>OX243820.1:16020694-16040694 GCA_945859605.1 Lumbricus rubellus | reverse complement strand
GACTCCAATCTGATGGACTTCATTCATTCTCAGTGGCTAACTTAGTTGTATATGAGCGTAAAGATTACAGAAGCCAGCAGCAGCAGCAGCAGCACTATATACGAGTCTATGTGTATACTACCGTCAGGGATGCCACTCTGAATTTTGAAAAAAGGTCAGATCCGGTCCAAAAAAAGGCTAGAAAAGGCTAGATTGACAATTTCTCTGAAAAATGCATGGATTTTTCCATTTTTCCGGCTTGAAATTTCTGACGACCTTTTTTCAGTCATCCGACGCTTAAAATTTGATCTCTTTTTCCTTCCTGATAAAATTTCTGATGATCTTTTAAAAAGTTTTCGCTCAAAAATTCACAATTTTTGGTCGATATTCACAAAATTTTCGACTTTTTCATGTTTTTTGTGCATTTTCACCTTAAAAAGTCAATTTTTATGTGTAAAAAATCAGAAAATCGCCGTGAGAAAAAAAGGCTAGATCCTGACCAAAAAAACCTAGAAACCTAGATTACACCGAAAAAACCTAGATCTAGGTGGAAAAACCTAGGAGTGGCAACACTGACTACCGTGCAGAACGTAATTATATCGCGTCAGAGCAATCATGCAACGAAGCGTATGCGTGCCAAAGAGAAGAAGCATCGTCTGCAGCAGAGATGATGATGATGGTGATGACGATGACGACGACGATGATGATGATGATATTGTCTTCGGCCATTGATGGATTCGCGTTCGTTCATGCGTGACGTTTTCTATCGTTCTTCTTAATAAGGAATTATCCGATCAACTCGCGCAGTCATCATTCACATTCGAAGAGAGAGAGAGAGAGAGAGAGAGAGACAGACAGACAGACAGACAGACAGACAGACAGACAGACAGACAGAGACAGAGACAGACAGACAGACAGACAGACAGACAGAGAGAGAGAGAGAGAGACAGAGAGATTATGGTCGGATCTTCTGCTAAGCCTAAACAAAGGATTTCGAATAATATCGACAGCTTTAACAATATTACACTAAAACTTTATATTTATGCCGATCTGAAGATTCTGCCGATAAATTATACACATAGTATAATCTGGCTTTCGATTGGGCTTTGCTGAGTTAAAAAGGATGTTTGGAAAGTAATGGCTATGAAAGTTTGAGCATGCGCTTGTGTGATTAAGCTGCAGCGCATTGTAAGACGAACAGTTCTTTTAGGTCTATCCCCCCCATGGCATGGAGAATGATTCACGCATTGTATATTTGACGACTTCATTTTCTTCAATATAATTATTTCGACATAATAAATTACGAGCAGTGGCGTAGCCAGGAATTTATGATGGGTGAGGGGGTTATGGGCGGATGTCCTTTTTGACACCAACCAAACAGTATTATAGTAAATAAATAAAATAGAGAAAAAAGGGAGTACAGTAACAAAGGGAAGAAAACAGTAGTTGCTACAAACAATTGTTTTGTTTTTCTTACTTAAGGTGGATAATTTTAAAAAACTTTTTTCCTAAGCCAATTTGTTTTTTAAACCCCTAAACCCTTTTTTAACCGACGTCACTGATTATGAAGCAGTATTGCCAGTTCTCTCCATTGATATACAATTATACATGTAGCCTATGACCTTCCCAATGACAGTGTAGAGCACTGTAGACCTACAGCTACATAGCTCTTTACTGATTAATGCTAATATTTTTGCAAAGAAGTTCAGACCAACACTGGGAAACTTTTATTATTTAAATGATTAGCATAAATTCGTTTCCTCTGAATTACAAACTTGATGAGGTCATTGTATGGAATTTCTTTCACCGGTAAATGAGAACTGTAGCAGCAGTCTTCACAAATAGCGACATAAATACAGACATTTAATGTCTGTATCAATATCATAATTGAGAATGCTGACAATCTATAGTTTACCTCAATTGCTGACAACCGGATGTTCCTGTTTTCACGTTATTTATATTTTTAAAATTCGAAATTCGAAGCAATTATATACAACGTGTAGTCTACATTGAACATTCATTCTCCTTGCAAGCGGTCACCATGCAGGCCACCCAATCATCACCACATAATTATTACTACTTATCACTCACCGATTTTCCCCAACCAATTGGAAGCCTCCTCCGCTCTTCAATTATTTCGTCAATTATGTGGATTTGATCATTTGAATACATTCTGAACATTCTTAAAGTAAAAATTGACCGTGGCTGCGGGGGCCCTCTACAGCCGGGTTGTTTGGACATTTCGGCTCAAACCCAACAAAATTATTGAGTGTGTACGCTGTACATGTAGGCCTATAAGTTTGAATTCATTCTGAATGTCCTTAAAGTAAAAAATTGACTCTGACCCAGGGGAACCATTGACAGTCGGGGACCCTTGTGCACTGCACAAGCTGCACAACCTATTGCTACGCCACTGGCTATAATAATTATATACGTAATTATTATTCGTATACTGCATGTGAGTTTCGAATATACACGGGGCTCAGATGTTCCGATTGCATGACTCCATACATCGTACTTTAAACTTTGACCTAAGACGACGACGACGACGACGTCTGTATAATATATAGTGTCAGCCGAAGCTTCGTCGGAGTTACATGCAGACAGACACATACATGTACAGGGTGGGCCAAAAAGTAATCCCCTACGATATTTGGTCAATATCTTGGCCAAAAATAAGAATTTTTCAAATCCAGTTTTACTGGCTTGAAGGTTTTTCATATCTACGTACAATAGCTAAATTTCATCGACATGTGTGAAACAGAACAAAAGTTATATCAATTTTAGTGAGACCACCCACCTTTTTTTGACGATTCAAAAATGAAAAGCGAAAAAATTAGGTTTTTTCCTAATAACATGGCCAGAAGTTAGAATTTCAAAATGAATCTTTACAGGTTTAAAGACACATGATGGCCAGATTTCATAACTAATATTTCAAACCGAACAAAAGTAACACCACTTTTAGTGAGGCCACCCACCGTTTTTGACGATTCAAAAACGAAACGCAACAAAAAGTAACAAAACACGATTTTATTAAGTCTCATCTCAAATAACTGTTGTCAAATGAACTTAGTAGTGCTTCACAACTTGTGTTCAATGTGCCCACCACCAGTGCCAAAACTTCTTTTGAGTCTCTTTGCAAAGTTCTTGATGGACCTGATGATTAACCTGACAGATTCCTTATTTACCAATTTGATTGTCATCTTGCTAAGTGACTTCTCAGTGACGTGCAGCTACGCTGGTACTCTGTTTCTTTTTTAAATTGTAATAATAATGATCATCTGGCAATATCAAGGCTATTTGATAACAAATATTTGAGATGATACTTAATAAAATTGTGTTTTTGCTACTTTTTGTTGCGTCACCCTTCAAAATCGTCAAAAACCGGTGGTGGCCTCACTGAATGTGGTATAACTTTTGTTCCGTGTGAAATATTTTGATGAAATCTGGCCATCACGTGTAGATATGAATTGTCCTTAAGCCTGTAAAATTTCATATTGACATTCTTACTTTTGACCAAAATATTGACCAGAATAATTAAATTGTTTTTTGCAACTTTTTGCTGCGTCGCGTTTTTGAATCGTCAAAAAACGGTGGGTGGCCTCACTAAAAGTGATATAACTTTTGTTCGGTTTGAAATATGTTTATGAAATCCGGCCATCATGTGTAAATATGAATTGTCTTTAAGCCTGTAAAATTTCATTTCGAAATTCTTACTTCTGGCCAAGATATGGGCAAAACACTGTAGGGGATTACTTTTTATGGCCCACCCTGTATATACATTTATATGCATGCATATGCATGTATATACATTTATATACATCTATATACATGTATATACATGCGTATATACATGTATATAGATGTTTATAGATGTGTATAGACAAGCAGATGGACGGCCACACACGTATGCTTGCCATACGTTGCTGTCCCCTAAGCGAATCACGAAAGGCAGCGATGAACCGTCAGCGATCTATTTTTCTTAGCGCTCCTCTCCATCGCTGCATCCTCACCTATTCACCTATTCACCTCTTCAACGTCGTCGTTCACTCGCTACGTGTTTGTCCTATTGCGGCTGAGTTCACTGCGGCTGGGCGGAAGTGGAACGGTAGATCTTTTCGGTCCCTGAGGGCGGTGGCGGGGAATTCGAGACCATCGGTCTATAATTTTTGCAGAGCATGGGTTTTTGTTAGTTCATGGGACAGCCATAACCAGGCCCGCATTAAGGCAGGGGCTAAGGATGCCGCAGGACCAGGGCCCGCAGTTTTGAAGGGGCCTTCACTTTCGGAAATGATGAAATTTCTTAGCGAGAATACTGCAACAATAAATAATATATCTACAGGGTGCGCCAAAAGAAAGTAATCCCCTACGGTTTTCAGCCCATATCTTGGCCAAAGATATGAATTTTTAAACAAAACTTTCCAGTCTGAAAGGCAATTCATATGTACGTACAATGGTTCAAATTTCATCAAAATATTTCAAACACAACAAAAGTTATGCCACTTTTAGGGTGGTCACCCACCGTTTTTTGACGATTCAAAAACGAAACGCAACAAAAAGTAGGTTTTTTGCGCATATCTTGGCCAAAAGTAAGAATTTCAAAATGAATCTTTAGCCTACAGGTGTAAAAACAATTCATATTTACACATGATGGCCAAATTTCATCAACATATTTCAAACACAACAAAAGTTATGCCACTTTTAGTGAGGCCACCCACCGTTTTTGACGATTCAAAAACGAAACTCAACAAAAAGTAACAAAAACACGATTTTATTAAGTCTCATCTCAAAAAACTGTTGTCAAATGAACATGGTAGTGCTTCGCAACTTGTGTTCAATGTGCCCACCACCAGTGCCAAAACTTCTTTTGAGTCTCTTTGCAAAGTTCTTGATGGACCTGCTGATTAATCTGACAGATTCCTTATTTACCAATTTGATTGTCATCTTGCTAAGTGACTTCTCAGTGACGTGCAGCTACGCTGGTACCCTGTTTCTGTTTTAAATAGTAATAATAATGATCATCTGGCAATATCAAGGCTATTTGATAACAATTATTTCGGATGAGATTTAATAAAATCGTGTTTTTGCTACTTTTTGGTGCGTTACATCTTTGAATCATCAAAAAATGGGAAGTGGCCTCACTAAAAGTGGTAAAACTTTTGTTGCGCTTAAAATATTTTGATGAAATCTGGCCATCATATTTAGGTATGAATTGTCTTTAAGTCCGTAAAATTGCAGTTCGATATTCTTACTTCTGGCCAAGATATTGGCCAGAATAATTGAATTGATTTTTTGTTACTTTTTGTTGCGTCGCGTTTTTGAACCGTCAAAAAACGGTGGGTGGCCTCACTGAAAGTGATATAACTTTTGTTCTGTTTGAAATATTTTGTTGAAATTTGAAACATTGTACGTAAATATGAATTGCCTTAAAGACTGTAAAGTTCAATTTAAAAATTCATATGTTTGACCAAGATATGGGCTAAAAGCTTTAGGGGATTACTTTTTTTGGCGCACCCTGTATATACGAAGTCATCGTCAACGAAATTTTGACAAATTTATCCCACAAAACAGATTGTAGCGAAAATTGGGTTTCGCTCTTGAGTAAGTTGGTGCCCTTTTCCCCCGTGGAGCGTGTACTGATTTGAACTCGTCCACAGCGACGGTGCAGCGCTTGGCCGTGCGGCTGACAGCTTCATTATAGCCCCGCCCCCTCGCATAGACGGCGACTTAGTGTCCCTCTGCTTGTGTGTGTGTGTGTGTCTATTTGTCTGTGTGCGTATTACCGTTAGCCGGCCCGCCTGTCTATTGCATTAGCGGCGCTTCTCTTTGATGTACGTGCTTGCATTAGGCGGCTTGCTCTTTGTGCACGGTATATTGCATTAGCGGCGCTTCTCTTTGATGTGCGTGCTGCATGCGGCGGTCTGCTCTTGCTGCACACGCTTGCACGAGGCGGCTTTTCCTTTGTGCACGGTATATTGCATTAGCGGCGCTTCTCTTTGATGTACGTGCTGCATGAGGCGGCTTGCTCTTTGTGCACGGTATGTTGCATTAGCGGCGCTTCTCTTTGATGTGCGGCGACCTTTTCTTGCTGCACACGTTTGCACGAGGCGGCTTGCTCTTTGTGCACGGTATGTTGCCTTAGCGGCGCTTCTCTTTGATGTGCGTGCTGCATGCGGCGGTCTGCTCTTGATGCATACGCTTGCACGAGGCGGCTTTTCCTTTGTGCACGGTATCTTCTATGTGCGGCTTGCCCTTTGTGCACGAGGCGGCTTTCCCTTTGTGCACGGTATCTTCTGTTAGCGGTTTCCCTTTGATGTACGGGGCGGTGGGGGTCCGATAGCAACCCTTGAAAGGTATAAATACCTGTCGTAGTTAAGCAGTAGTCAGTCATCGAATAGTCAGCGAGAGAGAGTCATCGAGGAGTCATCGATCGAGTCAGTCAGTAGTTAAGATTGCCGTTGGCGTATGAAGTTCTACGTGAATAAACTGTGTTCTTTCAACATCGTCGTTGGTTTCTGGAGCGTGGCAAGTCGATCAGAGCAACTGCATGACCTTCGAAAGACGACGGAGGCGGACTCGCGTTTCCCCCCTGAAACGACACGCGTGACATATTTGGACAGACCCTACTCCCGCTGATCGCTGGACGGCCATCCTGACGATTAGCTCAACGACTACGACGGGACCTGTGGTTGCTCAGAGAGAAGGAAGAGAGGGTTTTCCGCGACACTGGTACAGCAGAAGTGGGATTTGCAGTTTCCACTGATCGACAACAGCCAATCGACCGACGATGGAGGAGGACGAGGAAGTCACAGTCGCCTACGCCGCTGGTGGATACGCCGGCCTGCGGATGAACGTGTCTACACCACTGGCCGATGAGAGTGCGATGGGAAAGGAGCGAACGAACCCGAGACGACTGATCGAAGAGATTCGCACCGATGGACAGAGGCCGGTGAGGACGAGCTACCGAGAGACGTCAGATGAACGGGAGACCTCGCTGAAGGTGCTGGAGACTGCCGGAGGCCTGCCGTGGAAACGACCGCCTCCGATGAAACCTGGAAAATTCGATGGGACGGGATCGCTGGAATCGTTCCTTGTGCAGTTTGAAGTCTGCGCCCGTCACAACCAGTGGACGGCCGCTGACCGGGTCGACTACCTTCGATGCAGCCTGGAAAAAGCCGCTACGCAGCTGCTTTGGGACTTCGGCGCTAGAGGAGACGTTGGCTACGAGGAGCTCGTCGAACGACTTCGCGAGAGGTACGGAACGGAGGGCCAGGCGGAAAGTTTCCGCGCTCAGCTGTACTATCGACGCCAGCGTTCCGAGGAGACTTTGAGCGACCTGCTACACGATATCCGTCGCCTTGTCGTGCTAGCGTACCCGGTGCCTTCCAACGAGACCACGGAAATCATCGCCAAGGACGCTTTCCTGGAGGCCTTGCGCGATAGAGACCTGTCGCTCAAGGTACGTGAACGTGAACCAAAGAACTTGGACGAGGCCTACCGGACGGCGCTTCGTCTGGATGCCTACCAGCGGACGAACGACTCCGACGACCGCAGAAGGCCTTCCAACCGCGTAAGGGGTACTCAAGAGGTTGACGTGAGTACCCAGATCCAGTCTACGCTCGACCGGTTCCTGGAGACGCAGCGTGACGATCAGCGACGCTGGCAGAAGGAGATGGAGAGACGGATCGACCAACAGTTCCAGGAGCTGCGAGGCCGAGCTCCGACCGACGACGATTCGGGGCGGAACGTTCGCCCCGGAAACAGCAGAGCCAACGACCAGGACCGCTCGAGACGGGGTGTGACCTGCTACAACTGCAACCGAGCCGGTCACATCGCCCGTCAGTGCCGCCAGCCACGTCGCCCTTTCGACCGCCGGAACGACGCCGAGGCGACTGGGTCGGAAGCGCCATCTGACCCAGTGGCCATGAACCATACTACGCGTTCCAGACTGCCGGACCGCGCGAGCAGCAACGCGATCTACATCAGAGGAACAATCAACGGACGACAACAGATGTGCTTGATCGACACTGGATCGGAAGTCACGCTGATCCCAGCCACGAACGTCCAAGGGTTAGCACTGCAATCTTGTTCTCGATTTCTGATGGCTGCTAATGGCACTAGTATTAATGTCCTTGGGGAGGTCCGTTTGCCCCTTAAGGTACGGGATGGTTTTAAGGTATCCACAGGATTTTTGGTATCTGATCAAATTACTGAGCCCATGCTTGGTATGGACTGGCTTAGAGAGCACCGCTGTAGGCTAGGCTTTGGGAATGGTGCCCTGTTCTTAGGACGTAGGCGTATTCCCCTTGTAAGAGGTAACGGGTCCATGTGGTGTCGTAGGGTGATGCTTGCTGAGGAGGTTGTAGTGCCTCCTAAGTCGCAGAGCGAAGTCCCTGTTAAGACTCTGTATGGGGATTTGACCACTGTAGCGCCTGTTGGGATGACTGAGGACCAGCTTGCCAGCGTTGCCGTTGAGACTAAGGTAAGGGTGGTTAACCTAAGCGAGGACCCCGTAAGATTAACTCCGGACCAGTGTTTAGGGGATGGATTAATTGAACCTGCTAGCGAGTCTCTGTCCCGAGACATGTTAATGGCAGATGTGCCAGAGGACGTCCCCTCTGAGATTCGGGAGCGTTTAGATAGAATGTCGCTTGAGTATAGAGACGTGTTTTCTGTGACCGACCCAGACTTGGACAGGACGTCTGCGACCATGGACAGACTTGAGACCGACGCGACGCACCCTGTTAGACAGACGTTGAGACGTAATTCCATGCATCGTAGGACCCCTATCGATAGTGGACGAGACAGGACGTTAATTGATGGACTAGTGAAACCGGCCGTTAACAAGGGTGTCTCTAGTGAGGTCCTGGCCCGAAAAGACGATAGCGCCCGCGGGTCCTATTTAGATGATCGGCAGCCAAGGAAATTGTTAAAGCTAGTTCGGGGTAGCCATGCGGGCGTGTGCCCAACCCTGTGGTTGGTGCGACACCTAGCGTGTAGTGGCGATAGATCGACGCAGTTTAGGTGTAGGGGTAATCCTTGCCACCCTCCTAGGCGCCCTTTAGAGCGAATGCCCTGGGTAAGGTCAGTGGCTGCGTACGTGGGTCCATGGCCCTTGGGGAGGGACCGCCAGCAGCCATCTGAGAGAATGAGGCGGAGCGTGCGTCAACGCCTTCACCGTCTGTCTGAGAAAGGGTCGGAGCGATCCTCCGACCTCTCGACTGGTGCGAAGAACGGGAGGCGACAACGCCCGCTGCCGCCGCCGAAGCGACCGACGGAGACTGGCAGGCCGCTTTTCTGGTGGAGAGCGATGAATGCGTCGTGGAACGATCCACAGCTCTGACCGGGCGGAACCACGCCCGAAGCGGACAGTGCGCCGCCCTGCCCGATATCAATTCTGAATTGCTGTCTGGTGCGCATGCTTTTCTGTTGTTATGAATAATGTTGTTATGAAAATGAAGAAAAATGCGTTGTGAAAAGAAATCATGCAAATGTTTATGATTGCATAAATTTGTGCATAATTGTGTTATTGGGAGAAGACTGTGGGTAGTCATTGCCATTAGTCGTTAGGTAAGAGTCGCTAACTATTTTCACTCGTAAATGGTCGAGAAACGACCCCGTTTCTTTTAGAAATTTTATGGAGAGGACATGCTATCGTAGTTATGTTTTTGTCGCCTTAGGCGCCTTTCTTTAGTTGTTAGCTAGTTTTGAGCTGATATAGACTTTTAGCGTTGTCTTAGGTTTGAACTGATATTGACCTTTAGCTTTGTCTTAGAGACTTGTAGAATTTGCTATGGACTCTAGTGATTAGTGCCTGCTTAAGAGAAAAATGGGGACATTTTTGTATCGTGCTGAGAGGAGGGTGTAGCGAAAATTGGGTTTCGCTCTTGAGTAAGTTGGTGCCCTTTTCCCCCGTGGAGCGTGTACTGATTTGAACTCGTCCACAGCGACGGTGCAGCGCTTGGCCGTGCGGCTGACAGCTTCATTATAGCCCCGCCCCCTCGCATAGACGGCGACTTAGTGTCCCTCTGCTTGTGTGTGTGTGTGTGTCTATTTGTCTGTGTGCGTATTACCGTTAGCCGGCCCGCCTGTCTATTGCATTAGCGGCGCTTCTCTTTGATGTACGTGCTTGCATTAGGCGGCTTGCTCTCTGTGCACGGTATATTGCATTAGCGGCGCTTCTCTTTGATGTGCGTGCTGCATGCGGCGGTCTGCTCTTGCTGCACACGCTTGCACGAGGCGGCTTTTCCTTTGTGCACGGTATATTGCATTAGCGGCGCTTCTCTTTGATGTACGTGCTGCATGAGGCGGCTTGCTCTTTGTGCACGGTATGTTGCATTAGCGGCGCTTCTCTTTGATGTGCGGCGACCTTTTCTTGCTGCACACGTTTGCACGAGGCGGCTTGCTCTTTGTGCACGGTATGTTGCCTTAGCGGCGCTTCTCTTTGATGTGCGTGCTGCATGCGGCGGTCTGCTCTTGATGCATACGCTTGCACGAGGCGGCTTTTCCTTTGTGCACGGTATCTTCTATGTGCGGCTTGCCCTTTGTGCACGAGGCGGCTTTCCCTTTGTGCACGGTATCTTCTGTTAGCGGTTTCCCTTTGATGTACGGGGCGGTGGGGGTCCGATAGCAACCCTTGAAAGGTATAAATACCTGTCGTAGTTAAGCAGTAGTCAGTCATCGAATAGTCAGCGAGAGAGAGTCATCGAGGAGTCATCGATCGAGTCAGTCAGTAGTTAAGATTGCCGTTGGCGTATGAAGTTCTACGTGAATAAACTGTGTTCTTTCAACATCGTCGTTGGTTTCTGGAGCGTGGCAAGTCGATCAGAGCAACTGCATGACCTTCGAAAGACGACGGAGGCGGACTCGCGTTTCCCCCCTGAAACGACACGCGTGACATATTTGGACAGACCCTACTCCCGCTGATCGCTGGACGGCCATCCTGACGATTAGCTCAACGACTACGACGGGACCTGTGGTTGCTCAGAGAGAAGGAAGAGAGGGTTTTCCGCGACACTGGTACAGCAGAAGTGGGATTTGCAGTTTCCACTGATCGACAACAGCCAATCGACCGACGATGGAGGAGGACGAGGAAGTCACAGTCGCCTACGCCGCTGGTGGATACGCCGGCCTGCGGATGAACGTGTCTACACCACTGGCCGATGAGAGTGCGATGGGAAAGGAGCGAACGAACCCGAGACGACTGATCGAAGAGATTCGCACCGATGGACAGAGGCCGGTGAGGACGAGCTACCGAGAGACGTCAGATGAACGGGAGACCTCGCTGAAGGTGCTGGAGACTGCCGGAGGCCTGCCGTGGAAACGACCGCCTCCGATGAAACCTGGAAAATTCGATGGGACGGGATCGCTGGAATCGTTCCTTGTGCAGTTTGAAGTCTGCGCCCGTCACAACCAGTGGACGGCCGCTGACCGGGTCGACTACCTTCGATGCAGCCTGGAAAAAGCCGCTACGCAGCTGCTTTGGGACTTCGGCGCTAGAGGAGACGTTGGCTACGAGGAGCTCGTCGAACGACTTCGCGAGAGGTACGGAACGGAGGGCCAGGCGGAAAGTTTCCGCGCTCAGCTGTACTATCGACGCCAGCGTTCCGAGGAGACTTTGAGCGACCTGCTACACGATATCCGTCGCCTTGTCGTGCTAGCGTACCCGGTGCCTTCCAACGAGACCACGGAAATCATCGCCAAGGACGCTTTCCTGGAGGCCTTGCGCGATAGAGACCTGTCGCTCAAGGTACGTGAACGTGAACCAAAGAACTTGGACGAGGCCTACCGGACGGCGCTTCGTCTGGATGCCTACCAGCGGACGAACGACTCCGACGACCGCAGAAGGCCTTCCAACCGCGTAAGGGGTACTCAAGAGGTTGACGTGAGTACCCAGATCCAGTCTACGCTCGACCGGTTCCTGGAGACGCAGCGTGACGATCAGCGACGCTGGCAGAAGGAGATGGAGAGACGGATCGACCAACAGTTCCAGGAGCTGCGAGGCCGAGCTCCGACCGACGACGATTCGGGGCGGAACGTTCGCCCCGGAAACAGCAGAGCCAACGACCAGGACCGCTCGAGACGGGGTGTGACCTGCTACAACTGCAACCGAGCCGGTCACATCGCCCGTCAGTGCCGCCAGCCACGTCGCCCTTTCGACCGCCGGAACGACGCCGAGGCGACTGGGTCGGAAGCGCCATCTGACCCAGTGGCCATGAACCATACTACGCGTTCCAGACTGCCGGACCGCGCGAGCAGCAACGCGATCTACATCAGAGGAACAATCAACGGACGACAACAGATGTGCTTGATCGACACTGGATCGGAAGTCACGCTGATCCCAGCCACGAACGTCCAAGGGTTAGCACTGCAATCTTGTTCTCGATTTCTGATGGCTGCTAATGGCACTAGTATTAATGTCCTTGGGGAGGTCCGTTTGCCCCTTAAGGTACGGGATGGTTTTAAGGTATCCACAGGATTTTTGGTATCTGATCAAATTACTGAGCCCATGCTTGGTATGGACTGGCTTAGAGAGCACCGCTGTAGGCTAGGCTTTGGGAATGGTGCCCTGTTCTTAGGACGTAGGCGTATTCCCCTTGTAAGAGGTAACGGGTCCATGTGGTGTCGTAGGGTGATGCTTGCTGAGGAGGTTGTAGTGCCTCCTAAGTCGCAGAGCGAAGTCCCTGTTAAGACTCTGTATGGGGATTTGACCACTGTAGCGCCTGTTGGGATGACTGAGGACCAGCTTGCCAGCGTTGCCGTTGAGACTAAGGTAAGGGTGGTTAACCTAAGCGAGGACCCCGTAAGATTAACTCCGGACCAGTGTTTAGGGGATGGATTAATTGAACCTGCTAGCGAGTCTCTGTCCCGAGACATGTTAATGGCAGATGTGCCAGAGGACGTCCCCTCTGAGATTCGGGAGCGTTTAGATAGAATGTCGCTTGAGTATAGAGACGTGTTTTCTGTGACCGACCCAGACTTGGACAGGACGTCTGCGACCATGGACAGACTTGAGACCGACGCGACGCACCCTGTTAGACAGACGTTGAGACGTAATTCCATGCATCGTAGGACCCCTATCGATAGTGGACGAGACAGGACGTTAATTGATGGACTAGTGAAACCGGCCGTTAACAAGGGTGTCTCTAGTGAGGTCCTGGCCCGAAAAGACGATAGCGCCCGCGGGTCCTATTTAGATGATCGGCAGCCAAGGAAATTGTTAAAGCTAGTTCGGGGTAGCCATGCGGGCGTGTGCCCAACCCTGTGGTTGGTGCGACACCTAGCGTGTAGTGGCGATAGATCGACGCAGTTTAGGTGTAGGGGTAATCCTTGCCACCCTCCTAGGCGCCCTTTAGAGCGAATGCCCTGGGTAAGGTCAGTGGCTGCGTACGTGGGTCCATGGCCCTTGGGGAGGGACCGCCAGCAGCCATCTGAGAGAATGAGGCGGAGCGTGCGTCAACGCCTTCACCGTCTGTCTGAGAAAGGGTCGGAGCGATCCTCCGACCTCTCGACTGGTGCGAAGAACGGGAGGCGACAACGCCCGCTGCCGCCGCCGAAGCGACCGACGGAGACTGGCAGGCCGCTTTTCTGGTGGAGAGCGATGAATGCGTCGTGGAACGATCCACAGCTCTGACCGGGCGGAACCACGCCCGAAGCGGACAGTGCGCCGCCCTGCCCGATATCAATTCTGAATTGCTGTCTGGTGCGCATGCTTTTCTGTTGTTATGAATAATGTTGTTATGAAAATGAAGAAAAATGCGTTGTGAAAAGAAATCATGCAAATGTTTATGATTGCATAAATTTGTGCATAATTGTGTTATTGGGAGAAGACTGTGGGTAGTCATTGCCATTAGTCGTTAGGTAAGAGT
This sequence comes from Lumbricus rubellus, assembly GCA_945859605.1. NCBI lineage: Eukaryota > Metazoa > Annelida > Clitellata > Crassiclitellata > Lumbricidae > Lumbricus > Lumbricus rubellus. Next base: position 16,026,847 of record OX243820.1, on the reverse strand, counting down.
CGCTAACTATTTTCACTCGTAAATGGTCGAGAAACGACCCCGTTTCTTTTAGAAATTTTATGGAGAGGACATGCTATCGTAGTTATGTTTTTGTCGCCTTAGGCGCCTTTCTTTAGTTGTTAGCTAGTTTTGAGCTGATATAGACTTTTAGCGTTGTCTTAGGTTTGAACTGATATTGACCTTTAGCTTTGTCTTAGAGACTTGTAGAATTTGCTATGGACTCTAGTGATTAGTGCCTGCTTAAGAGAAAAATGGGGACATTTTTGTATCGTGCTGAGAGGAGGGTGTAGCGAAAATTGGGTTTCGCTCTTGAGTAAGTTGGTGCCCTTTTCCCCCGTGGAGCGTGTACTGATTTGAACTCGTCCACAGCGACGGTGCAGCGCTTGGCCGTGCGGCTGACAGCTTCATTATAGCCCCGCCCCCTCGCATAGACGGCGACTTAGTGTCCCTCTGCTTGTGTGTGTGTGTGTGTCTATTTGTCTGTGTGCGTATTACCGTTAGCCGGCCCGCCTGTCTATTGCATTAGCGGCGCTTCTCTTTGATGTACGTGCTTGCATTAGGCGGCTTGCTCTCTGTGCACGGTATATTGCATTAGCGGCGCTTCTCTTTGATGTGCGTGCTGCATGCGGCGGTCTGCTCTTGCTGCACACGCTTGCACGAGGCGGCTTTTCCTTTGTGCACGGTATATTGCATTAGCGGCGCTTCTCTTTGATGTACGTGCTGCATGAGGCGGCTTGCTCTTTGTGCACGGTATGTTGCATTAGCGGCGCTTCTCTTTGATGTGCGGCGACCTTTTCTTGCTGCACACGTTTGCACGAGGCGGCTTGCTCTTTGTGCACGGTATGTTGCCTTAGCGGCGCTTCTCTTTGATGTGCGTACTGCATGCGGCGGTCTGCTCTTGATGCATACGCTTGCACGAGGCGGCTTTTCCTTTGTGCACGGTATCTTCTATGTGCGGCTTGCCCTTTGTGCACGAGGCGGCTTTCCCTTTGTGCACGGTATCCTCTGTTAGCGGTTTCCCTTTGATGTACGGGGCGGTGGGGGTCCGATAGCAACCCTTGAAAGGTATAAATACCTGTCGTAGTTAAGCAGTAGTCAGTCATCGAATAGTCAGCGAGAGAGAGTCATCGAGGAGTCATCGATCGAGTCAGTCAGTAGTTAAGATTGCCGTTGGCGTATGAAGTTCTACGTGAATAAACTGTGTTCTTTCAACATCGTCGTTGGTTTCTGGAGCGTGGCAAGTCGATCAGAGCAACTGCATGACCTTCGAAAGACGACGGAGGCGGACTCGCGTTTCCCCCCTGAAACGACACGCGTGACATATTTGGACAGACCCTACTCCCGCTGATCGCTGGACGGCCATCCTGACGATTAGCTCAACGACTACGACGGGACCTGTGGTTGCTCAGAGAGAAGGAAGAGAGGGTTTTCCGCGACACTGGTACAGCAGAAGTGGGATTTGCAGTTTCCACTGATCGACAACAGCCAATCGACCGACGATGGAGGAGGACGAGGAAGTCACAGTCGCCTACGCCGCTGGTGGATACGCCGGCCTGCGGATGAACGTGTCTACACCACTGGCCGATGAGAGTGCGATGGGAAAGGAGCGAACGAACCCGAGACGACTGATCGAAGAGATTCGCACCGATGGACAGAGGCCGGTGAGGACGAGCTACCGAGAGACGTCAGACGAACGGGAGACCTCGCTGAAGGTGCTGGAGACTGCCGGAGGCCTGCCGTGGAAACGACCGCCTCCGATGAAACCTGGAAAATTCGATGGGACGGGATCGCTGGAATCGTTCCTTGTGCAGTTTGAAGTCTGCGCCCGTCACAACCAGTGGACGGCCGCTGACCGGGTCGACTACCTTCGATGCAGCCTGGAAAAAGCCGCTACGCAGCTGCTTTGGGACTTCGGCGCTAGAGGAGACGTTGGCTACGAGGAGCTCGTCGAACGACTTCGCGAGAGGTACGGAACGGAGGGCCAGGCGGAAAGTTTCCGCGCTCAGCTGTACTATCGACGCCAGCGTTCCGAGGAGACTTTGAGCGACCTGCTACACGATATCCGTCGCCTTGTCGTGCTAGCGTACCCGGTGCCTTCCAACGAGACCACGGAAATCATCGCCAAGGACGCTTTCCTGGAGGCCTTGCGCGATAGAGACCTGTCGCTCAAGGTACGTGAACGTGAACCAAAGAACTTGGACGAGGCCTACCGGACGGCGCTTCGTCTGGATGCCTACCAGCGGACGAACGACTCCGACGACCGCAGAAGGCCTTCCAACCGCGTAAGGGGTACTCAAGAGGTTGACGTGAGTACCCAGATCCAGTCTACGCTCGACCGGTTCCTGGAGACGCAGCGTGACGATCAGCGACGCTGGCAGAAGGAGATGGAGAGACGGATCGACCAACAGTTCCAGGAGCTGCGAGGCCGAGCTCCGACCGACGACGATTCGGGGCGGAACGTTCGCCCCGGAAACAGCAGAGCCAACGACCAGGACCGCTCGAGACGGGGTGTGACCTGCTACAACTGCAACCGAGCCGGTCACATCGCCCGTCAGTGCCGCCAGCCACGTCGCCCTTTCGACCGCCGGAACGACGCCGAGGCGACTGGGTCGGAAGCGCCATCTGACCCAGTGGCCATGAACCATACTACGCGTTCCAGACTGCCGGACCGCGCGAGCAGCAACGCGATCTACATCAGAGGAACAATCAACGGACGACAACAGATGTGCTTGATCGACACTGGATCGGAAGTCACGCTGATCCCAGCCACGAACGTCCAAGGGTTAGCACTGCAATCTTGTTCTCGATTTCTGATGGCTGCTAATGGCACTAGTATTAATGTCCTTGGGGAGGTCCGTTTGCCCCTTAAGGTACGGGATGGTTTTAAGGTATCCACAGGATTTTTGGTATCTGATCAAATTACTGAGCCCATGCTTGGTATGGACTGGCTTAGAGAGCACCGCTGTAGGCTAGGCTTTGGGAATGGTGCCCTGTTCTTAGGACGTAGGCGTATTCCCCTTGTAAGAGGTAACGGGTCCATGTGGTGTCGTAGGGTGATGCTTGCTGAGGAGGTTGTAGTGCCTCCTAAGTCGCAGAGCGAAGTCCCTGTTAAGACTCTGTATGGGGATTTGACCACTGTAGCGCCTGTTGGGATGACTGAGGACCAGCTTGCCAGCGTTGCCGTTGAGACTAAGGTAAGGGTGGTTAACCTAAGCGAGGACCCCGTAAGATTAACTCCGGACCAGTGTTTAGGGGATGGATTAATTGAACCTGCTAGCGAGTCTCTGTCCCGAGACATGTTAATGGCAGATGTGCCAGAGGACGTCCCCTCTGAGATTCGGGAGCGTTTAGATAGAATGTCGCTTGAGTATAGAGACGTGTTTTCTGTGACCGACCCAGACTTGGACAGGACGTCTGCGACCATGGACAGACTTGAGACCGACGCGACGCACCCTGTTAGACAGACGTTGAGACGTAATTCCATGCATCGTAGGACCCCTATCGATAGTGGACGAGACAGGACGTTAATTGATGGACTAGTGAAACCGGCCGTTAACAAGGGTGTCTCTAGTGAGGTCCTGGCCCGAAAAGACGATAGCGCCCGCGGGTCCTATTTAGATGATCGGCAGCCAAGGAAATTGTTAAAGCTAGTTCGGGGTAGCCATGCGGGCGTGTGCCCAACCCTGTGGTTGGTGCGACACCTAGCGTGTAGTGGCGATAGATCGACGCAGTTTAGGTGTAGGGGTAATCCTTGCCACCCTCCTAGGCGCCCTTTAGAGCGAATGCCCTGGGTAAGGTCAGTGGCTGCGTACGTGGGTCCATGGCCCTTGGGGAGGGACCGCCAGCAGCCATCTGAGAGAATGAGGCGGAGCGTGCGTCAACGCCTTCACCGTCTGTCTGAGAAAGGGTCGGAGCGATCCTCCGACCTCTCGACTGGTGCGAAGAACGGGAGGCGACAACGCCCGCTGCCGCCGCCGAAGCGACCGACGGAGACTGGCAGGCCGCTTTTCTGGTGGAGAGCGATGAATGCGTCGTGGAACGATCCACAGCTCTGACCGGGCGGAACCACGCCCGAAGCGGACAGTGCGCCGCCCTGCCCGATATCAATTCTGAATTGCTGTCTGGTGCGCATGCTTTTCTGTTGTTATGAATAATGTTGTTATGAAAATGAAGAAAAATGCGTTGTGAAAAGAAATCATGCAAATGTTTATGATTGCATAAATTTGTGCATAATTGTGTTATTGGGAGAAGACTGTGGGTAGTCATTGCCATTAGTCGTTAGGTAAGAGTCGCTAACTATTTTCACTCGTAAATGGTCGAGAAACGACCCCGTTTCTTTTAGAAATTTTATGGAGAGGACATGCTATCGTAGTTATGTTTTTGTCGCCTTAGGCGCCTTTCTTTAGTTGTTAGCTAGTTTTGAGCTGATATAGACTTTTAGCGTTGTCTTAGGTTTGAACTGATATTGACCTTTAGCTTTGTCTTAGAGACTTGTAGAATTTGCTATGGACTCTAGTGATTAGTGCCTGCTTAAGAGAAAAATGGGGACATTTTTGTATCGTGCTGAGAGGAGGGTGTAGCGAAAATTGGGTTTCGCTCTTGAGTAAGTTGGTGCCCTTTTCCCCCGTGGAGCGTGTACTGATTTGAACTCGTCCACAGCGACGGTGCAGCGCTTGGCCGTGCGGCTGACAGCTTCATTATAGCCCCGCCCCCTCGCATAGACGGCGACTTAGTGTCCCTCTGCTTGTGTGTGTGTGTGTGTCTATTTGTCTGTGTGCGTATTACCGTTAGCCGGCCCGCCTGTCTATTGCATTAGCGGCGCTTCTCTTTGATGTACGTGCTTGCATTAGGCGGCTTGCTCTCTGTGCACGGTATATTGCATTAGCGGCGCTTCTCTTTGATGTGCGTGCTGCATGCGGCGGTCTGCTCTTGCTGCACACGCTTGCACGAGGCGGCTTTTCCTTTGTGCACGGTATATTGCATTAGCGGCGCTTCTCTTTGATGTACGTGCTGCATGAGGCGGCTTGCTCTTTGTGCACGGTATGTTGCATTAGCGGCGCTTCTCTTTGATGTGCGGCGACCTTTTCTTGCTGCACACGTTTGCACGAGGCGGCTTGCTCTTTGTGCACGGTATGTTGCCTTAGCGGCGCTTCTCTTTGATGTGCGTGCTGCATGCGGCGGTCTGCTCTTGATGCATACGCTTGCACGAGGCGGCTTTTCCTTTGTGCACGGTATCTTCTATGTGCGGCTTGCCCTTTGTGCACGAGGCGGCTTTCCCTTTGTGCACGGTATCTTCTGTTAGCGGTTTCCCTTTGATGTACGGGGCGGTGGGGGTCCGATAGCAACCCTTGAAAGGTATAAATACCTGTCGTAGTTAAGCAGTAGTCAGTCTGTGTATAAAACATTTAATGACACTACCGCTTCGGGCGTTTGCTTGATCATAATTATGTATTGTCTGCACAACTGTACGCGATTGCATGATATATTTTAATATGTGTAAACCTGTTAACACTTAAAAGTATCCGAAATATTCGCCGCAAGGCGCCACGATGAACATTATTATATAGAGAAAACTTTCTAACTCGACATTACATACTCACCTGTGAGACGAACTATCACTAGCATAACTTGTATATATTATTACCTAACTGCTTGACTGTCAGAGTGAATGATTGAGGCGATCATCTTAGTTATGAAACCTCGTTAATAAACGGTATATCAGTAAGCAGTAGTCAGTCATCGAATAGTCAGCGAGAGAGAGTCATCGAGGAGTCATCGATCGAGTCAGTCAGTAGTTAAGATTGCCGTTGGCGTATGAAGTTCTACGTGAATAAACTGTGTTCTTTCAACATCGTCGTTGGTTTCTGGAGCGTGGCAAGTCGATCAGAGCAACTGCATGACCTTCGAAAGACGACGGAGGCGGACTCGCGTTTCCCCCCTGAAACGACACGCGTGACATATTTGGACAGACCCTACTCCCGCTGATCGCTGGACGGCCATCCTGACGATTAGCTCAACGACTACGACGGGACCTGTGGTTGCTCAGAGAGAAGGAAGAGAGGGTTTTCCGCGACACTATTATAGTTTGTCATCTTAATTCTTTCCTAGTTTTCTGCCTCTGATGCAGGTTGAAATGTCCGACGTTGCCATTCA
>OX243820.1:15933194-16010694 GCA_945859605.1 Lumbricus rubellus | reverse complement strand
GCATTCGATGCTCTCTGAAAAGTTTCTTGTCCAGTCAGCAACTCTTTAGCAGAGGCATAGAATTTATTTATTTATTTATGATATTTTATCGCTTCTTCAAGGTAGGCTACTCGGAATTGCTCTCGACCTAGCCACGACCATACAGTATACAGTGCAGTTTTTTTAAAGCAAACTAGCAAAATCGTTCACAAACTTATTGGACACCCTGTATATATGGGGCGCAGTGGTGTAGTGAAGGGTTCAGTGCCTTGGAGCCGAAGGGTTCCAGGTTCGAATCCACCCCAGGTCGTCGAGTAGGAATCTCCGATCCAGTGCCCGCGCTATAGTCAGGAGCACCTCTGAGTAGTATCAATTCTAAGGTCAGTAAGAATACGTGATTGTGTTAGTACCAGATGATGATAAGTTTAAAATGAGTCGAATTTATCTGCATGATAGTTGTAAGTCGAAGTTGAAGGCTGTGTTGTGGGGCATCCGAGAATCGAAACGGGGTCCATTTGATCTTCGAACCAGCGTAGGCCTATGTGTTTCCGTTCAGCCATCTCAATGACACAGCATTCTGGCATTCTGGTCTATCTGCCCTGTATACGATTTCGACATGATTTAATCGAATGGATAATTTATTAGCATGGTCCTCATCTATCTGGTCAGTGAGGTTTTGACATGGTCAATTCAATTAACTCTTTATTGACATGTCCTTCTCGTCTATAGATCTGACTTGTCGGATTTTCATAAAATTACGATCGGTTCAATGAGTTCAATTATCGTGCATGAACCGATGGTGCACGGTTGATGTTCAAATCCAGACCACAGAAGACTGCAGAAGATGAGTATATAAGCTTATATATATATACATGTATATATACATGTAGATTTATATATATATATATATCCATATATATATATATATATAATTATGCATAAACTGCTGGCAGACTGTTGTAGATTCGGTGACGCTCAAGAGAGTGGTACTCCGCAGGTAATTGAGTATATTTCGTTGTTATTATAGGATGTTAAATCGCAGAATTGTTGGGAACTGCTGGTCTAGATTCTAGAAGGAAGCAGTGTGTACATAATTTCAGCGTGGCTGCATCAGTGATGAATGAAAATATAATCTAACGTCTCTTCATTCAACTGAACTCAATGCTTTGCAACTGACGTCTGTTGAGTCATCTATAGTGACCTGATGAAATTTCAATTCAATCACTTATATATATATATATATATATATATATATATATATATATATGGTGTCACTATATTTTGTAGCATTTTGGGGATTTTATTGGATGCACATACCAACCTATACTTCTCTCTCTCTCTCTCTCTCTCTATATATATATATATATCGCAGAATTGTTGGTAACTGTACATGTATTCAATTTTCAATTCAATTCAATTCAATTCACTTTATTGCAACCAGAAAACAAGAAAACAATAAAAGTACAAAACATGCATGCATTGGCTACAAAGCGGGGCCCAAAAGGGATGGACATCCCGCTGGGAAGGGTCACCCAAGTAAAAAAGTCCCAAGAAAAATTAATCAAGATAGCTTAAAAGAAAGAGACTAAAACAAATTAGGTGATGACAGATTGCAGAAAAGCTTATATTGTCAAGAGCATATAGAGAAACAAACTTAACTAAGTACTTAACTAAAATCTTAACTACACATGGTCATGTGCACTTCAAGTAGCATTAGTGGAGGAGAGTAGAAGAACACGAAGTTTCTTTTTAAATACCTGCAGACTACTCGATTGACGAATGTCAATTGGTATTGTGTTCCATACTTTAGTGCCATAAGATTTAATAGTAAACCGCCTAGTATTAGATTGAGCTTTGACAGGGCGAAAAGCAGATGAATTCCTAGTGAAATGCGAATGGATGTCAGAGGCGTGAGGGAGGTAACCTTGGAATACCGAAGGAAGGAGACCGTGTTCGAGTCGAAAAAAGAACTCGCTAATTTGGAGATCCTTTATCTGGTCAATTTTCAGGAGATGAAGTTCATTAAAGGAAGGGCCAGTGTGTTCCCGTTTACGAATACCCGCAATTATACGAACAGCCCTCTTCTGTAAGATTACAAGTTTATGAAGCCTGGATTCGTATGTCGATGCCCAAACAAGGTTGCAATATGTGAGGTAGGGGTAGACAAGGGTATAATACAAATTCATTCTAATTGTCTTTGGCAAGATATAAGCAACGCGGGAAATAATACCAATATTTTTAGCAATTTTAGTTGCAATTTGATTAATATGAACTTTCCAGGTCAAATGTTGATCTATATGCACACCTAAGAATTTTGTAGATTCAACTTGATTGATGGAAATATCATCAATAAGCAAACAGAGATTGTCATTTGGCTTTATTTTCCGGTGGGATTTAAATAAAATAAAGTTGGTTTTATCTAAATTAAGGGTGAGTTTATTTGCATGGAACCAAACAGCTATGCTAGATAGTTCAACGTTCACAGTTTGAAACAACGTCTGCCATGAACCATTGGAGTAAAAAACGTTGGTGTCATCGGCAAATAGAATAAAAAACATTGTTGGAGAGACATTGGCCAAGTCATTAATATAAAGCAGGAAAAGGAGTGGTCCGAGGTTGGAGCCTTGAGGAACTCCATATTTGATCAACCCTAGCTCAGAAAGGACACCATTACAGAGAACTCTTTGTGTACGGCTCTCAAAATAGCTGGCAAACCATCTGAGCTGAGTCCCCCTAATTCCATAGTTGTCTAATTTTTTAAGCAAAATATTATGGTCTACCGTATCAAACGCTTTAGCTAGATCAAAGAAGATTCCCACTGAGTATTCATTATTTTCAATAGCCTTTGAAATCATGTCCTGCATATTTAATAAGGCCATATAGGGGGAATGACCAGGTTGAAATCCATGCTGAGATGGATAAATGATGTTAGAGTTTTTAACATAGCCATAGAGTCGATTATACATAAGTTTTTCATAGAACTTGGAGAATGTATGTATGTATGTATGTATGCATGGTATGGTGTCACTATAGTTTGTAGCATTTTGGGGATTTTATTGGATGCACATACCAACCTACTTCTATATATATATATATATATATATATATATATATATATATATATATATATATATATAGAAGTAGTTTGGTATGTGTGCATGCTGGTCACTTATACCACAATTAATCACCTGAGCTTTAAGTATACTTACACTTTCCCCCTTCCCCATCTTCTGTTATGATGTTGTCATGGCTTGCCTTTCACGTCAGTTTCAGATCATGTATATTCTGATAAACGATGAGAATATAATAATAATATTCGAAAACTGTCGGATAAATAATCGCGTCCTCTATTATAATACAATGTCGTTAATCAGGTCTTCTTCGTTGCTTCATGTACAACCCCCCCCCCCCCCCCCGATGTATCTAACGTCGACCCCCATCCCCCATAACCCTCCTATCTCCTCCTCCTCATCGTCATCCTCTAAGAAGATCCGCTGACACCGTTGACCCCACACGCTCATCCTCATCCTCTGATATCATCGAGAAGAGAAGACAAGTAGATAGACGGATGCTCGTTCTCTACGGTCGTCGTCGTCGTTGTTTTCATGAGGACTTTATGCTCACCCCCCTTCCCCACCCCCACCAGCCCCACCACCCCCACTCCCACCCTGATGCTCGCCCGCTCGGTCGCCGGTTGAGTTCATCCCACGTGTCATAGACTAAAATCGATCATCGCCTCTCCTCTCCTCCTACTCATGCATGCATGCATGTATGTATGTATGTATGTATGTATGTAAGTATGTATGTATGTATGTATGTATGTATGTATGTATGTATGTATGTATGTATGTATGTATGTATGTATGTATGTATGTATGTATGTATGTATGTATGTATGTATGTATGTATGTATGTATGTATATGTATGTATGTATGTATGTATGTATGTATGTATGTATGTATGAATGTACTATGTATATATGTATGCATGTACATGTACGTATATGTATGTATCCACATTGCAGCCGCTGATCAGGGGTGGGGAACTGGTGGATGCCACTTTATAAGAAAAAGAAGTAAAAGAAGAAAAAGAAGAAAAGTAAGAAAAGTAAGAAAAGAAGGAAAGAAAGAAAAGGAAGAGTAGCTCAGTTTGACCACCGCTTTGGCTGCAGTGACAATCCTTAATTCACTCATCAACCTCCTTCTTTTATTGACGATTGTTTTCATTATCTGTCAACTGCAGCTTTTGTTGACTACTCTTCAATCAAGTAGCAATAGTAGTGAACGATTGCTTATCACTTATAATTAGTAGGGCTCAGTTTGAACTGCAGTACACCTTCGAAATAGGATTTTGTTAACGAGTGTATAATAGTAGGTCTGATAACATCCAATCGATCCACCTTAGAACTGACACAACAACAGTCGACCAAAGTGACATAGGCATGTCGTTGTCATTTAGAAATTACTCTTCCACACCAAGTATGTTGCTGCACATGTAACAGTGAACTCACACAAGCATCTTTGCACTTAGTCTAGTCTTGCTGAATTGGATTTTAGGACAAGTCATGTCGATGGGATTAACCTGGATTTGCGAAGGCACTTGACAAAGTATCTCATTCATAGCTGGCCAAAGTGTTGCAGGAAGGTGGGATTAGAGAGGGCATGTCTGTCTGCTTGTCTGTATGTAGCCTGTGTGACAGTATGTGTGTGTATGGATGTCTTTGCGTCAGTCACATGGCGCTCTCCTCTCTGAGTCTTTGTAGACGAGTAGATGGGAAAGGGAGAGTATAAGGCTTTGACTTATAGAGTGACTATATTATATAGTGTCCACAGGTTTCGTGTTTTGTCTCTTTCTATGTAATTATTCTGACTATATCTATGCTTTGGGAATGGACTTGGGCGATGATCTATACAGGTGATTGGGACAAATAATTGTCCTTATATAAGACATCGCTAATCAACACTTGTCAAGCTGTATACGTATAGGTGACACCACAGGATATATATATATACGGAGAAGTGCAGCTAAAAGCTGAAGGACGATGACTCAAATTATAGGGAAGAAGCGTTCTTCCACGACGGTGTATGCAAAGTATACTGCCTCCCTGTCACATCTGCTGAGAGACGACGCAAGTACATGCATCAGACCGTTATTAGATGGACCAGCGTAGACAACGCGTTGCTAGGTTACAAGAAGCGTTGAATGTTGGTTACGTGACACGTTTGCCTTTCGGTTGCCGCTCTTCCCCTCTGCCTCCCTCACACCCTCTCCCGTACCTTCACCCCTCCCTCACACCATCTCCCACCTTCACCCCTCCCTCACACCCTCTCCCGTACCTTCACCCCTCCCTCACACCATCTCCCACCTTCACCCCTCCCTCACACCCTCTCCCCAACTTCACCCCTCCCTCACACCATCTCCCACCTTCACCCCTCCCTCACACCCTCTCCATCGGTCATCTGTTGACCGTCGACGCCTCTTATGTTAACGGCGGCGGCGGCGGCGGCGGCGGCGGCGGTGGGCCATGCACCCTCGGCCCCCACTCTGCTATTGTCGACACATCCATCCATGCAGCCATTGCATTGAAGCACTTATCAGAGGCACCGCCGTTAACCACCGCTTAGAGCTTTAGACAATCTCGACGGCCGCAGCAGCAGCAGCAGCAGCAGCAGCAGCCATCATGCGATGATTAGCTGAGCACATGACGAACCGATGCGATGGGACGTTTCTGTTCTCAAATGATGGCGTCAGAAGTGTCGTGCAATCAGAAAAATACAGCCGTCATAACTGCTTGCAACGTGTACGGTGTATGGGGTCGAGGATGCAATTGTATGAGAAGAAAGGTAAATACTTATTTGTTGCAACGACACTTGCTTCTCAGATTGTGTCATGGTCCTAATAAATCCAGTCGAAGGCCAATGAGCGCAAACAGAAAATATTAGACAACTCTGCTGAACGAGTCACAACATGTGATTCGAACCAAATCATCGCATTTCAAACACATCCGAATCGGAAGAGAAAGAAAGTCGCTTGAATCAATGTGTCATTAGGAGGAACATGTCGTAGTCTGGTCTTACAGCTTCTCAACTATCCTGACCTACATTAAACAAGCATTTTACTAAGTTAAACATAATCGTTAATTCGACTGAACATTGAATTTTCAAAGATAATTATGTTGGAAGGAACTTTGAACCAGCATGAAGGATCAAAAACAGAAATTGAACAACTGGACCTCGAGTAACTTGCAACACACTTTTCTGCACTGCTGATTCTGCCGATGATGGGTGGTTGGGCTGGGAGCGCCTCTGAGGAGACTTCTTGAAGGGACGCTACATACAATTGATTTTAAATGAATGAATGAATGAATGAATGAATGAAGAATGATGATGATGATGATGATGATGATGATGATGATGATGACGATGACGATGACGATGACGATGACGATGACGATGACGATGACGATGACGATGACGATGACGATGACGATGACGATGACGATGACGATGACGATGACGATGACGATGACGATGACGATGACGATGACGATGACGATGACGATGACGATGACGATGACGATGACGATGACGATGACGATGACGATGACGATGACGATGACGATGACGATGACGATGACGATGACGATGACGATGACGATGACGATGACGATGACGATGACGATGACGATGATGATGATGATGATGATGATGATGATGATGATGATGAAATAGGATTTCCGCACCGCAAACAATGCAGAATTTGATCGTCGACTATGACTGTTTTAAAATTAAATACAATGATGTCCGTTGTCTGACTAATAAGTTATGTCTTTCCTGCTATGTGCAGAGTAGTGCGATTGAAGGGAAGACGTCCAAAAGACTGGTAAAACAAAACTCTACGCAGGATTTTGAATGCGGAATATGCGTCTGAAACATTGCTGACTATATCAGACACCAATTCTTCGACAACCGACATAATATTATTATGCTTTAGTGTTCTCGCGCTTCACGTCAAATGATCAAATCGTTTGACGACAACGACGTACATTACCGTATACGCGAACCTTTCACGCAGAACTACTTTTCTGATTTACTGATACAGTAGTTGAATGAAGACTTCAGAATAATTATATTACTATGCTGATTAGCTATGGAGTAGATCTAGGTATACGGCATCACGCGTGGCGTAAATCTGCTTACTTATTAAGTTTGCGAATGAATGAATGAATGAATGAATGATTGAATGAATGAATGAATGAATGAATGAATGAATGAATGAATGAATGAATGAATGAATGAATGAATGCCATTCGATACCGCTTGGCCACCCATGCCCAGAAAAAACACGACTTTGGTTGGGTGGAACTGAAAGCATTCTTCTTCCCATTGAGCGTAGAGATCAACTAATCAGAATACTCGCTGGCAAATATCCAATATAGGTAAGTTGGAGCAAGACCTATAACTGATTAGATGGACACACAACTTCTGGCTTTAAGAACCACTCTTTCTGTACCGTATACTCAACATAACTAAACTCAGGAACCATTCCAGACCGTTCACTTCAAGTCAGTTGCTGACATGTTTACAGATCTTCAGCACGACGTCTGTAATAAGTGGCTGCGAACTGTTCCTTTCGAGAAATAGTCAAGTTCTAACGCTGAGGATTCAGGATTGAAGAGCTAACTAATGTCAATGCGGATCTTTTCTCGACCGACGACGACGACTGTGACTGCTCTTTAGACCTGAGACTCTCAGAGATCGAGATTTCCTTGAATGTCATTTTTATTATCAGAATTTTATTTGTTTCTTGTCTAACGTAGATCCACATAGCAACGTGACACCAATTGCAAAAATGACGTGTATCTTGTACGATGAGAGCAGATTCAAAGCAGGCAATGCAAAAAAGAGCGTGGTCTGTCAAAACTGTTTAAATCCAAGAATCATGATATCATATCATCGTTGCGCTTGACAGAGCCATCATTGCATTGTCACATTGTGATGATGCGCTACCTGTGGTGAAGACTGTTATGGAAACAAAAGAGCGTTTCAGTGTATTGTATTTTGCACTGTATTTAATCATTTATGAAGCAGGGTGAAATTTTTATAATTGCCCAACCAGCAATGTTTAGGCCTAATCCAGAGCCCTTTCGACTAAAAATGTCTGACAACCTTAGGCCTATTGGTCATTCGCCCAAAATCTTCCAATAAATTACCAACTTCCCTGCTTTAAACTCTGATGATATTTTTAGTATTTCTCTCTGAACTTACCCAAAACGTACAATTTAACCTTTTACCCTCATTTTTTACTGCGCAACCCTTTCCCTCCATTCTGCCCCTCCATGGTAAATTACCCCAATTGGATGACCTCACATGATTGCTTTTGAAACTGCACAAATTCATTTACAACTGCACTTATTGTGCACAACTGTAGGTCTACGCTAAAAAAGTCCTGGTCTCCAGCAAGACAGCGAGAGAGGCAGAAACGAGACTCCATCTATACGTTTCTACCCCCAAGATTGAGGAGGTAAGACCTTATTTGAGTTTTGAAACTGTCACGCGACCGAGTCTGTATTTCGTCTCCCGTTGCCTGCCTTGTCCATAGACCTGTCATAGTTCACAGCTCAGCACAGGAGGTGACCTGTAGGCTGCCATGTCCAATTGCCATAGCACTTTCCGTAGCCGCCTACTATTTGCAAATGCTACATGTTGTGGGCGTACTGTTTCTAAATTATGAATTAACAAAATAATTACTATGTTATGCTATTTGGTCTTCATTTTTGCATCTGAGAACTGGTCCGATTGAGACACTGCTCTCAGGAAATCGCAAGCCCCGTTCCTCCTTCTGAGAATCAGGCCAATGATCGGCTGCCAAGCGAAGCACATCACACGCTGTAACGAATCTTCATGTATTCGCTTTCATTACAATATGCAGTCAACAGAAGTTGTTTACACCATCTCCAGCTGCTGTCTGTACTTGTGCATGCTTCACGAATCACGATGCGCAGTCGGAGGCTGCTACAGTGCTACTGCTACTACTACTACTGCTGATCATAGCTGATGATGATGACGACGACGACGATGATGATAATGATGATAATGACGGGCTGGTTTTGCGTACGATTCTCACGGCTGTTGGGTTCTTAGATAAACAATCAGCATCTGTAATTCGTTAGACGAGTCTATGAAGCGAGTTCTCAGCCTCGTTCAGTTAGAAATGTTTGGACCAGAAAGTGTAAATGCTATCTTGCCTCTTGACACCTCCGTCGCTCTACCTTCGTCAGGATATTAAGACTTAGTTATAGACTATGTACTGAATACACTCACTCAGCAAGAGAAGACATCCTTTCATACTAACAACTGTCACTGTTAGATGATAGATCTAAGCTGTTTAAGGGTTGTTTTGACGTAGATTTATATCCTCTGTTAGGCCTATGTTTTATAAGTAGCCTATATGCACATGTGACTTTATAATCTGCTCTTGTTCTACTATTATAAACATGTAGTTCTTTATTTTCAAACATCAAATATGAAATGAAAGCTTTATACTTCATCAGTCCAGCTGAGTTGTTAGTCACAATTATAATTATTGTTTTCTGGGCTTTTTAAAGAAATTTTTAGAACTGCACAACCACTTCTTTCCCGCCATACTCCATGGTAAATTACTTCAAATAGGAACACAATGACCTTTTTGGCTAGTTTTAACTGTACAGAAGTGCTTCTATATACAACTATACAAATCTATTTAGAACTGCACATTTTGTGTACCGGTAGCCTACAACTGCACGTTAAAAATCTCTGATTGTTTTCTGAATGTCCATTTCAGCATAAAAATGACCAGAGGATGTTTTCTTTTCTGAAGACTGCAGATGGACAGAATATATTCTCACGATGATCGTCGCATATCGTCAATTGATCATGTCTTGTTCAACGGTAGAAAGCGGAACTGATGCTGCTGCTGCTGCTGTTGGTTCTGTTGCTAATGACGACGAGGTGAAGAGAATTTGCTGATGATGCGACGAAGATAATCTGAGGTCGAACTTATAGATTCTATTATAATTAGAGACTAAGCTTATATAAATTATACCGTACATTATAAACACGTGTAAATCTAAATGTGTGTTCGTAGGCCTATGTGTTTGGTACGCTTGTATAGGCCGTGTGCATGTATGCATCAACCTGTGTAGTTCTATGTCTGCTGAAAATGTATGGATGGCTGTTGATGCAGCACCTTTAAGAAACCACTTGAATTGAAATGTGCATGTCATCGGTCAGATTAAAAGAGATGGCATGGAAATGTATCATTGTGAAGTTGTGATGCCAAAGATAGAAAGTCTGTAACAATGCACAGAAGAAGATATTTGCTTCAGAAAGAAAAATCGACTGCATTATTAAGCTTATAGGTCTGAACACGCGACGTGTCCAACACATTGAGAGGCATAGCCGGTGGTGTTACATGCATGCAGCACTGCAGGCCATGGCAGTCTAGTGCTACAAATGCTTCACATGCAGAGTGAGCCATGCATATACATGTATATATGTATATATATGGTGAAATCATATGCAATGAATTCAATGGAGTCAAAATCATCTATTCCGAAGACAACATGAAGCTGAGGTTGAATTCTTCTACACTGATTGGCTGTCATCGACCTTACATAATTATATAGGCCTATAGACTATAGAGACATTGTGGGGCAGTATATCCGTCCAGACCTCAAATTACAGTTGAACTACTAACTTGAACTATGGACCATGGTTTGTTATGAATAAATCTTGAGGCAGCTACAACTGATGAGCAATATCTTGTGATGTTCTGGCACCAGTTCGTTATCGTGATCTAGAAACTTCTACAGAACCCACAAAAGCGAACCAGCTTATTCACTGCAGGCGATCAAACAAAGTCAATGGGCATGCACAGGGCAAAATCCGGGCTAAAACGTTCAATTAAATCCTTATTCGAATCAAGCAGATAAATGTGCCTTATATAAATTATAATGCATTATATATATATGTGTGTGTATTACATATTTTAGACATTTATAGATCTATATTTATATAATATATGATGCATGGGATTTGGCTGGATGCAGAGTTTGGAGACATCAAGCATGAAGGACGCAATGAGGAAATATCGTTTGATTGAAGACAGTAAGAGTCGGAATTTTGTGAGCGTCTGTGATGAAAACATATGCGCTTGAAGTTTTTTACGAATTGCCCCGCGTATACAGGCAAGTGCAAGCTATAGATGATAGAATTAAGAAAACATTGTTAGCCCATCAGTGTGGCTGCTTCTGCCGTCTCTTTGTGAATCTCGTCAGCTTGCTCCTTCTCCTCCTCCTCCTTCCTTCTCATTCCATCGGATGCTCTTATTTCCCACGGATCCAAAGATGCCGACCTAATCAAGAACAGCTACATGTAGTTGTCCAGCGTTGTTGTTGTTGTCCTAATCAGTCGTGAGTCTCATGAGAGATTGCCAGCATTCTGATGCAATCACGTGATTAGTATATCTGTAGCGTAAGCACTAAGCACGCAGAAGCGCAATTATCGCTCGATGACAATGCCATCGCTCATCACACATGCATGGTGGGAGGGTGGAGGCGGTTACTTCCGCCAGGTGACTGACAGCATCACCACCACCACCACCACCACAACGACCACCACCACACCACCGCCACCACAATGTCATACCGCCACCAGCACCACCAGCAGTAAAAGGAGGAGACTGCAGCGCAAAAATATTCCGACGACGACGACGACGACGACAGTTGATTGAATTCTTCTACAAGTATATAAGCCTAAAGCTGGTCGGTTGTCATCGACTGCACGCAGACAGACAGACGACAGACAGACGACAGACAGACGGCAGATAGACAGACGGCAGATAGACAGACAGACAGACAGACAGACAGACAGACAGACAGACAGACAGACAGATAGACAGACAGACAGACAGACGACATACAGACAGCTATAGAGGCAATGAAGGACAGAAACAGACAAGACAAGCAAAGAGTGGAAGCGAGAGATGCAAAGACAGAGACGGACATTATATGGCAGTCCATAGGCCTAATTAGTAATAATTATATCCACCACAGCTCGCAAGCCACCGTGACTGTAACGGTTTCATTTATTCATGCATGAAAATATTTCACGCTAAATGTCATTCAACATTCGGCATAGCCTATAGCCTAATTATAATCTGTAGCTTCTGCAATAATATACATTTAGACAATCATCATTAAATTACATGTTGTGACACGTTCTAGTATGTAAAACTGCGTCGCAAATTAAAAAAATTGCCGAAAATTACGGTTTCATTGCATTTTCTGAAATTTCACGGCAAGCGCAGAAAATCACGGAATTCACGGCTTTCCTGACTTCGTCGCGAATTTCCATTCAAACTATAACCATGAGCAATATGAACTCATTAGAAAGTTGTCAGTAACAACAATCAAAGTGTTAACCCAACTTTGGCAGTTTTTTAATTTCATTAGCGAGTTTTCTCTTTTTAAATCTAGCAGCCAACGATCAGCCCTTCTTCACAATTTCCTTTTCCCATCTTTTTCTTCCCTCACTCCCTCTCCTTCGCACCTCTTTCCTTTCCCTCCCTTTCCTCTCCTCACCTTCCCTCATCTCCAGTTTAGTCGGACAGACATGCAAACAAACAGAAGGACTTTCAGACTTAAAGTTCATAATAATCTATAGATCAATGACGTGCAGATCATACAAATAAAATAGTGTCTGCAACACTGCAGGCAGATGAATGAACGACGTCGATCATCATCATCCCTGTTCTATACGCTTACAAGTTACACATCCTTGCACACTGGCCTAGTTAGCTACACCGGTAAGCGAGAGCGGCATTCGTCTGTTGGTTGCAACGGACTGCGGTTCAAGCCCCGGGCTGGGAGTTGACATTCAGAGATTTAGATTATCTCGGGCTAGCACGTGTGGGACGCAGGGGTGCAAGCTGCTGCGGAGCGACCTTGGGCAAGTTGCTTACCCATCATTGTCTGTGGGGAAGACAACGGGAAACCACCTCACTCATCTCATCCTCAGAGGCATAAAGCCAATGAACCTGCCTACGGGCAGAGCATCATCATCATCATCATCATCATCATCATCATCATCATCATCATCATCATCATCATCATCATCATCATCATCATCATCATCATCATCATCATCATCATCATCATCATCATCATCATCACAAGTTACACGTTAGTTACTATAAAGTTATGATGAAAAAAATTTGGGTTCTATTTTGTTTCGGTCAGAAGTAAATTACTGTGATGACAATTGGAGGAGGATATAATATTGTCAGTTATTACCTGCTGCGCTGTAATTATGATTATGAGAGTAAAGAGATTGATGGAAAGATGACAGTGGCGGCGGTTGTCTCGACGTCAACCAAATCACTTAATGACTTAAATGGCTTAATGAACTTAAATGACTTAATAAACTTAAATGACTTAATGACTTAAGTGGCTCAATGAACCTAAATGACCTAATGAACTTAAATGACTTAACGACTGAAATTACTTAATGGGCTTATAAAATGGTCTTCAGTCTGAGTCAGGTCGTTTTCTCTAAACACCGTGCAAATGCAGAGAAGAGATCATTATCTGAGTATTGACACTGTATGTGTAGGCCTAGTTTCTTCCTGTGCATGCGGTGCGTTCCAGATAGCTGCTTCCTTTTAAAAGCGTTTACCTGCGCTTGGTGCAGCAGCCATGCGCATCACAGCTGACATTGACGACGAAGTTGATCATCGTAGGCTACTTACAACTATAAGGAAGATGCTGTTGCATTTGCATTTCATGGGCGTTGGATGATACAATGATAAATTGCATGCGGCCACTTTGATTGATCCACTGCTGCTGCACTGAAACAACGTCGTCGTCATCGTCATCGGCCACCTTCTCGATATATTAACATTGGCTATAATAGTAGGCTACATGTAGCATTGTACACGGTGATTCATAAAAAACCATCCCCCTGCATATTTCACTGTAACTCCGTCAAATGTCATGCTATGTGAAAGAAATTTTAAAGGAAGACAGAGGAGTTATTTCTAAACATTCGGAAAGTTAAAGTTTATGTTCAAATTGACCCCCCCCCCTTTGGCAGCGACGCATGCGCGAAGACGAGTACGCCACTGTTTGACTGATTCATCAATGATGCGCTGATCCATCTCGTTCCATGCCTCCACAATTCGACTTCGCAACTCACTGACATAACATATTCGAGATCTGTAGACCTAGCTTCTCTTGCATGACACTCCATATCTTATAGTCCACTGGATTTAAATCAGGGCTGTTGGGTGGCCACAAAGTAGGCGGGATGAAATCAGGTGTTTCAGTTTCCAGTAACGCAACAGTGTCCCGTGCTCTATGCGCAGAGGCGCTATCCTGCTGGAAGATAAAATCCTCATCGGTAATGTCACGAATGTCTGGTAAAAGGCCCTGTTTTAGTGGAACATCTCTGTAATATTGTCCATTGACCTCATGACAACTGGTTCGGTGAAATGGATATGTTCGTACGACCAAGTCAGAGACCCGACCGATGCCATAAGGGATTTGCTGAAAGTTGGTCGATTCCGCAAAAGACGATTTGCTGGAACGTCCCTCTTCTGTGTACCGGCAGATACGTGTTTGCGAACATTCTGATTGTTACTGGGTGCTGCCACAGTAAACAATTTCTCACCTGGAGGCTAAACCAGATGAAATTGACCAGGTTTGCATGATACAACCTGAGTGACTGACAGGAACGTTGGAATATTGCTTGTTTCTCGAGATTATCGTGACGTCATTAGTTTCGTCATCCGCGTTACGTCATTATAGCTCTGAATGTGAAATAATTTATACAGCACTTGGCTAGAACATCAAGCTTCATTACTGTGAAATTTCGTTAAATTTGATGGTCATCTACATGAGTTATCCGAACTTACGCAGGGGGATGGTTTTTTATGAATCACCGTGTAGTTACTGCTAAGCGATTGGAGAGCTTGTTTTGCAGAACGTTGTAGGCTATAATAGTAGGCTACATGTAGCATTGTAGTTACTGCTAAGCGATTGGAGAGCTTGTTTTGCAGAACGTTGTCTATAAATATAGGCCTATAATCAACAGCGCACTACATGTAAAAAACGTGTCTCATACATGGGAGTGTCTGGGTTGATCAGACTTCAATGGTATACCTGTCTAATCTCACAACAGTTCATCATTCATTAGGATATAGTATCTATACTATCGATACAGGATGTCCGAGCAGGGTCGCGAATCCGGCGTAGTAAGCTCCTTGGTTGAAAAGTCATGCTCAATGTTCATGTATGCACATTCGTTTGCTACGTACGTGACCTTGCATAGACCTACGTCTATTAGGCTTATTTGCATTTAAAGTGGAAAGCTGCTGTCGTATACTGTTGTGCTCATGCCGCCAAAAAACCCAGAAAATATTGCGTTCAATTCCCTTCCTCTATATAAGCCTCGTTTTCAAGTGTTTCTTCACAAGCATTGCACATTGAAGCACGTCTCAATCGTCTCGTGCTACTCGAGAGAGAGGCAGCAGTAAGTTGTGCCTCAGCTGCAGTGCAACCGTGCACATGTAGGCTTAGTAGGATGGTATAGCGTGCACTGAAATGCAATGAAGCGTAAATAAAATCGGATTATTGCAATATTGCAATGGAAATATGAGGCAATGAATGCATTGCAATTATTTTGTGTTCGGTCCGAAGCTATATATATAATATATAATATATATATAATTATATATAGGCCCTATAATATTATATAATGCATTATCTTCGCGAACCGTATATCCTATGCCAGGGGCGGATCCAGGGGGGGCCAATCCGGCCATGGCCCCCCCCCCATTTAGAAATGCCATGTATCGTGGCCCACACCCCCATTTGGTTTCAGCGGCTGCTGAAATGGTATGGTGTTACCGAAAATTTGGCCGGATGACCAAAAAAAAAAAAAAAAGGTCATCACCTTTTTTGGCGGATGAAATGGTATGGTTTTTCCAAAAATTTTGCCGGATGACTAAAAAAAAAAGGTCATCACCTTTTTTGGCGGATGAAATGGTATGGTTTTTCCAAAAATTTTGCCGGATGACTAAAAAAAAAAAAGGTCATCACCTTTTTTGGCGGATGAAATGGTATGGTGTTCCCGAAAATTTTGCCGGATGACTAAAAAAAAAAAAGGTCATCAACTTTTTGGGCGGATGCAAATTTTTTTGCCCCAGACCCAAGGTGTCAAGATTTTTTTGGCCCCCCCCCGTCCAAAATTTCTGTATCCGCCCTTGTCCTATGCAGCATCCACGCGAATATCGTGCCACTCGACATGCAAGGGGCGCAATCATTAGCCAGATGAAAAGCCATTATTGCCGGCCACTCAAAACGAGTTTGCGGACAGACATGTTCAACAAAATCATGTGGGCCGTAGTGTCTGCATTGCGCCTCCTCCTCAGCTGTGCTACTATATGGATCAGCTGCTTAATTATTGTTATGCCTCCATTTTTAAAAACGAGATTGTATGCACAGCAAAACTGAAGAAGAATCAAGCACCAAACGAAATCGGTGCATGGGACTTGAGTCGTCAAGGCAAGGACAGAAGAGCTAGCAGACTGTTGGTGGGTCATGGCGATGAAGTATCGAGGGGTTAGTCATGGTCGCAGTTAAGCACTCATCCCTCTACATTGTGTCGAAAATAGCTGATGTGATATAATCTATCAAGCAGGGAGCATGTCCAACGAAATTCTGTTTGCTTTGCATTCGACCATTTTCTAAGCAAGTGCATTCATGCGGATTTCGAAGAATCTTATAAAGTCTACACGAAAATCTCAAAATGGTTGCAACTTGAAAGTCGTTTGACTTTATGTAAAACCGATTTGTAACCTATTATATAGGCCTATACATGTAGGCCTATCATCATATGGTTAGCCTATAGGTTACACATCGGTGTGTATATGTATATATATATATATGTATGTGTGTGTGTGTGTGTGTGTGTGTGAGAGAGAGAGAGAGAGAGAGAGAGAGAGAGAGACAGAGACAGAGACAGAGACAGAGACAGAGACAGAGACAGAGACAGACAGACAGACAGACAGACAGAGAGTTCTGTATGCAAAATCATGCATATCATGAGTCTATGTCCTAATTCACTGGACAACACACAATTTGCCTTTTAAATGAAAATAGCAAATCTTTACTTATTTTGAAGTGCTGAACACGAAAATGACAATGAAATTTGTCGATTGGCTCTAGTTTAGGAGAAACAGAGATGGTTACGTACAAATGTCTCAGTACGCAATACGCATTGAGTAGGCCTACATAATTTATATAGCAACCCTTATTTTTCTCACCACTGCATTTCAAACTGCATGATTTCGCCTCTGAGTAGAGATCTTGAAGAGGCGCTATATAAATTTATGTGATTGAAATTTATGTGATTGATGATTGAAACACAATAATGTATCGTATTGCAATATTAGCCTGTCATGCACATCTTACCCCGTGCGCAAGAAATTTTCCAAAGTAGTTGAAAGACGAGAAAATTGCCGATTCCCTTTTGCTGTTCCAAGCAATCACGCAAATAACTGCTACGGTACTAATGCATGGTTCCACCTGTTTCTGAAGGCATGACAAGGAGAGAGAAGTGTTCAATAGTGTACCCAAATATACCATCTGCAATGCGACTGGATCAGCATGGTGAAGGACTTCCCATTCCGGACCTACCGAAAGAATTTGCCACTGATTCTGATGATGATGAGGGAAGCGGCTTCAGGTTCTCCGCAGCCTTCAACATCCATGATGATCCAATAGATCTGCCACTGTGCATCATCTGCGCCACACATCCTGACTCAAGGTGAACTGAACGATCATGTTCGCGACCTGGACCTATCCAGGGCCAAGGCGGAGTTACTTGGATCAAGACTTACAAGAATGGAATCTTCTTCAGGAAAATGCTCGAGTAACATCGTTTCGCACTCGTCATGGACAGTTTGAGAAAAATTTCACCAAGGAAGATGACCTTGTCTTCTGCTCCGATGTAGATCGATTGTCTGATCATCTGATGAATGTCCAAGGAATTAGGCCTAGGCCTACCGTCAAGAATGGCAACTACTCATAGACTCCATGAAGTTGAGTCTCAAAGCAGTGTTGCAGCATAATGGAAACCAACATCCATTCCGTTCGGCCATGCTGTCCTAGTGAAGGAACCTATGACAACCTAAACACTTGTTGAATGCTGTTGAATACGGTAGATCTGGATGGCATCTCTGTTGTGACTTGAAGGTGAACTGGGGAGAGTTGCCTAGAATGGACCGTTGACTTAATTGGACCGCAGCCATCTAACACCCTATAGAGATGCATATTTTGCCTCGTTTTCAAATATTGTATTCTTGCGCGATTGAATATTGATCGTATCGGTGCAATCAGTTTTACGGAATTCTAAACATTTATTTAGTTGCGGCAAAAACTCTATTTCACGTAGTTTTGATCTAATTTTTGCCCTACTTGCCAATGAGTGTACACAATTTAGAAAAGGTTTAAAAATTGCTGTCACGTTTGTTTTAATCATAGCTAGGTTTCATGCTTTAGCAACAATATTCGATTTTGCGCTAAGACTGACACCTGTTAAACTATCACAGTGTGAGTAGAGGTAGGCCTAGTCCCTGTTGCCTGAAATGGACCACATAAAGTCTCCTTAATTGGACCGATAATTCGGGTGTGGTCCATTTAAGGACACCAGCACTTGCAATGTTATTGGGTGTGGTCCACTTTACACTGCTACATGATATGTGTTCCTCTGTGCGAACTGTGTGCAATTCTTCTCAAATAGATTCAACTGAGTACTAATGTAAGACTTCACAATCATTTATTTCACAATATAGAAGTCTATAGTCTATATTTAGACTTGCACTGATTATTGTGACAAAGTAGGCTACTCTTAATTAGTCTGCAGGCAGAGGTTGTTATGCCTCTCATGTATTTAATTTATTTCAGCTAGGCCTACTCCAATTGTGTATGATACTTTTAACTATATGGCTAGACACTAAGTGTTTTAAAAGCGATTCCCTTGCTTTTGGGGTAAGATTGCCTTTTAAAAACGACTTTAAATGAATGTGTTCCATTCAGGGCAACTGGTCCAATCAAGGATACCATATGCGGTCCATTCAAGGAAACAAGTTGCATTGATTGACTTTTTAGAGCTACTGCTTTGTTTAGTTATTTCTCATAAATCCACGAATATTTTCAGTCCTTTTCTTATTAAAAACATAGATGAATAATCAACCAAGCATATGGCATACTTTCCTTTTCGAAATTCAGTAGCATTTATGCAGCACACCTAAGTTTGCCTTAAGTGGTCCATTCATAGCAACTCTCCCCTACTTTCAACAACACGTACTGGTGACAGTGTCGTTAAACTGCAACAAGCGGTGGTCTTCGTAAATCGTAGGCTAATCGTCGTAATCGTAATCTCCAAACATCTAAAGCGCTACTCGAAATTCAAGCGCGGGGCACCAGCTCATTCACAAGCGCTGCTTTGCGTCAAAAGGGTTGCCGGCCGTAAGAGTAGGCTAGTCCAAAGGTGGTCCGGGTCGAGTTACCATTATAGGATCAGAGAGACAGAACAATTAACCACTAAGGCGGGTATCGTCCGAGTCGGCAATTGGAAGGGGGAGGATCATATGAGACACAGTAGCAGGGCCGTTTTAAGGAATTTTGGGGCCCAAGGCACAAACCCTAATCTTAAACGTAGCCATGAAGCTAATCTAGTCTCCCTCCTCTGCGGGGAATCAGGTGGTTTTTTTGGAGGGGAGGGGGTGGAAAGCGAGTAAGCTACTTGCTGAGGCGTGTAGCGCGGGTGGGGAGGGTATGGGAGGGAATGTCCTCCCACAAAAAATTTCAGAATTTTCGCATGGCAATGATGGCATTTTAAGCTGCCATCTTAACAAAATTGCTCAACCATTGCAGTACTGACATGAGTAGTCTAACTTGAATAAATATTCTTGCAATTATAAAAATGTCTTCTTAGCACATTAGCAAAATTAATCTATTATTTCAGTGCTGATGACAAGAGTGATTGAAAATTTCAATAAGTAAAATTATTAGAATAATAATTTCTAGGTTAGGTATCACAAGTTCAGCAACTCAGTTCTGCTGCTTCTGGACCACTACAGTGTAAGGAATAACTGCAGACGGGTGCATGATTACATGTATAATATTTATATGCCCTACTTTATTGCATTGGAATTAGCTTATTCCCGTTGTTCAAAACGATCCTGCATTGCTGACCACAGTGACCAGAATACAGTTCTCGGAATTTTTGCAATTGTTACACAAACCAAGGAGGAACCACAAAATCTGGAAGCTGTAGGGCCTATAGTAATGATGCCGTTTTCACTAAGTGTTCAAGGAACAAAACATTTTGCTATTTTGACAGTTTGAATAAAAAAACATTTAGCACTGGAAAGTCGCTAATAGGCTAGTTGTACAAAAGTCTTAGTACAGATATTGACAGTAAATTATACACCGTGAGGCATAAAAAAGGAAACCCCTAGGAAAATCATTATTATTTCAACAATTTTCAAACAATGTCAATGAAATTCAGGAACATTATAGCTAAGTAGCAAGCAATGTAAAAAAATTAAAGTTTTTACAATTTACTGTCCGCCTTTAGCTTCTGCGCATGCGCGAAGTCGCTTGCGCCATTCACGCACCGCCGAGCCAATAATTCGCTTGCTTGCATGATTCGCTTCCGAAGATCTTCAACATCACGGACCTTTGTTCTGTACACCATTTCCTTCTTCTCCTATATAGCAAATTTAGCAATACTCGAAATGATCGTCTGTAGGCTATGTAGCAGTTGGAACTCGAAAGAGAGATGTTGCAGCCGACCGCCTTATACGCACACGTCCGGCGTTTAGCAAATCCCTAATATTGTCCGTCAGTGTTTCTTCTCTGGGGCGCACGTCAATTCATTTTGTTGAACCGGGGTAAAAATCAACGGCCAATACTACACAGATGTTTTAAGGCCTTCTACCTGAAATTTGAGAACTCACTGAATTTTACATTCTCCAGCAAGATGGTGCTCCAACGTACAGAGCTCGAGAAACGGTTGCACTTCTGACGAATGAAACTCCTGAATTCGTAATTCCTACACTATGGCCCCCTAACAGCCCAGATATGAATTCTGTCGATGAATTATTAAACATGAGGATGCATGCAGGAGATGGTGTACAAAATAAAGTCTTTGATGTTGAAGATCTTTGTAAGCGAATAATGCAAGCTTGAAACGATTTTGATCAGCGAATTATTGACTCGGCGGTGCGTGAATGGCGCAAGCGACTTCGCGCATGCGTAGAAGCTAAAGGCGTGCAGTAAATTGTAAAAACTTTAATTTTTTAACATTGCTTGCTACTTAGCTATAATTGTCCTGAATTTCATTGACATTGTTTGAAAATTGTTGCAATAATAACGATTTTTCTAGGGGTTTCCTTTTTTATGCCTCACGGTGTACTAATTGTAGTCTAATAGGCTATGGTACATCACATTTGTAGATTTTATCATCATAATCACGTAATTGTAAATAATATCACGATATATTAGGCCTATCAGACGCTAGAGTGCATTTATTAATATAACAGTAGCCTAAGTAGGTCTATAGGCCTACTGCTGACACAGCTATCACAACAATTTTTGTACCCGGTATTACAGGTGCAAAATAAATCAAGTTTAACATACGTTAAAGTTCGTATAATATCATTATTAATACGGTGCAATTTGTTTGGCGATGTAGAATTTTTGGGTCGCCGCGGGGCCCCCTGTTGCGCGGGGCCCTAGGCCCGTGCCTCGCGTGCCTAGGCCTTAAAACGGCTCTGCACAGTAGCGGCGGCGGGGGGGGCAGAGGGGGCTAAACCCACAAAAAATAGGCGACCCACTTTTTCCTATGCAAAAATGACAACTTTCGACGTTCAGCCCTCCCGGGCCCAAATGAAGCTGACGACTAAAAAAGAAGGTCGCCAGAAATTTTGGCGGGTAAAAATGGGATTTTTCCGGAGTTCAGCCCCCCTTCAAAGCTGAAATCCTGGCGCCGCCAGGCCCGCCACTGATCGAGACAGGGTAGGAGTAGCCTAATGGAATGGGAGTGTGATGGAAAGAAGGAGCGTGAGGAAGGTGATGGTTTGCACAGTAGCGGTCCCAGAGGGGCGAACTTAATTCTAATGCATTAATTAGGCTACAAGAAAGAGATTTCAGAAGAACGTATGAGTTTCATTTGTTTAATTAATAGGCTAGGTTATTATAGGGCCTAGACAATATTTGAACAGCCGTCGCAAATTTCACAAAAAATGAACAGCTGTCTGCTGTGAATACGGTGATTGTCGTAAATATGTGATTGCTTGCTGATCTACATCGCTTACTTACCAAATTCCATTGCTCAAGTCAATTTTTTATTAGTAGGCTAGCACTGGGCCTAATAGGCTTTAGGCCTATGCTACAGTCCTACCACAGTATAAATAATTAACAGTACGTCGATTTCGGATCTCGCAGTCGTCAGAATAAGTGACGAGATTTAAAGCCCCACCCACTGTCATCCGCCATTTTCGCAGCAATAAACTCCATAAGCAAATTACAGTTACTTTCAATTCTATGGTACAAACTACAAATTTCGGTTTCCGGCAGCCGCCATATTAGTCGGGATTCATTAAAAGAACTGCAATGTACTGCCCGGAAAAAATTTGCTACAAGCTGGAAATAACAAATAATGAAAGATAAGAAAATAATATATCCAAAAAGTGAGCCCGAGCCTCTGAGATCTCCTGCTAACTCATTTTATTAGAGAAATTTGAGGGCATTAAATCAATGGCATTTTTACTATACGGCTTAATCTCGAACCCGGGTTGCATTAAAAGAATTGCAATGTACTACGCGGAAAAAGTCGCAACAGGCTGGAAATAACAAATAATTAAAGTTATAATAATAATATATTTTTAAAAATGGTCCCCAGCAACTCAACTCTCACTCTGGGTTATTTTATAAAGAGAATTGTTATGGTGTACTATTAATAGCAATATACGATGCAAATGCTGGTCTATTGCTACCAAGATGGAGGCTGACCACGTCACCAAAAAAAGTTGGCAACAGGCAGCCATCCGGGTAGACCTACTGGTAATTATTTATACTGTGGTCCTACTTCTATTTTATCGTCCAAATTTGTGGGCTAGCCTACACTCATAGATGATGAAGTCGGTCGCATAGAACGCCAAACTTTGTTTATCCCTAGTCTGTATTAGGCCCTATCTGTATTATTATGCAAGTGGTAGATTTTATTTAAAGAGGTATGCATTGATAATATTTTACGCTTTTAAGATTTATATAAAAGTGACTGACTTTGTGGTCTTGAGACCTCGAATATTGCCGCACTAGTCATAGAGCGAAGTGTCCAATCCTGAAACTGTTGGATCTCTTGTAAAATCCGGCCATTACGCGAGACCTGCATGCGGTCGTTTTTACACAAAAAAATCAGAAAATCATATTTGCTTTGCTAAATCGTCGAACCGCTCGAGAAAAAATTCTTCGAATGCGTCCCTGATACGAAAAGTTGTTCTTATTTTGGCCAGGGAAGCAGTTGTTTTTCTATGGTGAGTTAGAATGCGTGAACCCTGAGTCACTAGATCTCAATTTCTGCAGACAAAACGAAATTCCTAATCTAATCGGCTAAAACATAGAAATATTACTTAATGTACATGACTTTTGTAAACTGCACGGTGTTTGTCAGGATCAGTTGGTATATGCAGGTTAAGTTGTGTGATAACTTGAATTTCTATGTTTAGTACGCTTGAAAAACATGGCGGATAATGCTGTTCTAAATCACACAGTGTTTCTGATGTACCAGTACACGTGACCTCGACCTTTGTTGGTTATCGAATAAACGACAAATAGTACCTGCTGTAAGGTCTACTCTGAAAATAGAATAGCAACCTAGAACAAATGTGAGAACGTTTGTGCAGAATACTTTGAAATGACTATACAATGGCCTTTAAATTCAGGCGGTTCATGATCTTTGTACTTAAGTGCAAATTGCATCTTGCAGACTCTAAAAAAATTCTGTTTACTAACCTGTCTGCTTAAAGGTTTCAAGTTTCAAGTTTTTTTTATTGATCCATCAACATACATGATATTATGATCACATAATATGATAGCAAAATTACATGTGACAGCTGTTTTCAAATCTGTCAAAGGCATTGAAGGCAAATGTAAAGACATGACATGTAACTGTCAAAATGCAATCTGTCAATTAAGGTATCTGCATAACTAAGATCTTTATTGACTGGTAACTATATATTCGTATCAGAAATTATATTGAGCACTTCATATTTGCCTGAGTGAATTGTATGCTGATGAATGTAGATTGTATATTTGTGCAGATGCACAATCATTTGACTTAATCTGCCATGGTACTGACAGTTGTGTTAACTTTACTGTATGTTAGCATCTTTTGCTGTCAAAAATTGCAGCCTGTATGCTTTGTAATGGATGCACAACACTAAGCTGTAACAAAGTAAAATACTTAGTGAAAAATGAGGAATACAGTTTTTATAATTGTTAAAAGTTACAATGTTTCCAATTCTTAGTACATTGCATGCATTGCTGCATGTAAAAGTACTAAAGCTGCTATCAGATTATCATGTCTTGACTTTGGCGCTATTTAGTAGTATATATGGAGGGAAAAAGACTACCACTCGCGGCCCTGCACGGGCATATAGAAGGAGAGAGAAGCAGAGGAAGACAACCAAAGACTTGGATGGACAACGTCAGAGAGGATCTGAAGATGATGGATATCAGTATGCCAAGAGCAAAGGATCTCATCAGAAATAGACAAGTCTGGAGAAGTCATGTGAAAGCCTCATCGTCGTCGCATGACTGACGGAAGAGAGAAAGAAGAAGAAGTAGTATATATTTTTGACGTAAGTTTTGTGTGCTGTTTATTCTGTAAAGTGTTCTGATTGCACTCGTTTTGCTAATATTTCAGCAGGTTCAAATATCTAAACAATGGTGATGGATTCGCCAAGCCCACAAAGTGTTGGCAGGGAATTTGTGCGGCAGTACTACACGATGCTGCATGAAGCTCCTGACTTTCTATACCGGTTAGTGGAATCCTTCTTGAACAGTTATTAGGGAATAATCAGAAATCGTTTAGGTCATTTGTCTCGGACGAATATTAACTTTTTTAGCAGTGCTATTTGTAGTTATTCTCAAATCGGCAAATACTTTGTACGCAAAGAGTTGCATATGAATTTTTTTTCATAATTTAATAGACTTGCGTATTTTCATTCTTAAAGCAAATGAGACCATATGTGAAGGGGCTCAATCTGTTCAAAACCTTCACTTGTCAGTTTTTGACCTTTCCATTAAGTCATATTTTGCAATTGGTCTGCTTCAAAATATGTTTTACAGAATGATAAGATATATTTTACAACTGAAGTTATGGTCATTTTAATCTTTCATTGGTGTAGGTTGAGAAAATCGAAAATTATAAAATTTAGGAATATTTGTGTCATCATAGTTCTAGACAGCCATTACTTGATTATTCTGCAAATTTGCTGGGCGATAAAGGATGAAATAATGCAAGGAACATCAAAATCGGGTTATTAATTCACAGATTATGGCAAATTCACAGGCAACAACGGAATTGACTGTGTTTTTAAAGGAATTCAATTCAAGCATAAATACATGAGATCTTTCAAAATTCTCTGACTCTAAATTAAATGAAAAATGTGATCATCAAATATTACAGATTACTGACTTTCAGGAGCAACATCTCAAAAACTAGCACTAGGCACACAGATGCATGAATTACCAATGGGAAAATTGTAATTTATCTGTCACTCTATTTAATATTTATCCGATAGGTTTATGTAGGACGAATGCTAGTACACTGACTTGGAACCACTTTAATAAGTGCACATTAAATGTCAATTTTACACAAGTATCCAACAGGGAAAGTTCTGTGATTTCTCAGTTTTGTACCTAGATGAGAAGCAAATTATTCGACTGCACATTTAGAATGTGATATTATCTGAGGGACTCAAGATTATGTTGTGTTCAATTTCGTTATAAATGTGATTTTTAGGTTCTACAGTCACAACTCGAGCTTTCTGCATTGTGGTATAGACCCTCCTGATGAGGAGCCAGTGCCAGCCGTGGGACAGAATGTAAGTAGCTTCTTTTTGGTTTTAGGAAGAATTGAAGATGTGCTGTTTCTTAAAAAAAATCATGTGCTGGTAGTTAGGTTGAAAATTATATAAATTTATGTTACAAAGTTGAGGTTTGGTTAAGACTTTTGATCTTTCGTATTAGTTTAAAAGTTGCTTAATTGATGATATCAATGTATTAAAACAGTTATCTTACAAGCTAAATGTTCTAAAGGACAGAAATATTTGCACCATGTCTGGCAGAATGCTAAAATTGAAATTAAGCAAAATTGGAAGTAAAATTCATCCATGATGACTAAATGAAGACTGTCTTTAAAGCTAATATTCAACAAAGGAAAGTTCTAATTAAAACGGAAACTAAAATTTAAGACTTACAGTCATGAGTTAAATTGAAGTTAAAATTGAGACATTATTTAAGCAACCCTACTGTACATTTGCTGCGCGTTCAATTAAGTAAGTGGTGTACCTGATAAAATCTAAGCAATGTTTCGAGACACAAAGTGCTGGCTGGCATACTTGTGTGCACAAGTTATGTATAGTTGTGGTTGTTATATATTTATATATTGGAACTTGTTCTTTGTTTGGCAACAGGAAGTCAGTGTATAGGCTGTATTATTTTTATTTGTAGGAAATCCATAAAAAGATCTCCTCTTTACAGTTTCATGATTGTCATGCCAAGATTAGACAAGTAGACAGTCAGTGGAGCATTGGTGGATCAGTTGTCATACAGGTTAGAAATAGTTTTAGTTCTACTTGTTGTAAGCCGTTGATTTCTGTAGATCTATGTTCTTGATTTTGTCATGCAAGTGTTTAAGCGTTTAGCATAACATAATATGTGGTGAATAAATTATATACTTGTTTGCTTATTTACAGTTTATATGTACATAGATAGCTTCATGGTATTTAGAATG
Source organism: Lumbricus rubellus (assembly GCA_945859605.1). Lineage (NCBI taxonomy): Eukaryota > Metazoa > Annelida > Clitellata > Crassiclitellata > Lumbricidae > Lumbricus > Lumbricus rubellus. The sequence goes on along the minus strand of OX243820.1, from coordinate 15,983,583 downwards.
ATCAGGCAAACAGTAAAGAATGCAGTTATTGGAATTTATTCACTTTGCCAGCAGACATGGGTGTTGATGCTTGCACATTCTGATGATGATAATGATGATGACGATGACATAAAAAGTCAAATAGAACATCCGAGGCAACATGAATTGTGGCTGAGGCTTCACAACTGATCATGTAAAGTTGTGACGTATATCTTAATGCCCATGGGCCAATGGTTGATCGAAATGACTTCAGAGTAGGATTGTCAAGGCCAACACTGTAAAGATAGAGGCTGTGTATAAGATGCCACATTAGAACCTTGTTTGTAAATCAAAGGAGGCCAATGTATTGTGATAATGAACCTGACTAAGTACTACAGTTTTGTCAGTAAACACCAGCTATGATTCGTTTATTACAATTCATTGCTTAGCTATCGGACATAATTATGGTGTATTGCTAGAGCTGCATTATTTACTGTTCATGTTGATGTGTAATTGTGTATGGTCTTGTCCAATTCCAGGACTTTGAATACCAAGATCAAGACTTTTGGTCTCAATTCTAAGATTTTAAGCCTCAAGACCACATGTGACTGTTAAAATGCACTTAAGACCTTGGTCTCAAAGATTCTAAGACTGAATGAGACTGGCAGCTAACAAGTGGTTGTGATAATTTGATTGTGCAGGTTGTTGGTGAACTGTCGAATAACGGTTCGCCAATGCGTCGATTCATGCAGACATTTGTGTTGGGTCAGCAGAACCCAAAGAAGTACTACGTGCACAACGACATCTTTCGTTATCAGGATGAAGTGTTTGTCGAGTCAGCAAACGAAGCTGACGTCATTAACGAAGCAGGTGAGCGTTTGCAACGGTGTCTTAACTTCCTACCTACAGTAGAATTTACAACTTCTTTCGCATCAAGATCTTCAAGAACGTTGTGTGTGGTGGCTGATTTTTCCACACTTTGTAAGTTGTGTTGAAGGCTCGTTGATTTCTGAAGGTTAGAAATGATGGCCGCATCAAACAACTAATTTCAGTTGAAGACTAAGTTTGGATCTTGTGGTAGCAAGAGGTTTACAATCAGTCTGGATGATTAATAGAAGTTTGGCAGATGTTTCAAGTGCAATAGTGTTTGTAATGTATCTGTGATTGAACAGAGGCGGAGGGTTTGGATATTGAGGGAGATGGTGATCATGTGACTGGTACTCAACAAAATGAATCGGTCAACACGTATTACGGAGAAGAAGCTGAACCCAGTCAGGTTCAAGTAAGGTTAGTACTAACAGCTGGCATGCTATTTTGAAAAACTTGAAAATAAATGCGTGTGAGAAACAAAAAATTTTCACAATTTTAAAAAGTAACAAAATGACGTAATTTTTGCATAAAGAAAGTAACAGTGTTTAAATTGTTATAAATAGATTTGGCATCCTAGAAATTAGACAATCAAGCAACAAATGCAGTTATAGTTATGAAATTAATTAATTAATTTATGCAGGAGACTGCAAGAATTTCAAATTTTTTCAATCTGCAGTGCACCTGCTGAAATCTGTGCTCCTTATAAGTACAACTTCAAGATAGTGTATGGCCTAGGCCTATGATCAATCTCAAAGTGCAGAATGGTAGCCATCCATCTTCGTGTGTAGAGTGTAGACGTAACACTGCAACGCCTATAAATTAATTCGCTCGATGACAAGCCATGTTTTTTATACTCTTGAGTTGCTAACAGAAATAATATCCCTAATTACTAATTCCTCTATAGTTTCAATGTATTGTCCCATCATATAGCCATTTTGAATTGTCCCTCAGTGATGTTGTGATTTTTAAGCCATTCAAAGTTCTATTGTGAAAATTACAGTGAATTTGGCACGAAGAATGCGCACATTGCTAATTTATGCACTGTTGCACAATACTTGGATTTTGCGCGAAATTGCGAGGCGCAAGATCACAGATTTCTGGAGAGACTAATTTAAAAGCACTGCTTGGCGGTCATGAGATTGGTGTCATAAAGCACCACTGCTTCAGACAAGTTTTTTCTTATGCTAGTCTGAGTAAATTCGAATCTTAAACCTATGAAAAGCTTTCCTACTTTCATTGTCTTTCTTTGAATAATCACTTCTTCATAATTTGGAACCTTAACATTGTAGCTGTGTTATTTACTGTTTGAAGACAGTGTCTTGCCTTGGTAGCCATTTTTGTGCACTCTTGGCAAATGGAGAATTTATGGCAACCATTCATGTTTACAGCAGAACATAACAAGAACAGTTTTGCTTAAGTTTTAGCATTTTGAGTAGGACAATACTGCGACCATTCAAGTAAATCTGTGTGCAACTGTGCATGCATGATTGTTGCAGCAATGGCAATCCGTTGGAGGGAGAGCTGAAGGAAACGTCGTTGTCAAGGGCAGAAGAAGTTGCCGAACAACCTCAGACGATTTTGGTGGATGAGTCGAAGGAGTTGAGTGAAGCAAATGATGAACGAGTGAATGAGGAAGTGGTTGCTGCTCAACCAGCGAAAGAAGAAGTCATAGTGGAGGATGAACAACTGTTGACTGTTGTTGAGCCGTTACAAAAGGAAGATGTTGTCGATGAAGTCGTCGAAGAACAAAGGAAAACTGTGCCACAGGAATTGGAACCTGTTGCTGGTAGGTGCTATGCCACGTCACTTGAGAATCAGTCTCGAAGTCAATTTGGTGTACTGTCATTAGTTGGTAATAGATAGCACTGTGCACTTGTGGTACTCTCTGAAATTTAGTCTAGTTAGTATTGACAGTGTAGATCTTCACCCTGTTTGAATAACTTGCTTATTTTTTAAATCTATCTATCGTTGTAATAACCTAAAAATAAACAGCATCACTAAGTATGATAATCTGGTACTATTGCTGTGAAATATAAATACTTGTATAAAGATCCAGACTATTTAAACTAGCACTGATGGTGATAACAGCATTCACTTTAGAAATGTGTGATGATTACAATTACCATTGAAACTCAGGATGCCATGGCAAATAAGTTTGAATAGTTGTTTCTATTTTTAAAAGGAAATCATGGGGAGAAATAAGACTGCCCTCAGGAATGGTATTAGTGGGTTTTATTTATTTCCATTATCTACACATTGAATGATTAATGCAATACGAGTTACAGAATGCAGAAACTGAGTTTACAGGTTGTTCAGTTATCATACTCTTGGCAGTCACTGAAGTGGGGATGTGTTTTGTAGCAGCTCCACCAAAACCTACGTGGGCTGCTATGGCCAGCAAGAACACAACAGCCTCGCCAGCTGCTGGCTCTGCTGCTGCCAGTGCAGTTACTGGATATGCACCTAAACCACAGGTGGCCAAGCAGCCAGACGTTGTGAAGACAGAGAGTAATCCTGTGGCAACTGGACTTTCACAGAGAACTCCCAGGTATTGAAGAAAAAGACTTTGGCTTTGCATGAAATATCTAATTTAAATAATTAATTTTTGCCAGTCTCTGTTTTAATTGCAGATGTGTCGAACAAGAAAGTAATAGAAGAGCAGATTTCACTAGAGATTGCTAAAGGTTTACTCTAACATCACCGTGAAAATTGACTGTTTATATTAGATACAAATTAGTATAATTGCTAAGAATGTCTTTTCAAAGAAATTGAAAGTTCTTGCAAAAAATCAACCATTTTATTGCAATTTTCTGTGTACAAATGCAAGTTGTCGGCAGAATTTGTCTTGCTCCAGCTTCTTTTCTGGCATCATCACTTTGTTCATTTTGGTTTGTAGACCTGGCTGGAGGAAATGAGTGCCTTCCGTAAATATTAGTCATTTTGTACAGCTAACTCAGCCAAATATTCCTTCGATGTCTTGCAGACTTTACAAAGTGCCATGTTCGTGTTTGGTAGGGGTCCTAGGTCTGAGGCCATTGCCCAAGATGGATATCGTGGAGCTGTTGATTCTGGAGATGATGTTGGTCGTAGCATGCAGAATTATCCAGACAACCAACAGGTTTTTATTGGAAACCTTCCTCGCAACCTTGCGGATAAGGATTTGAGAGAATTCTTTGAAAGTAAGATATCATTTCCTACTTATGTGAACAGTTTGTGGCTCTTATGATGCATGTGTGTACAGGAAAGACTTTGGACAAATTTATATTTGTGGAGTTTCTGTTATTCATTCAAAGTGTTTGTGTAGCAATAATTACTAGACACTATTATAGATCAGACGTTTACAATTCTCTTGACAGTGCTTAATGCTTATGTTGCATAAATTTCTGGCTTAATGAAGCATTGTCTCAATCTATAATTCGAGCTAGTGATTGGTACCTTTGATATAATTTTTATTACTCTTTATATCTGAACTATTATTATTAGTCCTCAGGAACCAAAAATAGACTATTTAGGAGTAGTTGGATGGTCTTGGGGAAATTCCACCTTTGATTTTCATCCAGAAATTATCTGAATAAATACAGTTATAATAATATATCTATTTCAGAATTGATTTGAGTGTGAAGATAAATAGTGCTTTTGAAAAATATATATATTCAATGATATTTGTGTTCCATTGTTCCTCTTCAGTGTTTAGTGTAGTGAATAATTTATCTATTAAATTTCTGCAGATGTTTCTTTTGATATTAAAGGTGTTTTGTTTTGAACAGTTTTAGTAAGCCACTCTAAGAAATATTCTTATGCTAATGGATTCTGATTTGTGATATTGTTTTGATTGGCAGGAATTTGAAGCAACGCAATAAGTGATTAACATATTTTACTGATGTTTTTCTTTTGTTCAGGGTTCGGAGGAGTGCTCGACTTGCGAATAAATCGCAAGCAAACCACCAACAACCTGCCTGTGAGTAGTTCTGACAATTTCTTTAGCTCAATTTTATTGCAGTACATTTGAAGCCTGCAGTGTATTGTGTGTATTTTCTTGTGCTTTATAAATCTTCACATAATGTTGATAGGAATATCTGTTAAATTGATTTTTCAACATTAAGATTTACACTTTTTTAACTTTGTTGGTATATGTTACATATTTGGATTCTTGAGTTAGTTTAATTTTGAATGATTAGTTGTATTGTAATTTTGCTTCTTGGGATGTGCATATTTTATTAATTCTCATTCTTGTATATTTCTTTTCAGAATTTTGGATTTGTTGTCTTCGACAGTCCTGAGACAGTACAGAAAGTGCTGAGTGAGCGGGTAAATGCAAGACTGTCCGTCGTTCATCAGTTTTCATAAATATGCAAACAATGCAATCTTTATTTGAACCTTTCATCACACCTTTGTAAAATTAATGTGTTTTCATGTTTTCACTTTATAACTGCTTATTCACTCTCACAAGTTACAATTTAGGCAGCAACTTGTGGTCATAAGTTATAATTTAGGCAGCAACTTGTGATCAGATAAAGTTCACTTTTGGTTTTTTGACAGGAGATATCTGTGATTCTATGGTTCAAATCTCTGGCAGACCCTATGACATCCTACTCTCCTCTTCAGCTTCTTCATGTGGTCCTATTCTGCATGAATCAATAGTTTTCATCCTAGTGTATAGCAGTTTAACAAAAAGCTGCATTGCTTTCCCAGTTGCTTTCAGTGCCTCTTCGTCAAAAAAAACCCCGAATAAGCAATCTCCACACAAAATGCAATCATTTTAAAATCATTTCAGATTTAGTGCATGGTTGACTTTGTAGCTTGAGAAGTCCAGTTCATAGTTCATAAAAAATTTGTTGTTGTTGTAGCCTTTGATGTTTAATGGCAAACACCGTGTCAATGTTGAAGAGAAGAAGCCAAAAGAAGAACTAGTTGCTAGGCCTAGAAGTGCCAGCCACCTGGCAGGAAAGTCCAGCGTTGGACGTGGAATCGATTCAAACATGGCTGGACGTGGTGGTGGTGGCGGTGGAGGTGGCAGTGGACGCCAGAACATAGCACCAGGCGGTCTGAGAAACTACGCCAAAGCAGCAGTGAATGACGAAGGCAAGCCTGGCACGCGTTGATTACCACAAAACTCAATTATTTGGTGATATACCCGTTTGAATTGGAGCTTTTGTGACATTCTCTAAACACTGATAATGAGCATCACCTGTGAATGAACATTTTTTATGCAGATGATTCTCACCTTTAACCTGCGCTGCATGTATTTTTCTCAGGTAAGCATGGTGTATTGCACCTTTTGTCTGAGAACTGTGCAGGCACATAGAAAACTGGTGGCATCATTAACAGGCGTCGCTAGGATTGTTTAACTACAAATAAACCCAAAAGTTTTATATGTTTTTATTTTATCAATTTACTTATGTTGAGTGACAAGGTGTCAAATACATGGACGATTGAAACTGGGACTAGACTGTTATTCCTGCTTCTGGGATAATTCCGTGATTCCAAAATGTACAGCTACCTACATACGCGTGCACACACCATGGTGATGAAGGAAATGTATCACAATTCATTTAAATCAAGCAGAATTGAGGCTATTATATAGTCAGTATAGAAAAGTATGTGCATTTAGGCCTGATGGCTGTCCAATGTGTCCATGTATTATATACACATGGAGGGGTCACAGGATTTAGGCAATTTGCTTATGGAGGGTGGTGTCCCAGCAAAATGTATACACGACATAAATGTCTAATTACAATGTCCACGTTAGCTTATTTATAACTATTATCCTATTGTTGCGATGGCATTTGACTACATTCGCCCAAAATTTTCCATGAGGTACCAACTTCTCTGCTTTAATATCATTCTGATTACCTTATTTTAGTCTTTCTCCCTGAACTTATCCAAAAGCACACAAAACAATAATTATATAGTCTTTTAGCATAGACCTATTGTTTACTTTGCAACCCCTTCCATTCCGGTCCTCCATAATATTATGGTAAATTGCCCTCCAATCAGATGACTGACCTTTTCGCTAGGCCACTGTTTTTCAACGCACAAAATTGCTTTTTCACAATAGCACAAACCCATTTACAACTGCACATTTTGCATGCAGCTGCACGTTACAAAAAGCCATAGTTGCCAGGAGAGTGAGGACACCTTAAAACTGAGCTATATAATTATATGACGGATATAGCTAACTCTGCCTAAAAACCGTGGTGCAGCCAACAGACTCCCTATAGTCCTCAAGTTCTTAAACTGACAACTCGAGAAAATGGGCAACTATCATGGCCCATCATTTACAACAAGAAACACGTACTGTAGCCTATGTATGCAGGCCTATGTGCACTTGTTATAGCGTCCCTTCAAGATTTCTGCTCAGAAGCGCTTATCCCGACTACAGCGCGCGGACACTGAATCGGAGTTTCACGCCGAAGCGCTGAGCAATTGCAAGTGAAGGTCCAAGGTCCCTACACAGCGGCTTGAGGTGGACTCGAACCTGCAACCCTTGTACAGCCTAGAGTCTAGACCACCGCACAAAGGCCCCTATGCTTTCCTATTGTGATGCGCGAGGACATGTATGCGAACGAAAAATACAACAATTATTATACGATCGAACGCCCGCTGAATAGAGAACCATTTCCAGCATAATTAGGCTAATTTTGGCGATAATTTTTTAACGTCGTTCGGTCTGTACAATGAGAACCATTCATTCAGATGCCCTCCCAAACCAATTTTGTAGGGTTATTCAGCTTAGACTTTTGATCTTAACTTTCAAGAAATAAACTATTTCTTCTATTTTTTTTATTGCATACAGTTTGTTTTATTTTTTATGTGACTGAATAAAAGACCGACCGCCAAGTTTCCATTCCTCGATCCTCATACTTTGCTCAACCCTCAACACCATAGACATAATTTTGTAAATGTAAGATGTCTATGCTCCACACATGACTTCTTTGCTCGTGGATCCATAGATGGCGCCACTCTTCTATTTTTATGCCCGATATTCATATCAATAATTATTTGTTACCCTGCAAACATATTCATCGATTTGTCTGTTTAACAAATGCAGTCACTAAATTACTTTTATATAGAATCTATAGTAAAGTAATTAAGTGAATGCATTTGTTATAATAAACTGTGCGATATTTCGTGATCCCGATTATCGCCCAAAAGTTAGTCTTTCTCTCTGGCCACGCGACGCTACGCAACGTACTTGGATTGATGTCAACATTGTAGCCTAGTGTAAACACGTTCAATTTTTTAGAAGAAGCATGGGAGCACGCTATCTTTTGTGGTAGCTTTAAAAAAACCTGATAAATTGTCTGTTGATGTTCTCCTGCTTCTCATTATCTCATGTTGATTAAGGCTACCTGTATTAAGTAAAAATGCCACCGAGTGTAAGATTAGCCAAGGTTATTTTAAGGACTAAAAAGGTCAATTTAATAGCAGAATTCGGGAAATGTCGTAAAAGTTGGTAATTTGTACTACCAATGGCATTTATATAGTTGAGTGAGTGATATTCTTTTTATTGCATATAATACCTGATGGTATGCAGTAATACTAATCAACTGGTTGCTTAAGTATGAGAATATAAAACTTTACCATTATTTGCCAGAATTATTGCCAGTTATACTGACAATAATTCATAAACCTCGTTGCTATAAATATATATATATATATAAAATTATATATATATATATATACTGATTGTGAACTTTAGACGTGCTGTCAGTTTTGTCAACCTTGGATGGGAGTCGATTAGTTGGTTCCACATGTGTGTAAGCCCACAACTGATGATGTTTCACATTATATGTTTATTCATAAAGGTGGACTGATGTTTGTAGTGACCTCTAAGTTATTGGGGTCTGTGATGAGTACCTGTGAGAGGTACCTATACAAGGCACCATAAAATGTTCTATTGTAAACTGCATTATAATTAGGATAGATTTTCCATTTTCAGCAGAAAACTTCTTTTATTTGTTCTTCTTTGTTAGCAAATATCAAATGTGAAAGAAAATTATAACATGATTTTATATAACAAAATGCATCGAAGCCATACACGATGACATAATGGAAGAAGACGTTGCAGTATTTATTCAAATTCTGAAGAAGCTACTGAGGCAAAAATTATATGAATTTGATAAATGGAAGTCATGATGCCAATGCAAACTGATGACCATGACGAGGAATGTCATATTAGTCATGAGTTGTCGACTGAAGAACAGGACTTGCAAGTGAATGCAGGTAGCGGCAGAACATCAACTTGTGGTGAGCAAACCTCACGGAAATGTGGCCACTGCGGAAAAACATTCTCAAGATTGAGTAATCTTTCAAGACACGTGAAAGTATTGCATGCTGGAAAGAGATTCTTCTGCCTTGTCTGTGAAAGAAATTTTACCTCCAAGGAAAGTCTTGTGCACCATGTGCGCATAACCCATGAAAGGCTTCGCTGTGATGTCTGCTCTCAAGTCTTTGACTCCAGTCTGGATAAAGATTCACATGAATGCCCTGGAAAGCATAAGTCTGTATTCATGGTCTCCTGCTCAATTTGTAATAAAACCTTTTCATGTCGGTCAAATCTGAATAAGCACAAACACGTTGCTCATTTTGGTAGGATGTTTACGTGTGCGACCTGTGGTAAAATGTTGCGCAGTAAAGAAAGCATGGTAGAACACAATCGGTCAGCTCATGGTCAGTTTCTCTGCACCAAATGTAGCACCGCATTCTGCTCTGAAGAAGCTTTCGTACAGCATGTTGCTGAAAAGCATCATTTTCTCATTTCACCAGAGATGGCCTATACGAGGCGAGAAGTTTCTGGAGAGAGAAATCTTTTCAAAACTATGCGTAAACATTATCCTGTAAGCTGTGATCGTTGTGGGAAACTGTTCTCGACTAAAAGTAACGTCACAAAGCATATTCGAGTCATACATGAGAAGGAAATGCGCATTGGTCCAGATGAATATCTACATGATAAACAGCAGAACCAGCTTCCCACTACAATTCCTAATCAGCCAAAGACATTCAAGTAAGAATTAATCAACTAATTGGGTCTGTTTTTTTCTTAGACTAGTGTAATTATAATTACTGTGCATTGGAAGAATAATAAAACTTTGGAGATGGTTATGAAGTGGTAGCAATTCATTGCATGGCATAGCATGTGAAGGCATGTGACAATTCCCTGTCACTTTCTTATCTTCTCACCAACAGTCTACACATTATAGGCTTGTTTACTGGTAAACAATCTACATATATACGCTCATTTACCTGTAGTAGCGAAGATGGTATACTATTTGAACATGAATCTTGATGTCTTGCAACTAATAATATATAATCGTCGTTAAATTAGACTACCACTTGGGACTTGAACCCTGACTTCAAGAGTCTAGCATACTAATTTTATTAACTGCTCTGTAATTCTGCAATATCTCCATTAAGCACATTGAAACTAATGAAAGAACTTGGGGGTGTTTCAATTTTTGTACATCTATAATATCTATGTAAAGTATATAATTATAGTTACTTTGTTGAACATTCTTCCAGAGGTTTTAGCAGCAATGGCCTTATGTCATTTAGTGCTAAATATAGTACAGGGTGGTCTAGCATAAATGAACCAACTTTGAATGCATATAACTCCGGCAATTTGTGGAATTTATTTATACTTTATGCGTCAAATAAAAGATATTTCACTCAAGTATATGCACTGAGAAAATGTAACTGGTACAAATTTAGGTTTTAATTATATGCTCGGGACAGCGCTAGCTACCATATTTTGTTGTGATTTGTGACGAAATCTGGCGCCGTTGACAGACGATGATCGCGTTTTGATCTTAATTTTCCGAACTGATAAGGGATATAACTCGATTAAAATTATTTACAAATTTTCTAACAGTGGATGGAATAAACAAAACCTTGAATTATCTGCTACTGAAAATTGATTTTAAAAACAGGACTTTCTAATCGTAAACCATGGGAATTACGGCGCGCATATCCGCTAACATTGCTCTTGTGTCCGAGTAAATTGGCCATTAAGACAACGACCCGGATAGGCTCTACAGGAAAATTTTCCCAGGTCATTCAGCGCGAAACAGGTAGTCCTAGAAACATCGTACAACATAATTATTCTAAAAGATTATCTAAAGTTATTTGTCGACGTGATGTCCAACAACACTCTAACACTGGCGCAAAGAAGCGACTAGCGAAACAGCTGGCGTGCAGCCAGCCGTTTCTTTGCGTCTAAAGCAGCGCGTGGCAGCGCGCACGGCTGTTGATAAAATTGAAAACAAATGGTTTTGCAATGAGAAGATATTCACAGTAGATACTTCTAAAACACCCAAAATGATCGTGTTTATGCACGTGTTAGCAAAAAACGATTTGTGAATATATCTCGGCGAAACGGCGCCTTATTACGTCACAAATCACAACAAAATATGGTAGCTCGCGCTGTTCCGAGCATATAATTAAAACTAAAACTTATACCAATTCCAGTTTTTCAGTGCATATACTTGAGTGAAATATCTTTAATTGGACGCATAAAGTATAAATAAATTCCAAAAATTGGCGGAGTTATATGCATTCAAAGTTGGTTCATTTATGCTGGACCACCCTGTACAGTTGTCATCATTTCCTCCTTGTTCAGTTTAGACTAAGTACTGTATGTCCTTTCGATGTAATCAAAGACTACCCGAGTTGACCTAGCATGTTGTAACTAATTAGCACGTCATAATGTATACATATCTAATTGGCTTCTAAAGTACAAGATATGCTGTGTTACTTTATAAGGATATGTTAGGGATATTAATCATGCTAACACAATATTTCTGCTATCAGTTTCACATCATCAATAAATAAAATGAAATTTCTTAGATTATTCATTAATTTGTTGAGAGCATTATATATATATACACATATATAATTATATATATAACCTCTCCAAATTAACTACTCAGAAATGCTGCTAAAACAATTTAACATTGATGGAAAAGAAAAGTTTTCAAGTGTTAGTAAAAAGTGCTAGATAAGACAACATGCAGTTCCAGAGGGAGGAATTCCAGGTGATCAGTACTATATTGCATTCTGTGTCACATAACTTTTACTGATCTTTATTGTTGAACTGTTTGCATCTGACTGTTATTACCATTGTTTACATTACGACATTACTGTGGGTATTTTTATTGCTCTAACACAGATTACTTACGTAAAGTAAAAGTAGTGTTAGCCAACAGTATTGAACATCGAAGCACATTACTGTATTTCTGTTTCTTTTCTTCATTTACTTCTACCTAGTGATCTAAAGACATTAACTTATTTTGCAAAATGCTACTGACCAGTTTTGAATTTATATTTTGTGCAGATGTGCACTTTGTCCTCTGCAATTCTACGAACGAAGAAGTCTTGGGAAGCACGAGCAGACTGACCACAGCCGTCTCGTTTCTGATGGCGGTTGCCAGTGTGAGATCTGTGGAAAGACTTTCCTGTATGAATGCAACCTAAAACGTCACGTCAAGGTTGGCTTTGATTGTTGTGAATTGCCAAGAAGCAGCTTTTAGGGTTTTTCGATACAGGGCATCCACAAAACAATGACTCTCTTTGCAACTTTTGTCAAATATGGTACTCTGGGAACTATGCTCCCCAGGGGTGTCCATTAAGGATGAACACAAAAAGGAGGAAGATGTCATTGAAATGCAGACAAGAGGAGGCTGCATTTTAGTTTGGTTAAAAAAGCGATTTACAATGCAATCAAAATCTGGGTGGTATGAAAAACTCCACAAGGTCATTGATATTAGGTAGGTGTGGTCGAACTTCACACACTTTGCAACATCTTTGCAACTACACCGTGAGGCATAAAAAAGGAACCCCCTAGAAAAATCGTTATTATTTTAACAATTTTCGAACAATGTCAATGAAATTCAGAAAAATTCTAGCTAAGTAGCAAGCAATGTAAAAAAATTAAAGTTTTTACAATTTACTGCACGCCTTTAGCTTCTACGCATGCGCGAAGTCGCTTGCGCCATTCACCCACCGCTGAGTCAATAATTCGCTGATCAAAATCGTTTCAAGCTTGCATTATTCGCTTACAAAGATCTTCAACATCAAGGACTTTTATTTTGTACACCATCTCCTGCATGCATCCTCATATTTAATAATTAATCGACGGGATTCATATCTGGGCTGTTAGGGGGCCATAGTGTAGGAATTACGAATTCAGGAGTTTCATTCGTCAGAAGTGCAACCGTTTCTCGAACTCTGTGCGCTGGAAACCATCGTGCAGGAAAATGTAAAATTAAGAGAGTTCCCGAATTTCAGGTAGGCCTTCCGTTAATAAAACTTCTCGGTCGGCTGCAATATCTCTCTTTCGAGTTCCAACTGCTACATTTTTGGTATTGCTACGAGAAGCAACTGTGAATAATTTTTCGTCCGTGAACCAGATGAAATGTACTAGGCAGGCTGGGTAGCGACGCAACAAAAGGTGACTGCAAGCTTGCAACGATCTTGACCGTGCAGCGAATTATTGACTCGGCGGTGCGTGAATGGCGCAAGCGACTTCGCGCATGCGTAGAAGCTAAAGGCGTGCGGTAAATTGTAAAAACTTTAAATTTTTTACATTGCTTGCTACCTAGCTATAATTTTCCTGAATTTCATTGACATTGTTTGAAAATTGTTAAAATAATAACGATTTTTCTAGGGGGTTCCTTTTTTATGCCTCACGGTGTATATCCCACATGTGTGAAGTAACCATGGGCATGGGGGAACATCTGTAGTTCATTTATCACAATCACTTATATCGGTGATTTATTTACGTAGGACTAACACTGGTTAACTCTAACTGTGAACCTGCCTTTTAAGTCCTTGTGTGTGGAAAGTTCCCTGATTTTGCAATATTGGATCTGTGGCCTGCAAAGGCTAACAAGAATTTCCCCATGGCCTGCAATGTTTAAGATGCAGAAAACCTTTCCAGGCTGTGCTGGCCTAAAAAGTGGCAGTATATGATTCAGATTTGAAAATAAATGCATGACCATTCAGCCACACTTTAAGCCTTGGTATTGCTTCAATATCATTATATGGTGCCTGTACATTTTCAAGCACTGATTATGGTACAATGGTACATAGATGCAAAAATTGTTTCCTCCTGTTTTAATAATCTGTGTAATGCGATTATTGTAGAGGCATCATGAAGAAAGCTGCATCTCTCATCCTGTCGTAAAGTTGACTGGTAAAGAAATGGCTGCAGAGCATCAACAACTCATGCGAGATGAAGAAGATGAAGACGAGGGCTTCATCTGCACAGACTGCTCCAACTCCTTCACGTCGGAATACAAACTTCGCGAGCACATTCGTGTGTCCCACAGATCTCGAGTTCATACATTCAGCTTCCGCAAGAAACATTTGCCATATCGCTTTAAAAAGCTTTCTTATCGCGTACAAAAACATCATCGATGCCAACAAAATGACAATGGCATTGTAGATGCTGACAAAGAACAGTCAGAACACTCGCTGCCTAGCATTGGTTTCTGCACTTCAAACACGTGAAACCATAATTTATGATTAAAACTTCGTAAAGAAATGTCTTCACTCGCAATTTTAATCATGTGTCTAATTGATCTGAATTGCATGAACTAAAGTTGTAGGCACATTCAAATACTAAATTCTTGCTACCAGCTGTCATGAGATTTTTCCCACACCTTCAACTGTAACATGGCCCAGTCTAGGAATTTCACTACTGTAGGTCTCACTAGCTTTGAACCGGTTGCCACAGCACAGTCCTGCAGAGCTGACATTTTTCTTTTCTTTTGACCAGTTTTGCAAGTGACTGAAAACCTTTGTCTTCAGGGCCCTCCCATTTATTACCACTGCAAAAAATCAGATTTTCTACCCTCACCCTCTCCCTGTACACACCTTGACCCCCCCCCATGCATTTGTAAAAATAAGCTTATTTAGCAAAGTCATTATGAAACATGCATTTGACCATAATTGCTAGCTAAAATTTCCCTTCCTTGGCTCATACCAAGATCTTTCCACTCAATCTTAAATTCACTCAGACAATAGATGAACTCTTGAGCACTGTTCTAATATCGGAGGGCTGCAGCTAGGTTGACCTGCTACTTCATGGGTTCTGTGGTCAGTGAATGTCATGGTCACTTGGTGTCTTTGAACCGAATTCTAGGACGCCATATCCCTATCAAGTATCAACCACTACGAAATGCCTATGCTCCAAGTCATCATTGAACTTGGAGCAGCAGTCAAGAACTAGACAAGCGAATTGCTTGACTATGTGTTGCCCTACTACTATACTACGGTTTAAGAATTCATGAAATATTTCAAACCCAAGTTTGACCCATTTATAATTGAGAGAATGCTCCAGGATTACATTCCCTATTAGACGCTGAGCCTTCTGGATAAATGTGCTGCGACAATGGCTCATCATTCCATGTGTCTTGTCTCATCTGTCCCAGACCTCCACTGCATGCGTTTCGCACGAAGCCCCAACAAAGTCATGGCACAACGTGTCCACAAACTTTGACTAGCTTCAATCTCCGCCATGATAAACATCTCTTTATTTTCATGTTTCCACCGTCTGTTACTTGGGTTTTCATCCTTTCCGCTAGACTGACGGTAAGTTTACTGCTTTACACTCCAGCATTGAAAACAAGATATTCCAGCATTGAAAACAAGGAGAAATGATGATTAAACATATGCTGAATTACCAAGTCACATTTGTTGCTTTTCATACTGTTAAACAGACCACACCATTGAAGAATGGTGTGGGATGAATGCACAGGAACTGACACATCAGGCACAGGATAGAGAAGTATGGAGAACAGTGGTCAAGTGTGCAGTGGACACCTACGGGCTGTTAGCCCACGGATAAAGAAGAAGAAACAGACCATAGATGTCTATGGATGGTTAACTGTCACTGTGACAATTATACATATACATTGTACAACTGTACACACTACATCAGCTCTGAAATGCACAGTTGTGTGCAGTGTGAGCAATAATCAAAGGTTCTTTGAGAAATGGTAGATAGATAGCTTTAAGCTTTCTGTGTAATATCCCTCCCCATAAATTTCAGACTGGTTTTTAGGTCTGATGGGTTCAAAGGACTAAGACATAATGAACTGTCAAAGTCTAAACCTGTAAGTGAATTAAAACAGAATGTTGAAATTCATGGTTTCTTGTCATGACTGACGTCAGAAATCTGAAACATCTGAAAATAATTATGCATCAACGACTTTTGCTCATCATCCAGACACTGTCAATGACATTGTCAAACAAGGCTGCATGAATGCATTTCATTAATAACTTGGTTGTGGCTGGATTTAATACATAATAAACAAATACCATCATCGATCTCGTTCAGCATATGTCCGACACACACACACACACCAACCGTCCTACGCTGCAATCTGTTCTCCTGATATTTTACTGCACACAGTAGTTCTATTTACATAGGAAACGTCAGTTCTATATTCCAAAACCACAGACCACGACAACAGTATCATGACCAGCACACAAGCGCATAGTATAATGAAATGACCAGTCATAATTTCATCACTGGCTTTTCTTGTTCTTAGCATTATTTTTTTTTGTTTAAAAATTCAGCCACCTGTTCCATCAACTCATTGGTGGTGGAGGAGGAGGGGGAGGAGGAGCCAGAGATCCAAATGAGAAATTAAATCTTCCATTTGTGGCTTCCATCTGTGATGAAACACTGTTCTGCTGCTGCTGCTGTGACTGCTGTTGCATCCACGGTGGACATATGGGAGGTACAGGTGGCGCTGGCATCTGCTGGTTCCATGGAAATGATGGTCGGCTAGCTGGCATGTCCATCAGCTGTTGCCGTGCTGCAGAACCAGATACGGAGGCTGACATGTTTCCACCTACAACAAAAGAAGTTTATTCCAAAGCACTGGACATCCACAGAAAAGAAGACTTGATTCTTCAGAGTTGCAGTAGCCTCCATGCCATAGCCTCCTCATGACAACATTCCTACAACTAGTGATGGATTTAGATCTATGCACAAAAGTTGGTTCCCCAATGCCCTTCTTGCTTATAGGACGGCCTCCACACCAGTGCATATCAGGCTGTAGAACATGGCATCCCTCAGAATTTCCCTATCCCTGTGCAAAAAAACTCTTTGCAAGACAAGTTGAGTGGGCCTACATTACAAATTATTACAAAGACTGACTATGCTAATAATGGAAAAAACCAGTCAGTGGACGGTAAAATTTATAAGCTGCTATGCATAGAAATAGGGAAACCCAAGACTAGTGTTGCAAACTGTCTCAGCATACACAGCATAGACTGTGTATAGACCTGAACAAAGTCATCATTGTGGCTGAGGATCGGACACGTTGGAGAAACTCATTGTGCAACGCTCCCATTGGTGGAGTAGGCGATGAATGATGATGATGGACCCAGCATGGATAAAAAGCATAGATGTAAAAACGAATCTTGATAAAAACAGAATAAAATGCTGGTTTTTCACACAAAAAACGGAAAATGACAAAAAGGAAAAAGAAAATAATTGGACCTTGTTATATTCTGTTCCGCATTTTAGAAATTAAAAACCTTGTTTACACAATTAAATTTTAATCGGCAAATAACAACTTCACTAGTAAACAGTAAATAGACCGACATTGGTCTACAACAATTATTTAATTTCTTATAACTTTGGTTAAATAAGGATTTGAGAAATTTAAATAGCAAATAAGTTTTAAAAACATGGTCGATTGGTCATGTGATTTAAAAGAACCGACTTACATCCTATGTTTAGATGGTTAGTGCTACAATGCAGTTTTTTACCGCATGTTAACGAAACTGGCGTCAAGTTAATAGCTTTGGGTACATGATACTCAGATTGCTTTAAAGTGGTATCATGGTTTAATCAGTTGCTGAAACAATACTTAATGCAATACCATAATCAATCATATTGAGTAAAAACAATCAGAATTTACCCCCTGATGGTTGCTGCTGCTGTTGCTGCTGCTGTTGTTGTTGCTGCTGCCAGGGATATCCAGTGGATGGCATTGTTGGCAATGGTTTGTTTGATATCAGCGGAGGAAGGGGTGGAGGCATCATCCCAGGCATTCCTATAAATCACGACCAACTTCATTGTTATAAGTTCTGACAGATAAAGTCTACAATAAGTCATCACACATCTCTAGTAAAAAGCCACTGCAGTAAAATTTTACAAATATCAAAACTACACAAATTCACGACGTTTCGGAGAAAGATAATTCCTGTACAAAATAGGATGTAAACAGTGGCTTCTGACCGAAGATGTATCATGAACAAAGTACTTAGCAAGAGAGTCAAAAACTGACAAAACGGAACAATATAGTAGCATAGATTTTTACGAAAGTTGCAACGAAAATGAAGCGTACTACTTAAGATTAGACAACATTATTTATTGCTTAAAGACATTCAATACTCTATCTTACCGGCTAAGTGACTGTGATATCCGCCACCACCACCAAAGGGTCCAAGAATCCTTGTCTGCTAGTGGTTCTCGATTCAGAAAGATGGCACTGGTCTGAGGATTTCTGATGAAAAGTCTAGATCATCATTAAGACAGCAGTGGTGCTGTGTTATTGAAACCAGCCATTTACCCAAGAACTTAATACTTAACTGATGAGTTTGGGTGCAAAATAAATGCACAATCAATCACATAAATTTATATAGCGCCTCTTCAAGATCTCTACTCAGAGGCACAAGAATAGGAGAAAGAAAGAAAGAAGAGCGGCTGCAACATCTGATTAGGTAATCACTTCACAATAACAACATCGCAAACAAGCAAGTTCTAAATAAATCAGAAGAAGCTAATGGGTCTAAACTATTGCCTCAAAACATTAGACAAAACAAGCTTATAGCATAAGCCAACAATCAACCGACTAACGAATCCTTTAAAAAACACATAAATATAATATTCAACGTGCTACCTGGGGCAGATGTTGAAGGGCCTGACTGGCTGAAAGCTGACCAGGATGATGAAGATACCATCGGCTGCTGGCGAGACATGCCAAGCAATGGCTGCACAGCAGAAGGTGGCACTGGAGGCATCAATGAACGAACAGCAGCAAAGTTCGAAGGTCTTGCGTCGCTGTAAGTTGAGTTCTGCATCTGTGATGATGATGCTGGAGTGGTCCATGAGGTCTGTGACGATGGGAGAGCTAAAGGCTATAACAACACAACAGCATTCAGTCGTAGAAAATGCAGAACTCGATTGTGTGCTACACATCATGCAATAATGTTACAATGTAAGTTTAGTTATGATGAGTTGTCCCTTCAAGAAAGAAACAAACAAGAGTCTGAACATTGGAGAAGTGTTAGCTGGGTTGGTTCCTTTCATTTGCATGTACATGTGAACCAATGACAGTTCTGCAGTGGCTCAGTAAAAGACCGTCATTATTTATCATCGCATTATTCAAAATATTTATATGTGAAAATGATTTAAGCTAATGCAAGATTATTTCATCTGAATACAACAAGAAACGCTACGAACCTTTGCAGGCGGCAGATGAAGAGGACCGCGTGCGTTAAACGGTATGTTTAACGTAGACGTCGTTCCACCTGATGATGCATGCTTTGGAGGTGGAACACCTTCACCCAGTTCCGCCATCAGAGACATATACTACAAACATAACATTCCATTCAACCAAGTTGTTTGGAGTTCATTGTCCTCAGTTCTGCATACTTTATTTTTCCTATAATTATCTAATCAGGACATTTGTGTTGTGCAGTTATTGCTACTAAGTCGTGCAGCTACACTCGATGAGTCTCCTGAGAAGATTAGATTCAATTCATGACATAAACGACAACAAAGAAAAAACCAAGTTGCAGAACTTATCGAGTGAAATCAAATCATTCTCAATGACAAGCGGTCTTATTCCATGTATGTCTTGCATATCACAATGAACAAATTTACAAGTGACTGATAAAAACATAATGTCATAGAGAATTATGGTGCCTAAATATAACGCATGTGTCAGGTGATACACTCAAGTGAAAACATGTACCACAGTCAAACCCTGTGCACCTGATGTTTTGAGTCCATGAAAAAGAACCCCCTCTGTTTCTGATGGACTTAAAAGAAGTTAACTGAATGTCACCTGCCCAGTATATATAAACAAGATTCAGCTTTCCTGCTAAGATGATATGCACTAAAGAGCAGAAGTGGAATGATTGAAACGAATCAGAATCCCAGTGTGTTCAGTCGATATATGTAAAATGCTCAGACTCTGTCTTTTTTAACGTACCTCACTGTCCATTTTTGCCCGGTCGGCTGGCATCTGATTCATCACTGCACGGAAACTATCTCCTGGTCTAAACAGAACAGAAAGCAGGAATATAACTCATGAATTTAAACTAAATTCAATTAGTTACTAATAGCAGCCAATACACACTAACTACACAAAAATCTTCATACTAATATTGTATTGCATCAAAAAATTTATGAAATGCTTCTCACAGTGAATTCCAGCACGAAAGAATTCACATTGAAAAGTGGAAAGATGCAATTCGGATGCCACTTAAAAGCGAAGAACATGCTGATGGCGAGAGCTGATTCCAAAGCATAGTCCTCACCAAAAAAGGATTTCAAAAGCTTGAGTTTTGGCTGTGTCAGTCCTGTTCGTAGGACAAGGAGATCATGCCGTCACATAAGCGTAGTAGATCCCAGGTGGCTGAAATTGGGGTAGGCTGAAGTCGGGGTAGGCTGAAGTTGGGGTAGGCGGATGAGATCACAAAGATACTTGAGTACTAGGCCACAGTGAGACAGCTAAGTTAAAGTAAGAACATAAAGCTGAATTCGAGCAGTAAGGAGAAGCCAGTGAAGACAAGAGTAAAGGATTTGGGTGATTAGTCTGACAGATGCATTCAGTACAACATACTGGAGAGGGGAGAGAAGGATTTTATGAGTTGTAGTGATGAATTTTGGAGCAGATGAAGAAGACGTGGATTAAATTGAGATGACGACAGAGCGTCAAATGGCTACAAGCCATTGCGTCAGGTGAAAGCAGGAAGCACAATGTAAGACATGTGTTGAAGAAAGTGAATGTGACATCGAGGACATTGTCAAGAACACAAATGTTGGACATGAAGGCAAAAGATGGAGCTATCTCATCAAGGAAGAAATGAAGCTTGAGAAGCTGTTAAAATCCAAACAAGAGCCCTGTGTCTTGCTGGAATATGCTGGCATCTGCATCAGTCAAGTCCTGAGTGAAGTCACAAGAAAGAAATAACAGTAAACAGTTGTATCTAGTGTCTTTCCATGCAAGCATGACACACCTGACTTGGTTGTACGGGTTAAGCAGGCAGAAGGCAATATTTTGTCTTTACACGTTACTGTAGCTATTCATTGCCTATAACTCATGCATTAAATCTCATCATCATCATCATGTATATTAATTAGCTTCTGTTTAATCTAACCAGTTATTCTAATCAATTGAGAAGATTTACCTGCGCTGCTTGCAGTCCTGCGATATGTGACCAGCGCCCCCACAAATAGTACAAAGTATCGTATTGGTGACAATTGTCTGTGCTTCCTGGAACTGTTTCAATTTCCTAAAAAACAAAAAAGAATATGTCAACTATTCGCACATAAGATGATTGTAGCTCATGTTCTTACCCCCATCCAGAAACTTCTCGTACGTTTGTTCATTTCACACATTAAGAGTCAAGATGTTAAAGCTCATCGTACAACTAAAGATAGACTTAGAAATGCAAACATGAAACTCATTTAGAAACTATTTTTAACAAGACTGCCATAGAATTATTGTATTTGCCATTGTGTCTTGTCTTAAATGGTCCAGATGAAAAAATGGTGTGGTATGTTATATTAAATTCTTTCTATATCTTACAGTCAAATGTTTTACATAAATAAATGTTGCCAGTAAAAAAATCGTATCTGGAAATTTCTAAAGCACCTCTCGCAGTATGAACTATTCAGAGGTGCTCTCAGTGCAGACACATCGAGGAAGAGAAATGTCTTCAGGCAACAAGTAGATGAAGAGGAGAGACCCAGACCGCAATATATATATATATATAACTATTGAGAAATAGAATTCACTATATACATATGTTTCTAATATAACATTTCTTTAGTCATTATTAGGCTATCTGTATAAGCCAGTGGTGCACAACCTTTTTCATCCAAGGGCCACTAATCGCTTTCTGAAACCCTTCGGGGGCCAAACAAGTGTGACAACTCAGGCTATGTAGGCCTAATTATTGTAATAGTAGGCCTAATTGTAAGATGAATGCACGTCAAATTTATTAAGATGAGGTGCGCAATAACAGTAGGCCTAGCCTAAATGTTAAGAGTTATATAGAAAGGGGACTTATACCACTTCTATGTTGCCACAAAATAATAGTTTTTCAGTGACCACAGTGTCTGCTCACTGCGATAGGTGCCTTTCCTTTTGGTCATCGCGGGCCACTTGACAACTCGTCGCGGGCCGGATTTGGCCCGCGGGCCGGACGTTGTGCACCACTGGTATAAGCTATACAGACAGGCACTCATCTGTGTGATTTCATGGTTTCAAATGGTTTCTTAATGTAAAAATGCTTCTC
Organism: Lumbricus rubellus; assembly: GCA_945859605.1. NCBI lineage: Eukaryota > Metazoa > Annelida > Clitellata > Crassiclitellata > Lumbricidae > Lumbricus > Lumbricus rubellus. The sequence continues at coordinate 15,961,203 of OX243820.1, read as the reverse complement.
TTGAAAATTACATAATAATCGATATAGCACGAAAATCTCCATTTCAGTGATATTACGCAAGAGCACTCGAACTTCACACAACGTTACTGGTCAGTAAGTTTGGGATGGGCAGAAGCTTCAGAAATGTTTAAGTGCCATTAGTAAACTCTGGTGCAAGCTGGTTACTATCCGGCTATGACAAAAGTGGACAGGATATGTGCCTTGTTGCATACATACACATTAACGTTACATCAAGGTTAAGAACTACTTCAATTCCACTTTTGTTCAAATGGTTCAGCAATTACAGTCTCCATCATAAATTTAAAAAACTGTTCATACAGACAAAACCAGAATTCATGATTGACACTTACGAAAGAGCATCATTTTCCCTTAAGGTGCCATTTAGAAGTGCCAATTCTCGGAGTTGCTGCTTGCGAAGTTCATTTTCAGCATCCGGAACCATGATGCCTTCTTTAATTATTTGCTTTATCTGAAAACACAAAATTAGTACATATAAACAGAACAACATTCCTTAGAAGTAATGCAAACTTCATTTCTAAAGCATTTCATAACAAATCTATATGTGAAGAAATGCTAAATGTAACTACAATCATGAAAACTATGGAAGGGTTTAAAAGGTTTACAAATGACACCTCGCAAATCATCATTGCTATTGCTAACTCGTAATTTCTATAGCTCCAGTGTAAAGAGCACAAAGCATCAATTAATGGCACATAGAATACGTAGTTGTATAATATGTACAGGTCAATCTAGAGAAGATAAACAATTTTAAAATAAAGTACAATTGATCTAATAAGTCAACCAGATGACCTATTTGAATAATGACAAGACTGGAGGTGAAGGATTGATTGATCAATTCTAAGCAATGTAACATAATTTTACAGAGTCTATGAGAAGTGAGTGAATTGTGGTTGGCCAGAGATCAACGTACTATACACAATTATATCATATCATCATCATCATCAACATCCTTAGGCTCAATGCCAGTAGGAGTCCGATGCCACTCTCTGTCTGAGTCTGTCTCGCATCATGCTTCCCAGCTTCAACCGGTCCGGTCAGCAAGTCTGCTCCATACCATTAACATCTTGGAGCAGCTAGACCAACTTGTCTGATTGAAGAGAATATTGGGAGAGAGGCATGAAGGACAACCTGGGACAATGCCCGTATGTGTCCCACGTACGCTCTCTCCCCCGACTCTCTCCACCGGTCTGTCCTGACCGGCCTGTGCATGTATGCTTCACATCATGACACCTTGAAGCATCTGGGTCGCTCTGTCACTTGTGTCGTGGTTTTTTTCTGCCAGTGTATCACCACCCATCTGGCAAACCTTCCTCCTTTGTCCGGGCTTAGGACCGGCACAGGGACGTTGTTGGCTCCCAGTGGCGGAGGATGGATGCAGTTTAACGTCGTGCCCAGGACTCAATTATATCATAGCTTCAATTTTAAAAAAAATAAATTGATAAACAAATGAGTCATATCACTAAGTGTGTTTGCCGTTACAGAAATCATTTCCAAACTCTTACTCGCTCAACTGCTTTCTTCACATTTTCTGGGTTGTTGGCAGTAACGTAGGCATGAAGTGGTTCATCCTGAGCAGGCAATGGCCGACCATCTTTATGTCCAACTTTGCCTTCTTTCACAGATCCTTTGCCACGAATTATGATCCCAGTTCCAGTCTTGATAAAACAGGAAAATTAATATACAATAAACAATAAGTTTAATCACTTCACTTAACACATTCACCGCCTACACGCCATGTTAAATGACTGGTTTAACTACGAGATATCTCGGAGCTGGCGGTCAATGTGTTAAAACACGATGAAAGTCTCATCCTTTCAAACTCTACATGTAAGTATGTGTGCACGCATATCAAAACACTAAATGTAGCACCTTCTGATTACCATTCGAAAGCGTTGTACATTGCTATTCAGCATGCAACGTGCTGTAACATTTCAACGATGAGAGTCGATTAAAAGCGACAGGAAAACCAACGCAGCTCATCGCCGAAGTTTTAATGAATTACTTTGTACAATCCACAGTGACCCATACACTGAGAAACATCTATTCATAATAACCCCAGTTACACTCCATTTACGGTATTTTGGGACATTTCTTATTATATCTATAAACCTGAAGTGGAAAATTATGCACCTCTGAGTAGATATCTTGAAGGGACGCTATATAAATTCAATGAATGAATGAATTCATGATGGTGGCAAATCTGTCGCATCAGTAAGCAGGGCAACATTTTCACATATTTTGACCAGTCTTGATCTGAATAAAATATAAGTGCACAAGAATTAATTAATTAATAACATATGATTGTTTGATTTGGACAACATAATTTTCCACCATAACATTGTGCACTTACTTATGATAATTTAAACGGCACCGTGCTGGTTGGCTCCAATCTGTCATTGTTGTTGTTGAAATTTAATAAAGCAGAGATTTAGCAGTGCAATAGAATCCATTGTTAGTTAATTTGTGGGACGCGGTGGTGTAGTGAGTATGTTCGTCGCCTTGCAGCCGAACGGTTGCAGGTTCGAATCCACCTCAAGTCGCCGTGTAGGGACCTTGGGCAAGTCCTTCACTCGCAATTTCTCAGTGCTTCGGCAGGAAGCTCTGATGCGGTGTCCGCTCTGTAGTCAGGAGCGCCTCTGAATAGAGAGCTTAAGGGGGGGCTATAACAAGTGCACATACAAACATTGTTTTTAATGCTGTTCACTGTTCATTCATATCAGACCACGTAACTTCCAGTTTTTGAACATAATATTATATGTACATCAATCAGAATAAGGTTGCATAATGAATGATAGCAACTAACAGCTCTAGCAAGCCATCAGGTACAGATGTACATGCAGCGCATAATAAGTTCAACTATGATTATATGGAAATGCGATGGAATAACAAGTTTTTGGTACAAGTTCACGTGCTGCTTATGCACCCAGGTTGCAATGCATTAAAATTTTGACAGCCATACTCTCAAGGCAGAATCAATTCAAGAAATTATATGAAAATATCTGTAACACCAAACAGGGTAAGAAAAACAAACCATAATACTGAACAAGTTGTTTTAGAAGACACAAGCTGCTAAATTGTTTGTGAGACAAAAACCAAAAAAATTACAAGTAAGGCAGGTAAACAACAATGAACTAGAATTAAAAGGCAAAGACCAGCTATGCTATTCACACAAATGCCGTTTCTTTCTGAAATCGCTCGAGGAAAACCACATGAACTGGGAACATTATATACTGCATAGTTTATAAGTACTATCAGAAATAAGAGCAACCCTCTGCACTTTAGTTTATACGATGAGAAGCAATTTATGCAGCATCTGCTTCTAATGCATCAGTACTTATTTCTGTATAACTCACCTTTATCTGTACACATGTGCTTTCTTATTTGCTACGTATGTATAAATTAGTGCACAGAATAAACAACTTAACCAACTACACTGGCATAATTTCCAGACTTCAAGTCGCATTTATATGAAGCTGAGCAAAAAGTGAACATTATGACAAGAAACTTTCAAATAAAATTTGTCAACATCAAATTAATTGTTTTATCATCAAATGTAAAATTTAAGCACAAAAATAATCAAACAGTCATCCTCAGCAGGGAAAATACATTTTTAATGGACAGTTTATTTTTTAGTCATCTTTTCAGCACTGCACAATGCACATTACATGTATATACCAGAAGTCATTCAAATTTCATGAAAGTTCAGACGCAAGTTACTCCTTACAACACGACACATATCTAGAAGTTCATGGAAAACAACAACTCACAGTCTGGAAAATATGGCAGACCAAAAAAGAAGAAGAGATAAAACTGACCTCTTTCTCCAGATTCCTGAGCGTGTTTCCTCTTGGGCCTATGAGAAGACCAACAAAATTTATCTCAGGATGTTCATCTTGAGGTATTAGAACTCTGTCACTCACTCTTGTCAGTGGAGGTCTGGTAACATTTCCAACAGATTACAGTTTATACATTTCAACATCACATTAAAAAAAGGTTAAACTGAAGTCCAAAAATTGTATCCTTCGTTTATGTCAGGAATAAAAGCTGATCAATTTTATTGCAATATAATTACAGGAATCTACGTCCAAGTTATAATTAATCCAATCAGTGTTTGATCATGAAGCACTGCTCTACTTAACAATAATAATTATGACAATTTATATGGTGCTGCAACACAGTCTGTGTCGTTTACAAGGGCGGCTTACAAAGCAGCTGACTGCAAAGAACCTACAGACCTAGACAACATCCTGAGAGCAACCAAAAGCGGTGCTCCTACAAGCCATAACATAATCTAAAAGTTTTAACTATTTCAAATAGAACTACAAATGTCTCAATAAAATCAAAAAACTGTTGAAGCAAGAGACAATTTAATACGCATTAAATCAAAGGATAGCACAGATCCATAATTATAATCTAATCAGTCCTTTGTTTCTTCTCATCATATATTAAGGCTCTTTAAAGGAAGCACTGACTAGCACAATACGCTACAAGTAAGAAATTTCAGACTATTTTGTCATTAAATAAATCAAATAAACAAAAGTAATTGAACATTCACTTCAAATAACTCTCAAGTGTGAAGAAATAACTAGTTACACACTAATGCATAGTAAAGATCAATTTATGTCACTGTTTTCATCTGAAGCACTGGTGAATTTATAATTAAAGTTTTTTTAATGCCGACTATAAGCACTTGCACATGACATAAGCACTTGCACATGACATAAGCACTTGCATAAGACACTAATCCTATTATATTAAAGCACAAACAAGTGAGCTAAAAAAAATTTAAAAAGTGAATTTTAGACAAATTACAGCAGTTCATTCTACGAATGTCATGCGAATGATGCACTCCTCTCCTGCTTGGTGGGGATTCATTCATATTCACGAGCAAGTGTGAACGGCTTAATTCTGTGATACAAAGAAACTTAAAGCTTGGCTTCTTCCTCTCCAACTCATCTACTTTCAAAGAGTGTGCATCAAAACCAACCACGGTCTGTTTTCCACTGTTTTGGCTAAACGATGGGCATGTTCTGCATGATTTACTGCATCATGTTCATGAATCACAACACTCTGCACTCACACAACCTTGAAATTTCTATTTTTTCAATTCAATTCATTCTGACTTTCTCGCAAGAAAGGGCTTCATTGCTACAATGCTTTACACTTATCACCATTTGTTTTACATGACATTTCATGTATATTTCCATACTTTATTATTACTTTTATGTGTTGTATTGCATTTTTCATCAATTGATACCCCATTGTGCACTTGCTAATGGAGCACAAGGCTATACTTACTCACTTACATGATTTTACAAAAGCAACTGTTTGGTAGTCAAAGTAGAAACTTATCACAAAAGAAAAAAGGCAATTTAAAGGTAAATATTATAATGACATAACACTAAACTTGCATCTCTGTATGGCTATGAAAATGAGTTAATCTGGCAGTTCAAAAGACTGACTTAGAGTGAGATTGATTCTTCTACCTGTAGTCAGCAGGTGGCTTGTAGTCTGTATTAGCTTTTATGACTTGTTGTATCAGCAGATGGCGCTCCTCTTCCAGCTTCTTTCTTGTTCGATATTCCCTTGTGTTCAGACGTTTGCCCTCGTTATTGTAGATTGGTTCGGGTGAAGGTGACCTGCAACAATTACATATGTGGTATACAAAGAAACTATACATACATACAGCTAATCTCTAATGTACAAACATACAGTTACAGTTCTAAGCTTAGCATATTGACCACTCAACAGATCAGTAAACTGCTTTAAAACAGTACAAATTTTTATTACCTATCTTCGGCATTTGGAGGAATTCCGAGTTCCCCAGTACGCAATCGTCTCGTGACCTCTTCAATCTGGAGTTGCACTGAAAAGAATTTTAAAAAATCATGATTGTAAAAAACATTTTCACATAAGACACAAAAAATACAGAAATCTATGCAAAAATCCAATTCACTTGAATTGCAAATAGACAAAATTAACTTCTATTAAACTTAGCCACAAGCAACAGTGAACCTTATCTATGATGCAACCCAGAGCTGAAAGGGGTTCAGAAAAGTAGCCGGGTCTTGACTTTGGCAGACGAACCGACGCCTTTGACCCGAATTTTTTTCCTGACAACATTGTTTTCTTTTTTTTACTCATTTACCAAACACTTTCAAAAATTCTACCATTGTAGCTTGGCATCTGACACCTCTTTTTTAGTCATTCACAACCGATTTTGGGGTTTCTTATGCATTCATGTGTTAAACAAGCGACCCGGCAACAGCAGGCCATGAAAATCAATGCGACCCGGACCGACCCGGCTTACTTTCAGCCCTGATGCAACCTGCTGCAGTCATACAAATATATTGTACTACAAGGCAATACTGTAATGATGTCACAGCCAATAGCTGAATCCGTTAATCAGATGTTCAAATTATGTCAATGACTGCATTAAGTTCATTTTACATTGTGAGGAGTCACGGACACAGTTATTAAGAATTAATCTTACAGTGATATTGTATAAGGTAGGTCTCTCAAAGGACGCATCAATCCAATACCCAATCATACAGAGAGATGACTTTGAAGTGAGGTGTAGCCAGTGTGCTCAATGTCTGGGTATAGCTGCAGCTGAGCTTAGGGTGGAGTCACCATAGACGTACCAATACCTAGTCCAGTTGCAGCTGGTGGACACAACAACTACGATTTATCTTAGTGATACTAATAAAATGTAGGTTATATAGATCATTCATCACATCTGTGGCCATCATTAGCAGCTACAGTAAGTTCACCTGCTTGGAAAAGTCGACTGCCTGTAGAAGAACCTCAACCCAAATAAAACCAATAATCACTGTTGCACAATTTTGCTTAATGGGTAACTATTATCAAAACATGACACACTGTTTTGAATCAGATTCACTCACGAATTATAAAATAAGCGTCACTAACTTACCTGCTTTAATTATGACACTATATTACGCAGTCTTTGAGTATTGAGTATCAGAGGTAAATTTTGGTAAGTTGCATAATATTTAGTACTATATAGTTCAGTGTTACTGTAGAATTATCAAACAAAGCGCCAAACATGTGAACATTGCAAATCTACAGAAAGTTCAAAATTTTTATTAAATTTTCTTACTGCACACAGATTTATCAAAGAACCATGTATAAGGTTTTATATTTGGTAGTGTTCAAATATACTGATAAACTTCCCACCAAAATATGCATGTCAGAAGTTGACATCATAAACTACGCGACTAAATTCCAAAAACAATTGCATCAGCTCAAAAATGGATACAGGTACTTGCAACTGGATTTTTTAAAATTGTAATATCACTAGTCACCAGGATTTTTTTCTTACGCATTTACTTTTTCAGAATCATACAATACACTTCTGAGGAATACTTTAAAGGACACCAGTATCTAGGTACATACAATATGACAAACCTGAATGTGAACTAAAGTTTCAGTCAAACCAGATACTCACATAAATACTGATCTTCTTGTTCTTTTGTTAGCCCAGCTGGTACAACCGTAGGCAGACCGTTCAAAATTGTCTTGTCTGAATCATTTTCAGTTGCCCAGCGACTTTTGCGTTTCTTTATTTGTGAACCAAATTTTTCCCAGCCACTATCAAGATCACCATCTACTAAAAATGATATAACACATATAATGTCATATAGTTAAATTATTATATGCATGGTTAAAATCTACCCTTAGAAACAATGTACAAGCAACTAGAAATCACCACATGTGTATAAATATGAATCGGAACATGATCGCTACTCAGAGGAACTCCAGACCAAGTGAAAAAACAGTCTTCAGCAGTTGGTGAAAATTAGAATCAGCAAGTGACACCAACATGCAGAATTGCAGCCGTCCATCTTTATGTATAGAGTGTAGCACTTAAGCGTCAACGTCTAAAAATTCATTTGCTGGATGATGAGCTGTGTCAACTCGTCATCATTTACAGTGTTACACTACGCGAAGATTAACGCACGCTGCTGTGTGTCCGCTTTGAGAACAGTCCGTCTAACACACTTTATTTTGTGGCAGCGAAGCTCTAGAATTTTTTATATGGAGTTCCACAGCATCCTTAACTACAAATTATTCCATAATTTCAATGCAATCGTCCCATTCTGTGGTTACCATGTTGAATTTTCGCCCAATTCTGTCGTTTCTATGTTGAATTTACCACACATCACAGTGATTTTGAAGTCATCCAAAGCCCAATTGTAAAAAAATTAAGGTCGGGTTCTGTGAATTTTGCAAGAAAATTGCGCACATTGCTAATTTTTGCGCTGTTGCGTGATGCTTCGTATACTATGTGAAAATTGCAGAGTGCTACACGAAGTAAGCAAATAATACTAAATAAACACCACTAATCTTGTTTTCCTAACAAAAATTTAACAAAATTTTAGTAATTTTTAAAAATAATTTTTGAGTTGCGGCAATAAAAGAGGGTCGGTCGGGTTACCGGAAACACAACATTTTTTTAGGCCTAGTGAAAAAAATTCATCAGGTACATTTCTTACAGGGTCTTCACCAAAACTGGTGAAAATGCAAATAAGAATTTCATTATTCTTCATCAATCCAATTTCTATTTAAGCACAGATTCATGAAACGGACTTGTGTGTATTTTCAGCATTTTCAGGGATTCGGGTTGACCCTGATCACAGGATATTTGGGTAACCCCGAAGACTGCATGCCTGTATACAAAACAATATGGATGCCGATTTGGCTAAAATAGAGCGATGTGACCTATCAGCCGCATCCCATGATGCAATGCGCTCAATAAGTAAGCAATCAACACGAGATCTAAGTAAAACGGTCAGGTGAATAAAATTATGAAAGAGGGGAAATATGCAGTGAATATGAGTAAATAGAAAGTTTGAAAGTGAAGAAACCTACGCTTCGTAAGCTGATTAGGTACTTTTGAAGCTAAGAGTTTATTTGCATTTCACACAAGTTTATGTCCCCGTAAATTTTGAACGGATCTGAACAAAAGCTCATGACATGAAAGGCTGTTTCCGTCAACAGAATTTTGAACATTCAAACTTCACCCTTTTAAGTTTTTTTCTCATAAATTTTTCATACTGCTGCACTTCAACAAAATGCTCTATTTACTTACTTACAACAAATGTAAATTTCTTGCTAGTTACTAACTTATTGAGTGCACTGCATCATGGGATGCGGCTTGTAAGGCTGCAACGCTCTATTTTAGCAATTTGTTGGGTGGCCAACACTGGACAAGCATGCAGTCTTCTGGATTACCGACATTTGCCATGCTTTAATACACGATTAGCCACACAAATTGTGTTATAATTCGCAATGTAAAGAACACTGATAGTACATGATCGCCACAGTGTTTTTTGCAGTGCCGTCAGCGTTGTCATTGCACGTCTTTTTCGTCAGTGTTGGTTAGGTTCAGGTTAGGCATCGTGAGGGTCGGTTAGGGTTAGTGTTAGGGTTAGTTTAGCCATTAGAAACTCTGGTGGATTGATAGCAAAAGACACTGTGTATTTTTCGTCCCCTGATAGTACATGATTATCAACACTGTGTATTTTTCGTCCCCTGATAGTACATGATCGCCCTGAGATGTATTGGGCTCGCTATTATTGCCCTAACGCTTGGCTAATATGTTCACCTTAGATAACAATAATCGGCGTCCATACGGCGGTCACTGAAAACAGCGTATTATTCTTCGAAATAACCAAGTAAGTTGCCAGATTTTACCTTCGCCTGAAGTCGCACCACGTTTACTTCTTAAACTCATTTTAACAAAGCAAATCTTTCAAATAGTAACTAGAAAACTCGTGATTATAATAACAAATCCTTGTAACTGCTTCGATTAACGCGACTACTACGCAAACCGGAAACGATTGGTCACTCTTACCGGAAGCAAACAGCGTTGCCACTCTACAAAATGAAAAAGTCTAAGTTGGACGGGCAAAAAAACCCAAGTTGCCCAAATCTTCAAAAATGTCCACAATTTCCCGTCCGAAAATTCTTATGACCTCTTTTTTTTAGTCTTCCGGACCAAAAAATCTTTCAATTTTCCCGTCCGAAAAATCTTTTTTAGTCATCAGGTCCAAATCTAAAAAAAATGTCCACAATTTCCCGATTTTCCCCCCCAAAAAGTGCAAAAAACCCAAGTTCTTCACGAAAAAACCCAAATTCGGATTAAAAAACCCAAGATTTTTTGGTCTAAAAAATCAAGCAAAAAACCCAAGTTCTTCCTGAAAAAACCCCATTTCCCAAGTTCGGATCGAAAAACCCAAGATCTTGTGAAAAACCCAAGGAGTGGCAACGCTGAAAGCAAAGATGCGACCAAAGACGTTACACATTGAAATAGAAACATTCGAAGTGATATAATTTTTTCATTAATATGACATTGTGACTGAAATTGCAATAGACGCAAAAATGACTCACTTCCACTGTGGGGCCGCCTCCGTCGCCTACGTCATCGAATAGGGCGCCGCAGCAGGCCACCATTCAGGGGCTCCGGGACCACTGATGAGCGACGCATGGTGTGTCCCTGCGGCCTGCCCGGATCTAGTCCCTAACTCCAGCATTCAGGTTATAGTTAGGGCCTTACCGGGATTATTTTTCCTTACGTTTTCATTCTTTGAAGTTCTTTCTTTCTTAGGCTGTTTTCGTTCTTTTGCTACAATCTTAGCCTAGTTAGGGTAGCCTATGTTCTTTTATCCTTTTTTGTCCTTTGTTATGTTCTTTCTGTTCGTTTCCTTTCTTAGTTGGGTTAGCCTACTTCTTGGTTGATTTTGTTCTTTGTCATTTTGGTTCTTAGCTTTGTTCTTTCTTTTCGTTTTCGTTCTTAGTTTTGCTCTTACTTTTCGTTGTCGTTATTTATTATGTTCTTTCGACCGTTTTGGTTCTTGATTTTGTTGATGGGCCTACTTTTATTTTGTCCTTTGTCTTGTTTTTCTTTTCGTTTTCGTTCTTAGTTATGTTCTTCATTAGGGGGCGGTTGCATAAGAGGTCTTACGACAGGTCGTATATTGTAGTCAGGCCTACATTTGGCTCAAAGTCCGACTAAAAAGTTATAACCCTGTGCATGAAGAGCTTTTTCTGCCCTTGGTCCCGACCAAGGCTGGTCCACCGAGCAACCAGTCGTAACTTGGCAAGTCCGGCCTAGAGCCCCTAGAAACATGAAACAAAATGGCGTTTTGTTATTCGTCGGTTCGAAGTAGTTTAAAACGCAAGAGTTGTTAAAAATCAGTGAATTCACTCGATTTTCCCTCGGACTATGAAATGCCCAATGCTTTTCGTTTTCGCCGTCACCATTTGCTGATAATTTGCGATGAATTTGCTAAATACGCGGAATTCAACGCGTCACGTTAAGTGGACAGCTTCGGTAATGGTAAGATTATATTCACCACGTATTTTTTTCTTACAGTAATGGTGATAGTTTTAAGTGATGTGCTACTTAACTGTAGACGTTATGCGTATCGGTTCAATTTCATAAAAACCAAATAGTCGATAATCTATCGTTTTAGCGGAATAAATAATTGGCCATTGCGTCTAAGTTAGTGTTGCTAGCATACAAGTTGCATTGACGAAAAAATATATTGCTAAATAGAAGTCGGATTGATTAAAATAATTTCTACTTATATAGAATTGGGATTTATCAAAGCATTATTGCTGAGATTCGAGCTGGATTGATTGAAAATAATTGTTATTTAAATGGACGTCGGATTGATGAAAAACAGTTATTGTTGAAATAGAGGCTGGATTGATTATATGAATTCTAGCCTTAATGGAATCCCGATTTACTAGAATGTGTCATGTAAAAGTAGAAGCCGGCATCATAAAAAATAATTATGCTGCGCCAATCCAAAAATTAGGTATGATTTATTCTGTAAAACGACAGATTACCAAATAATCAACGCATTCATCTTAATGTTTAAGCTATTAGTTTGATTTCATTGCGAAGGTCAGTGGAATGACGATGGAGCAGAGCACGGAGGATTGACAGGAGTGGAGAAGGATAATTCATGATGCGGCCAACCTTCGCTGCGAGGATGGCTGAAGTTCAAGGTCAGTGTTCAGGCGTAGCATTATTTTAGATGTACTTGTCCGATGTATTTTCCACTTGTATAGCTGTGCTGTGCAATATTGCCATAATAGATTAAATAAACTGTACTTGAATTACCCTGGAAGGAATGAGCTGAACATTTGGTGTATGTGAGAATTTTTGGAAATTATTTTGCAAGCTTTGCTATAAATTGATTGGCTACTTGTCTCAAGTGATAACGAATGAATTAATTTCAATGTATTGTATTAGAGAAATTGTATGAATGATATTGATTAATTTTAATTTAGCAGCTGATACTGAACACATTTTGTTACTAGTGGATACTGAATACATTTTGTTAGTGGGTACTGAATACACTTTGGTAGCAGATGCTGAATACATTTTGTGCATATATACTAATGTTGTAGTAACCTGTGATTGTTGGCAATTATCTAATAAGCTATGTTTATTAAAAATGAAATATTGTGTGTCGTTGCAGGTTATGCTCTCCTTGTGCTTCTATGCAACTGGAACATCTAAGAACGTCATTAGCAAGCAATTTGGGGGTTGATCGCTCAATGGGAAGTCGTTACCGAGATGCTTGTGCGACAGGTTCATGTAACAACGGCTTGTGTATATCAGACAAATTTTATTCTGTGATGTTCTTACTTCCAAGCTGTTCAATGGCAATGAATAGACACAATGCTGTTGCATTTTTCGCTTGTATGTTGTTTATTATTTAAGGGGCTTTAGCATATTCAAGTTTATGATTACAATTAAAAGTACTTGAAGTACACTTAGCAGGTGAAGGCCACTATATATATGTAAAAAACAGAAACTGCACTAGACTCTCAAAGCAGGTTTAACATGTGTTTTCTAAGGCGTACCTTTGACTGATTGCATTTATGTTTATAGAGGCACCGTTTTAACGGCATGTGCTGTGTTTTGGCGCTATAGAAATTGTCGTCATTATTATATTATTATTATTATTATATTATTAACCAGAACAGTTACTTTAAACTGGAGCTGTTTTGAGCTACATGATAGTGTTAACAATTGACTTCATGTAACAGATTGCAAGGCTTTAAACTTGCAATGGCAGAATTTAATTTTATCAGCTGCAAGTTTAATGAACAATTTATTGTGTTTTGTGAAATACAGCCTGCCAGATAATCCACTTCAACAACATCATCGACCATTTTACTTTGGACGATGAAAACAATGGGAAGATGACAACAGCACTGCAGCAATTGGAATCCAGACCGGAACAGAACAGGCACGATTGGCCCTGGGGAAGGCAACAATAGACAGACTGATTAATTTTAACCTTTTCTAGGGTCAGATTTGTTGGCATGAAAGCCGATTGAAGCTGCTTATTGACTTAGTAAACTATTTACATCCAATTTGCAGCTGAATATAGATTTTTATTTTAAACAGAGGCAGCTAAGAACTTGCTAATCTGTAAATCCAGTTCAATGTTTTCAATATTAAATTGCACATTTTAAGTTACGCAGAAATTAAAATGGCCATGTGGACCAGTTCTCTCTCAGCAATGTCAGCATGGTGTCTCTTCTTCTCTGAGGGGTAATCTCCAGACAGTTTGGTAATAGTTAAGTATTTGCTAATTTGGAAATTGTATTTCTTGACTGCAGCTTATGTATTATGTGGTATAATCATCTTCTATGTAGAGCTTCCATTATTAAATGCTATGCACACCTTTGACAGTAATGATTTAGGTTGTCTGCACAGTTTTTACTGTTTGATGGTCTCTCTTTTGTTTTCCGCTTTCAGTTCAATCGAGTTCATAGAGTTCTTGCAAGTGTGTAATGAGGCTCTGGCAGCTCTGTTATACATTGTTTAGTTAAAATATTGCTCGTGTTCCTTGTTATTTTGTTGTGATTATGCGACTTCAATGTAAACCGTGAACTCTTCTGCACTATGCCAATATTATTATTATTAAATAAATTTGTAAAACGTGGAAGATCACACCGAAATGTGAATCTGACACACGCCGTCTTAATTACTCATATTAGCTTTGGTTTTCTGTTTCTGTTATTATAATGTCTTTGTTGTTTAACAGATAACTAATGTTCTCGTTGTAATTGTACTGTTAATGCATCTTCTGATAAAAATGAGTTGTCCAGAATGTAACACATTTGAAATGCTATGGTCGGTCTAAAGCAGGGTTGAAAGTGAGACAGGTCTGTTCGGGTCTGTGACCCGGTTTTGATTTTCGTGACCTGTCGTGACCATTGGATCTAACGTGACTGAATGTAGATCAATGGAGAATACTATTTACTTAAAACTCACTTTGCTGGTTATCACAAGGACTGTTGTCTTAATTTAAGTGATTCAAATGATTCATGTACAACTTTATTGATGGATGAGGGATTGAGGGTATTCAGTACTATTGGAACTCTTTAATGTAAACAGACAACACTAATAGTTTTACATATTAAGTATTTACCAAGTCCTGTGTCATAAAAGGTAAAAACATTGTTTAGCAGCTGTTATTTTATTTTGTATTGTATTTTATATGACCATTTATATAGCGCTTCTCATGGCAAAAGCCATTCAGAAGCGCTCCCACTGCCTCCCAGTGCGTGCAACCCCAAGAGAAAAGGCAGGTTTCGAGAGAAGAGAAAGATGAGTGAAGACTACCAATGAGGGTGACAGGAGATGGTCGCTAACAACTCCTATTTATAGCTTAAGACTATTGTCCAACTTTGCTTCCAGATTCTGTATTTCAAGGAATGTTTTCCTCTTTAGAAATTCAATCAATTCTTCCTTTGCAGTGTTCTATTCAATTTCTTAATCTAGCCATGAGTTGATCCTTGGGTGACTTTGCCTTTGCTTGACTTTTCTTTGTGAGCTGTACTTTCTTCCAAGTACCGGTACTTGTACTTGACAGCCAAGATGTAGGTGTGTCATGGTTGGCATTGATGGTGCTCATGTTCGCCATCATTGTTAAGTAAGCAATTATTTATCCAATACCATGACACATTTAAATCTATTAAAAATGATTGTGATCACATTATTAATCAGATTGTTTTCTTTCAGTGGCAATCTCCACCACACCCATTTCACTACTATCGGAACAACTCTTGCTGCCAAAATCCTTAAATATATAGACTAGCTGAATGAATAATTATATAATATAATATGTCAACAGATAACACTAATACTTTCGTTGTTTGATGGTCTCTTTTTTGAGCTTCGCTTTGAGTTCAAGCAAATTGATAAGACATGGTGAACAGTGGGTATGACTTTGAATAGCTACTTCAGTACTATTGGAACAACTCTCATGCACGGGTATGGAGGATACAAAATGGTGCTGCCATGACAATTGGATCTAACATACCATCTGACAATTTGATTTAAAGTGACTGATAGAAATGTAATAAAATTAATTTCTACAGCACCACTCATAGCCAAGGCCATTCAGTTGCGTTTCCAGTGTGATAACCCCTAGAGAGAGAAAATAGGACTTAAGAAGAAAGATGTAGATAGTTATCCTGAAAGTAGAGTCCCATGCAGAGTGGAGAGAAGAGAATTCCATAAGGAGGGCCCAGTGATGGTAAAGGATCGAGTTTGAACAATAGTGGTCCTAGCTCGTAGGGTAAACAAGTCAGCCCTGTCCAGAGAACTGAGTGGTCGATGAGAAGATGCAGAAAGACGAGAACGAATGAGATCAATATTATTGATAGTAGATCAATGGAGGATACTGTCTACTTAAAACTCGCTTTACTTGTTGTCCATAAGGACTATTGACTTATTTTTTTGATGGATGAGGTCTTGATGCTGACTATGATTTCTATAGCGCCATACCTATGTGCTCAAGTTGCTACAAGGACATGACTCAGCTACCATTGCCAAAGCCAATGACGAAAATAAAAGTTCTTTAAACGTTTCTGTCATTGGTCCACTGCCTCTGGAATGCCTACTCCGTCATGACGACCGATTTCAAATCCTTCCACTTTTTTTTTTATCTCGACGTGACTTATAAAATTTAATGTTCCATTGATGCATTTACTCTAAAAACCACCGTGGACCAAGCCGAGCGGTCACTATCAATACAGTGCCCCTTGCAGCATACACTGTATTGGTTCCTTCGCTTGACCTATGCTTTCAAGCATGCATCTAATCTATTGATCAGAAAAGTTGGCTTCCCTATTTTTTCGGATCGCTCGCCATTATATTAAAAATCGTGTGTAAATGGTTAATTTGTTATTCGTTCGTCCAAAATTGTTTATTTACAAGGTAGACGACCGCTAAAAATAGTTTGGCGCATGCGCGATCAGCCTTAATCGTGTATGCTAGTGACACTGGGTTTTACCACGCCAAGTTTAGTTTGACCACGTCCAGTTTGGTCTCGGCCTAAATAGGCCATTTCCTAGGCCCTGTCCATGCAACGCGTTTTTTGACGGCTGGTAGGCCCTGACTTCGTAGGCTGGACTTGGGCCTTAGGCCGGACGAGATTTGCGACCGCTTGTGCAACCCGCCCCAGGTTATTTGTTAGCCTAGTCGTTTTCCTTCTTAAATATGATCTTTCTGTTCAATTTCCGTGATGTTGAAGATCATTGTAAGCGAATCATGCAAGCTTGGAACGATCTTGACCAGCGAATTATTGACTGCTGAAGACTGTTTTGGACTTGGCCTGGGTCTGGAGTGAATGGTGCAAGCGATTTCGCGCATGCGTAGAAGCCATAGGCTAAAGGCGGACAGCTTCAGTAGTCAGTACAAACTGTAATTTGTTCTACATTGCCTGCTATTTAGCTATAACTTTCCTGAATTTCACCGACATTGTTTGAATATTTATAAAATTATAACGATTTTCCAGAGGCTTCCTTTTTTATGACTCACTGTGTATATTAGAGACTAAAATAGTTAGGCCTAAGAGGTCTTTAACACTTGCTTCTCCACAAGTAGGCCTACTGTAACATCCATAGGTCTACATGTTGCAAGTCCGTACGTCTGTAGGCTACGATATAGGCTAGGGCTTAGGTCTAGCACGTGAGTGGTTGAAGTCCATCGCTATAAAGATCAGGCTCAAGGACGCGTACGGAGCCCCTAAAGGGACATGAATGCAAAATATTTTATGTCGTTCGAACGACTTATTAACTCGTTCGAACGAGATACTAAGTCGTTCGAACGAGTTACTAAGTCGTTCGAACGAGATATTAATTCGTTCGAACGAGTTAATAAGTCGTTCGAACGAGTTAATAAGTCGTTCGAACGAGATATTAAGTCGTTCGAACGAGTTAATAAGTCATTCGAACGAGTTAATAAGTCGTTCGAACGAGATATTAAGTCGTTCGAACGAGATATTAAGTCGTTCGAACGAGTTAATAATTCGTTCGAACGAGTTACTAAGCCAATCAGAGATCGTTTCTGATGATGCGTCACAGGTGATATCTATGCTCTAAATATACATATCGATGGTGGTTAGCAGGGTGCCATTGAGCAGAGAAAAGTAAACAGTGCAAGATACATCGTTTCGAAGTTTGACTAGTCATTTACAAACTCTATTAAATACAAATAGGCCACAGTCAAATCCTGCAGCTACTGGCTTTGCAAGAATGTGCAAGGTCGTTCAGGCTGTCGTTTTTCCAATTTCCGTCAACGCATTGAGTCCCGGATCGCATACGGCTGTACGGTGCAAACGAATACATCGATGGCTGGAAGCACAAAGGTGCTAAGCGCACTTTTCTTAATTCTAAGAAAACTGAAGTTGAAGTTTTGTTATGTGTTGCTAAAATTCATTATTCAAAATAATTCGATTTGCAATGACTTTTCCAAAAGAAGAGCTTATTGCAGTGTTACAAGTATTTTTATTTTTGCACAAATAATTCTGTTTGTAAAAAAAAATTACTTTGTAAAATTACTGTAAGGAAATATATGCACTTAGGACTTTTGTGCGCTGATGCTGGGACACCTGAAATACTAATTCATGTCAACTGTTTTGACAATTGTTTTAGAAGACCCTTAATAAATACTGTTCTAACTAGCCTTTAAGCATTTGTTAATTTATTAAGCACCACATGATTATATTATTTAATTTTAAAATTTCTTTTAAGCAAAAAAACTCCTAATAATATCAGGAAAATAACCAAAAATAATTTAATTCAAGTATGAGCGACTCTTACGCCGAGTTTTCCTTCAAATTAATGTGATAATCATAGCTGTCATACTTATCATTATAATTAACATCCAATAAAGATTTAAGAAAAAAATATTATAATGAAAATCAAGAAGCACCAAAATGCATCTTCCTCCATAATTTATCCACATTTCACACGTTGAAGAAGTAAAACAATAAAATGCAACAGTAATTATAAAATAATGCTCTGCATTCAAGCCATTAGTTTCAGATAAGAAAAAAATAACATTAAGTTTGAATTCAGTCTTCTTCCTCGTCAGCACAGGGCTCCGAAAGACAGTCTCGAGCTCTAGCATTTGAAGGCAAGTCATTGTAGAAAACCGCATGCTCTGCCGGAATTACTCTGCTCTTCAGTAGCGCAAGGAGGTCAGCTTTTTTGGCCGTCGAGATTGGGATTCGAGAGAGATAGGCTGGTGTAAGGTCCCCTATCAGTGTGTTTGGCCTGCCGCGTTTGCTGGATATGTTGAGGCGAAGGAAATTCTCATCACTAATCTGGTATTTGTACTCAATGACAAATGGGTGAAGTTTACTGAAGCGCAGCCACTTGCAAAGGTTGCAAGATTGGTGGCCTACATGACATGTAAAATAAAAATAAATGCCAATTAAACACTCATTTTTAATAATTTAATAATCTTCCTTTATTGAAGTTCACATTCACAGAATGCATTGCGATTACAATGAAACATTCATAATCATAGTACACTGTAGTAACTGATGACAAGTTTAACAGAAGTTTAATTTAACTTTTGTATTTTCATCATAAGAGTAGTTTAAGTAAATTAATTCATCAATTATAATGGCAGAAATACAAGAAAATGACTACTCCATAGAGACAATGACTATTAGACCTACATTTTAAAATAATAATTGAAACCACATTTGAAATGATAGTACAAAGAACTACCTTAGGCGAGTAATGATGATAACTTTACGGGTACGAGTTCTTTCCATCGGAGTGGCCATACTTGCAACATGAAGGTTGAAAGGCTCGGACGTCAGCAGGTGTGAATGGTCTAGCACTTCTACTGCAGAAACCTCTCTGCAAAAAGGCTCCAAGACTAGAGGAAGTGTAGGATCAAGCCCTTCAACTGTCATAGCAGGTGTACGATTAAGCGGAGAAGAAACCTCAAGGTCCAGAGGAAGCATAGTTGCAGGCAAATCAGTTGCCAGCGGGTGTGAATGGTCGAGCACTTCTACTGCAGAAACCTCTCTGCAAAAAGGCTCCAAGACTAGAGGAAGTGTAGGATCAAGCCCTTCAACTGTCATAGCAGGTGTACGATTAAGCGGAGAAGAAATCTCGAGGTCCAGAGGAAGCATAGTTGCAGGCAAATCAGTTGCCAGATGTTCAGTAGATGTTCCTAAGACAGACAAAATGCATACCCAAGTTAAACAATGTAAAGAAACACGGAGGGATGCATCGCTGGTTTTAATATTCACTATGGCAAGCAATACCGGTCTATGCGTCTGCAGGTGTGTTCTGGTGGTCACGATCCTACCTGTAGTTGCTTAATAATACCGATGAGACGTCCATGACATCGCCTTTCGATGCAGCCCAAACCTTACTGCATAATACCGCATAATTTTTACAATTTTACCACATAAGCCGATTTCGAGCTTTAAATCACTTAATTTCCCAAACATCAACATTTATTTTCCATAATTTTACAGCATTTTCTAAGGTTCCTATTAATAAGCTTACCATCATCACTGGATTCCTCGATTGAATCATTAAGGTCCATGATCATCTGAAGCGCTTTTGCAGAACTGAAACGATGCACTCGTTTATGCATTTCAATAATAATGTATTGAGAGCAGAAACAGTAAACAATAAGCAGTAAACACTAAAGATTTCGAGATATTGTTTCTGTTATTTTTAATGTAACTTTTATTATTTTTGTAACGGGGACGACGATAAACAGTAATGGCGAATGGCGTGGAAGTCAACAACAAAGACAAGGCGTTAAAAAAAGAGGGTGCACATAGGTATTAAGTGCGCTTGAGCTATTTGCGCTCTATGGATTTCAGCCAATGAGACTTATAGTCCGTTTTGTTACTGTAACATTGTGCATTTTCCACCTACAAGCAAAAAATTTATATATTCGGAATCAGCTATTCAAGCTGAACATGATAGGACGTGTTCACATTTCGTGAATCGAAAAACAAATTCCAATTTTTTCCCCATTTTAAGAAATTTTCATGTCAAATCCACCAGGGGTGCACACCACACCCCTTGAAATTTTATGAAAATTTTTATGCGTAAACTACATGCTAATTAAGCAATAACAATGAAAACTTTAGCAGAATATCTCAAAATTTGACCGAGATATTAATTTTTTAAGTTAAGCAAGACACCGGATTGCACGAATCGGCATGATCTACCAAGTTTGGACTGCTATATATTGGACAAAAAATGGGCTAGAGGCTTGAAACTTTTTGCATGCAATCAGTTTGTTGTGCTCTTTTTAAATATTCAAGAATTGGGGTGGTGTTATAAATGGTTGCTAATATAAAATATTGTAAATATTGCCCAGAGGTCAATTTTCAATCAGGCTTCATACATCATTATACTGCCAATCTTCGCCATGCAGGTAGGAAACAAACAACTATGAAAAAGTCCCTGGATACAGACCAAGCAAATGATGCAGTTATAAAGAAACAAGCAAGAAATAGAGAAAAGTTAAAGTCCAGTTTGATAGAGAAGCAGTAAACAGTGATGAATGAGGCATATATGTATCAGCCAAGGGTTATAAATGTAGCAATTGGGTTAAATGGATCCCAATGGAGTTCAATGTGTTAGATCATGACACTCCTGCTACTATATGCATTATTTCATCAATATTATGGGTCACATTATTTAAGAAATTACCTATGGACAGTTGGACACACTTGTCTACACCACCACAATGACACAGATCTGTGCAGACCAGAAGTGATTTTACACACCAAAGCAACCTTTTTGGATCTTCCAACGCAACACTTCTTGCAGCTACAGTGAATAAGTTTACTGTAACTTTGTGAAACCTCTGGTAAAGTTGCACCCAACTTTCGCCTTATTGCATTATATATATGGAATGTGTGAACAGCGAAAAACAGCAACTTAAACAGAACCATATTATATAGCTATAGAAGACAGTTCTGAACTGTAATATTTATAGAAATCTCAATTCACTAATCATAGCAACCAGTACAAACAAAACCGGAAAGAAACAAGAAAAAACCAAACAGAATGATCTAACAAAAAGTGCAAATAACATGCGAAAACAGCACTTGGAGCATTACGGACAAACATGCATTTAACAACAGACTTGTTTTTCACTTCGAGCAGTTATACACTCAACACCAATATATATGACAGAACTTTGCAAACTCTAATAATTGCATAAATCTTTATTCGCCAAGCATAGTAGCAAACACAAACAAAAAATGATTTTGATATCTTGGTAAACATTATTTTGTTTTCGAGCAGTATCAAGACTTGTGCAATCCCTAGTCTCGCCATACATTATAATAAAACGATACAATACAGATATTGTGGCATCTACCAAGCAGCCACCATGCTCAGTATTAAAGTTCATTGATCATCAGCCTTGCAGTAACTGATTTAAGCATAATCACCAAAAGCATACACTCAAAATTCCCGATATCAAAAAATTCTAATTTTGAATTTTTCTGTCATTGCAAAGGCAGTCAGCAAACTAAGAGCAGCTTTGAGTTTTGACTTAGAACAGTAACAGCAGGACACAGAAAAGAAGATGAGGATCTGGAGAGAGATATATGACAATATAGGCCTCCAGCAATAATGTAAAACATTACAAGAAGAAAAAATCCAGGCAGTAGGGCAGAAATATAACTTTTACAAGACAGAGAGAAAGTAAGTAATGTGGGAAGAAAGATGAAATTGAGAGAGCTTAAAAGATGGCAGCAGCACATGGCTAGGAAAAAAGTTTCCTGGATACAGAACAAAGTAAAACAAGGCTGCAGATGTGAAGAAACAGAGAACAGTTAAAGTTCAGTTGGCACAAAGCATGGACAGATTTGGTGGCAACGACTTAGCAGATCAAAACCCTTGCAAACTAATGTAAAAAATAAATAAAAAATTAAACAAATGGCCACAAGTTGTAGATGAATGAACTACCCAAAATTGACTTGCACACAAAAGGAGAAAAGGCCATTACCTTTCTCACACAAGCATACAAATATAGAGAAGCAGAAAAAATTGTGTTGATGTAAGCATGGATGAAGTGGATACTGAAGAGTTCAGGGTGGGACTTCTGCCAGAATGGAATGGAGGATCTTATTTGCTGTATTGTAGTCCTTTGGATGTCAGAAAATGGTTTGCTGATTGTGTCATTCAATTCAAGTGGAGGGATTAATTGATTATTCATTCCAGGTATGCTTGAAGACCACCTGTTGATTTGGATGGCTTTTGTCCCCCATCCCAATCAAATGTGGATTTGTCAATGGAAATATTGCCAAAAAAGATGCCTCTTCTTTCTTTCTTTCTTGTGAAGATTAGAGCTGATGTGTTGTAAAACATCATATTTGCCATGAATGAGGTGGATGTGTATTATGGTTGATGCCGATGGCAATGGAAATGCTGTGCAATTGATGGAAGGGTAACTTGTTGATAATATCAGGAACATGGTCTAGCTTGGCTGAACCAGAATGAACCATAATTAAGTTGCCAGCCTTGCGGTAGGTAGTTCAATTAAGCCAAGCAGTCAGCTAGGAATACATGGCCTGTAGAGGTGTGTATGTAGACTTCCCAAGAACGACCTTGCTGTTTAAGAATTATGTGCGCTTGTTAAAATTTCCTTGATATACCTGTGCAAATCTGAGATGGTGAAGTAAGCTACCTTGGATTGAGGAGCGGTCTGAGAGCAAGTTTTCTGGATGTTCCCTTGATTGGTTCTTTATTAATCTGTGGTTTATATTGGTGAGATGATTCAAGTAGGATGCAAGAGGGAGGATGGAGTGTTCTTTTTCTTTCTTTCTTTCTTTCTGCCAAGGCAGGGCTTTTTGTGATTTGGTGATAATGTATGTTGAGGGGGCGAAAAATTATTGATAATCCGTGGTGGAAATTAAAGGGTCAGGGAGTCGAACTCCCTCCTGGAAATTGTAGGGAGTGAAGTCATTTCCGTGGTTGATCTCGTTAGTAGATTTCACTATTAAATAATGAAATTTTGGCTGGTAATTGCAGGACAAACTTTGTCGCTTGATGAAAGTACTGTTGAATTCTGTTTCTTATAGCCATTCCGGTTTGTGTCAATATCTGTTCAATTTCTTGCTTGAGAGATTCATTTGATTCTGGGGGTGTAAAGATCCAAGTCTGTCAAGGCTCTGTTGAATAGACTGGGGAAGAGTTCTCCAATCTTCTAAATGACACCTGGTCTTCACTGCTTTATATAATCCCTTAGAAATCTGAAAGAAGTCTGGATTGGTGGATTTGGTGGGTTGATCAGGAGGTTTAGAAGACAATGGCCTGGTTCGACGTGAAGAAACAAAACCCGGGGAAAGTAAGGGGATAATCCAGGATGACTGAGGGCTAATTTTCATGGAAGATTTCCGAATGTTGAAACGAAACGGTGGAGCGATGATCGCGATATGAGCTATCATCCATCTTGGAGCGGTTAGTCTATAATATCACACAACCAAAAACCATGGATACCAGGATACAACTCAAAAGCGGTTACCTAAATAAGCTACAAGGTCTTAAATCGTGAAGAAATTAGTCCCAGATTTCAGTGAAAATATGACATTTTGCTAGGTTTTCGGATTGACCCTATAGAACCTTCTTAACACATTGCAAAAAATATCGCTTTGTTCTGAATTAGGTACAGCTTATAAATTATGATTTTGATTCTAGCCTACTAATGCGATCGCTTTCGCATCCGTCCAATTGTAGCCTAGTCGAGTGCAGCCGTTGCCTGTAGGCTATGTGCGATGCCAGCATGCATTGTGTCTGTTATAAGTATTCTCGCTATCATCGCCTTCATTCCACGAACTGACATCAATGCCGCCGGGAAATGATCTCAGCTCATGATATGCGAGAAAGTTCTGGTAGCCTAAACCAAAATCATTTCTCGATGACAAACCTGGGCAACAACACGCATTTTCCCGTGTCACTTTCTGACAGAAAATGCAGCAGGTCCAATCCGAAGAATTACCGCTTGGCACTCCATTTATTGAATGTGCTAAGTTAGGTATAGTATGATAATGTCTTGCCAACTTACCGGAACCACCCAATATTTCCGTAAAATAATCAATTAAAAGAAATATAATTTTTTTAGCAGACCTTTAACGTCGAAAATACCGGAAATTACCAACCGGAAGTCTCCAAAATTAGCACAAAACATTTGAGTTGTCGGTACGCAGCCCAGTAAATAGCCCAAATTGGCATAATAAACGTTACCAAAATATGATCAAATTTCTTTTTTCTCGAATACATTTCAAGATGTGAACACGTTTAGTTCGCTTGGTAAAAGCATAAATAATTAAATAAAAAATATTCATGCTTGTAGGTGGTCAATGCACAATGCGGGGGGTTGATGACTTTAACAGAACGCACTATTAGCCCAATTGTGTTTTGGTGCCAAGTGATCCAAATTAACATCGTAAACGTTAGTACCTTTGTGCTCCGATGTATATTTCTTCCAGGCATATTATGCACTACTTTTTTGAAAAACCCAAAAAAGTGCGCTTAGCACCTTTGTGCTTCCAGCCATCGACATACAGACGGACGTCCATGGGAGCCAATTCCTAATACAGAATGTCAGCGTGTGTTCGGACCACTTTATTACAAGTTGGTGTATCATTCTAATTGCTTATTGCATTTTACAAAGTTTTAGACTATGTTAACTGCTTTCGTGCAATCTTGCATTTTATATCTCCACACGGACGCGGAATAAAATATTAGATCCTAATTATAAGCGCTGGTCTGTGCTAGTAAGCAGAAACTTCAAATACTTTAAGCGCTCTATTCCGCAATTTGATACGCACGCATATCTTCCTAGACAAGGCTTCCCCTTACTTTGAGGAACTCTGTGAAAGAAGCATCTTTGCAAAATCCTGTTGCAAAGCCTGTGCCCATGGTCTGTCTATATATTCGTTTATTTGAAAATGAAACAAAAGTCCTGATGACACACTGCACCTGGTTACATGTTAAAGATGCAGGTAGATGTGGTTACAGTGCTCTATTCTGCGCTCATCTGTGGCCACCACATTGTTTACTTGCTACCGAGCCATTCTGGAAAATAACCGTAGATGTTAACGACGGCTCAGCAAGTAGACTGGCCGTCACATATCGAGGCAGAATAGAGTGCTCTGACCTACGACAGTCAATAGCCCAATGTTTTCACAACAGTAAGTAAGTCAGTAATTGATCATAAAACCATGAAAACGTCTATTTCCTGAAATATTAATAAGCTTAAATAAGCTAAAGAACACATTCAAAGTGTCCGATTACACTTGGTAAATAAGCTAAAATAAGCTGCCGTGTAGAGCAAGTAAGTGTAGAGTAGCTATCTCCAGCTTCTAGTTGCCCAACAATTAGGCCCTATAGTTTATCGTGCGATATTACCTGAGTATAGTGGTGGATCAGACTAGAAATAGCGCCATGTAGCCTCAGCATTTTTTAATGTTATTTCGGCTACTAGTATCAGGATATTTCTTAGTAGTGACCTTTAATACTTATTGAGAATTAGACTACTTTCCTACCGTTTAAACATAGTAGCATACCATCATAGGCCTCTTTGGCTATAGGTAGAGTCAAGCCAGAATGTGTCTTGATTTTACTTAGTCGTAAATGCTCCTAAGCTCTGTTCCTTGCTGAAAGATTTGCATTTGAAGTGATCAACAGGGTGTATAGTAGGTGTTTAAGATCAATCGATTTTGTTGTGTTCCTTAGGTTATTTAGGCTTATGAATGTTTATGAAAATATATGTTTACAAAAACTTTACATGGTCTTTTTGATCAGTGCCTAGCCGACTTACATTTGCAGAAACATTGTGCTATTGATCACCGTATGTCAGAACGCTTTATTCTGCCCCAATCTGTGATGGCCATAGTGTTTATTTGCTGCATGTCGGCTACCGAGCTGTCATTAACATCTACCAAAGTGCAAAGTAACACACAGAAGTCGTAATATACCGGTAGTAATAATTATAATTATTGTTATTACAGCAATGTCATATAGCACTCTACAGTTATATTAGTATCATATTGTATGGATCAATAATTATTAATTACAAATGCATTTGTATCTGTTTGATTACTTTAAGTTGAACAATACTTTTCCAGGTTAACCATGGAATTCCAAAACTCATCCGGATTATGCACCCAATGTTTTGTGTGGAACTGCGGACAGTCAAGAAACGTGAGAATCAGACCAATCGTTGCAGAGGTCAGTTATAGCTTAACAAATGTAATATTAAGTAACGAATGTAAGTAAGTATGTCTTTTAGTGAACCGCCTGCAAACGCACTGCGGGAACATTGGATGGGAACAGAACATAGCTTGTACAATCAAAAAAAAATCGAAATATGCAATTTTCAATGATCGTAGTAGGCCTATACAACAGCAACACAGTGCCAGTGTATAAGCTGGTTTATCTGATGTTACTTTTGTGAACAGTATGAAATTTTGGAAGATTTACATTTACACACCCTCATCAATTGCCATCCAAATCCCATATTTCAGTATCTGAGTAATATTTCTCTTCATTTTTTCTATATTTCAGTCGAGTGTAAATGTACGCTGTGTCTAGAACAGCAGACATAAAACACAGTAATATAATAACATTTCTTTTTGACTGTAAACGACTCAAAGGGCAGGCTCCTGGGAATTGTTTGTCAACCTTATAATAATATTGTGTTTGTTAAGTGACACAATACACATGGGAAGTCCCTGGTTATACTAAACGTACTGTCACATTCCATAAAACACATCAATATATTTTTCAGAGCATGTTTTGATGCAATTGTATATGCATGTATTTTTGATTGTTGCAGATTTTAAATAGAACTGAAGAGAACATTGACAAGCATCATGTGTTCACCTCTAACACCGGCTATCCTAAAAGTCAATTCCGTCTCTACTCCAAGTTCGGACATGTGTTCACCTCCTGCATTGGCTATCTTAAAAGTCAATGCCGTCTCTCCTTCAAGTTCGGATGACATTATTCCATCCAGATGATTTGTTCACCAATGGAAACAGCTACAGATGACACAACATCACTTCTAACTACCACGAGTGGTGAGACACAAGTGGACTTCGCTATTACCAATTTCTCAGAACTTTACTTCCTTAAACTTACACAATTTTATTTTTTTAAATAAAAGCTTCATTGGTCACTGCAGAAGTACTACTTATAAAGACAGGAGTAAAATTCAGTTGCAATGGGTTGAAGTAAAGGAAACCAAATATGCTAACACAATGACGTCAAATGATAATTTAGTAAGTCAATGCAGTGACTTTTGAAGTATTTCATTTCTTTTTAATGATGTTCATTTTTTGAAATTACAGATATTGACCTTGTAATAAATGTAAAGGTCAACATGGTCATCGTTATAGTGCAGCAAGCATAACTGAAATAACTCTTTAAGAAGATTGTTCTGAACACAACAACTTGCAGTTTGGGGGGGGGGTCTGTAGCTCAGTGGAGAGAGCGTTGGCCGATAAACTGAGAGTCATTATCGCGCCCCGGGTTCAAGCCTCGCTCAGGGCAAAAATTTATATGAATTTTCTGTTAGCTGCCAGTGGCGCTTTCTGTTGTGATGTTTGACTCGGGTCTGTTGAAAAATAAGTTAGCCCCT
>OX243820.1:15636305-15932994 GCA_945859605.1 Lumbricus rubellus | reverse complement strand
TTCTTTTTGCTTTCGTTCTTAGTTAGGCCTATGTTCTTCATTAGGTTATTTGTTAGCCTAGTCGTTTTCGTTCTTAAATATGATCTTTCTGTTCAATTTCCGTGATGTTGAAGATCCTCGTAAGCGAATCATGCAAGCTTGGAACGATCTTGACCAGCGAATTATTGACTGCTGAAGACTGTTTTGCACTTGGCCTGGGTCTGGAGTGAATGGCGCAAGCGATTTCGCGCATGCGTAGAAGCCATAGGGTAAAGGCGGACAGTTTCAGTAGTCAGTAGCCTACAAACTGTCATTTGTTTTACATTGCCTGCTATTTAGCTGTAGCCTAACTTTCCTGAATTTCACAGACATTGTTTGAATATTTATAAAATTATAACGATTTTTCAGGGGCTTCCTTTTTGATGACTCACGGTGTAGGCCTATATTATAGACTAAAATAGTTAGGCCTAAGAGGTCTTTAACACTTGCTTCTCCACAAGTAGGCCTACTGTAACATCCATAGGTCTACAAGTCCGTACGTCTGTACGATATAGGGCTTAGGTCTAGCACGTGATCAGTGGTTGAAGTCCATCGATCGCTATAAAGATCAAGCTCAAGGACGCTCCTTGGATCGAGCTAAGAATTTATATATATATATATATATATATATATATATATATATATATATATATATATAGTCGCTGATCTGTGTTATCGGATGAACAAAACAATCGTCCCATGCGCACCAGTAGAGGCTCCTATAGTTGGCCTATTTAGTTAGAAGACACAGAATACGACCAACAATTTACAAACTATAGCCAACGGTCATGCAGTATCACGAGCAAATAAGGTAAGCCATGTAATGTAAGTTGGTTGAGTCTAGGCCAAGCATAATATTTATAAGCTTGTACTACACAGGCCTTTCTAAATTGTATCCTGGTGCCACCCATTGCCCACCCATGCAGGTAAGTAAAACTCTATCACCTTTTTTGAATTAACTAACCATTTCAGCGTAAACACCTGACCTAAAGTAGGCAACTCCGCCACGGCAAAAGGCCATTATAACATCCTGACCTTTTGTCGTGCCAGTCCCAAGCCTGGTAGGCCTAATTAAGGAGGAGGGTTCCGCTTTTAACATCATATACGGCTGATTCAAGGTACTTGCCTTTTTCCATCATGGTCACTTCGTCACTTTGAACTCCAGGGATCGGCCTGAGGCCGCCCTGAGCCAGTGCTTTTTGTCTTTTGGCAATTATTGTAGCCCTTTCAACCTAGCCTAACCCTCTCTCGCTCTCTGTCTGTCTGTCTGTCTCTCTTTGTGCATGTCTCTGCGTCTGTCTGTCTGTCTCCCTCCCTCCCTATCTGTCTTTTTATATCTGTCTCTGTCTCTCTCTATCTCTCTGTGTCTTTTTGTCTGTTTGTCTGTTCGTCTGTCTCCTTGAGACTGACCAGGTTACAAAGTCAATGATTGTAAATGTAACAGGGACATTCACTGGCATGTAGAATATAGGCCTATATATTAGCCTACTTTGTATGCCTACTTTGCATATGTGAATACTGAATACACGACCACTGCAGTAGTTGCCTCGCAAACTCAGTTTCTTCATCTCTTATAACCGCCATACTCTCTGGGTGACATACTTGTCAACGATGTATTTTATGTTTTGACAGTAACTAAAGACGATGACCAGTGTGATACTGAGTAGGTGGCTGTGTAGAATTGGAGGTCTTGTGGGCCACAGATCCTCCACAGAAGTTAACATCTATTGTGGTCGAAATCCTTCGCTCTGTCTAAACCGTCATGGCATACAATCATCATCGTCGTCGTCTATATATTGCCCCAAAAGAACATTTTTCCAGAGCAGAAAGGCAGCTGCAAAGTTCAATAGTTTCGTGGAAATTCCGCTGGAAGATGCAACAACGACATCAGCTGCTGCTGGTGCTGGTGCTGGTGCTGCAGTCTGCAATACAACGTGGCTGCGAGAGAATTGTCACTGCAGTCAGTGCTACAATTCTGAGACAAGTCAGAGGAAGATTCAGTTCCACAAGATGAACGATCAGACGGCGTTCACCGTTGACACGATTACAAGACAGAACAGCAGCAGCAGCAGCAGCAGCAGCAGCAGCCAGAAGGATGAGGATGGTCATGTGATGGTGAGATGGGCAGATGGTCATGAGTCCATCTACATGACAAAGTGGATCAGACGAATGGTTATTGACGGCAGAAATAATTCACGATCAACGGAGAAATTCCTTTGGAATGCAATGACGATGAACGAGGTCGTAGCAGATGAGAAATGTCATGCCACATATGACGCACTCATTAACAATACGCAAGCTCTAAAGATACTCCTCAATAGCTTGCTCCGTTATGGAATAGGATTCATTGACGGCTGCCCCAAAAGCCTTGAAGCCACTGAGAAGGTTGCAGAGAAGATTTCTTATCTTCAAAGAACATTCTACGGCAAATCGTGGGAATTTTCCAACGTGAACCTCGACTTCAAAGACACGGCTTATACGAACGAGGAGATCGCACCTCACAACGACGGAACCTATTTCTATGATCCTCCTGGTCTCCAAATCTTCCACTGTCTGGACCACAAAGACGGGTCAGGTGGAGAGACGCTGCTCGTCGATGGTTTCAACTGCGCAGAAATTCTCCGATCGCAGTCTCCAGATGCATTTCGTGTTTTGGTGAGAACGAGACTTTGTCACGACTTCGCTGATCCTCAGCTGAAGAATCGCAATCAAGAGACGATCCTACGAGTTGATCCAGTCACCGATCAATTGGAATGGATTCGCTACAATCCGTACGATCGATCCGTTTACTCGACTGTCGCACAGCATCAACTACCGGACATTTATACGTCCATCGCATCTCTCGCAAGTGTTTTGGAAGATCCTCGCAACGAGTACAGGGTGAAGCTGCGACCAGGAACTGTGCTCTTCATAGACAACTGGAGAGTTCTGCACGGTCGGACTAGTTTTACGGGAACACGGAAACTATGCGGATGTTACATAACAAGAGATGGATGGATGCGACAGGCAAGAACGCACGAGCTTCTGTGAGCTTTTTCATTATCTAAACTGTGACATGGAAGACGCTTTCACCCTGAAACACGGATCCTGTTACGATTTCGCTGATGCAGTGCATGCATGGAGACATTCAAGGAAACCTACAGACACACAGTTGTTAAGCGCCACACTTGAGTCAAAAATTAATATCGACTGATGCTGTGTCTCATTAAAGTTATAGTGATAGAATTAATAACAATTAACAATAGTAATAATAAGCTCATATGCAGAATAACTAAATTTACTCATATCATTATTTTCTAGCATCATACTCAATATTCTGCAAAATTATAAGTTAAAATATGTAAACTGTACAAATGAAGACCAGAATATAACTTAATAATTTACACCAGTAAATTTTTTAACAACTTCGCAATACAAGTATCATAATATAGGCCAGCACAGAGAGCGCCTCCGAGTAGATATCCCGAAGAGGCGCTATATAAATTCTCAGAATGAACAAATGCAGATTGAACTGTCAGAAAGTAAAATACGAGCATTGCTACTAAATCAATGCCATAGGCTACATCTTCCTCCTCATCATCATTAACTCCTTTATTGATTCCATGTGTAACATGCCACTTACAGGTATTTATGATCGTGTACAAATAACTGGAATGATTTAAAATGTGCCAAACACAGAAAGTAGCCACGCCCTGCTTAAATAGTTCAAATAGGCCTAGGGCATCAATAAACACAGTAAACTTCAGATAACAGTCAAAGTAGAAAATATAACACTATTCTATACAGTTATAATTTATCATGCAAGTAAACTGAAGTAAAAAGTTATGTATAAACCATTCATAGAGTGAAACTAAAAGTTATATATATATATATACACATATTATATACATATATATATATACTATAAGTTTGAAAGTGTCCTCAGCATTTGTATGTATGGGGTCCTACTAAAGGCTCTCGAATGGAATGCTCTAGTATTATGAGAAATGTTTTGCAACATGTTCTCATGCGTATTTGTACATCAACACAACTATTTTCAGCTTACAATTCACTTTAAATCCTGAGGTATAACCTTACACATTTTATATTTTTTGTGGTGGCTAACAATACAAAATTAAGACACCATTTCACCATTGAACAATTATCGCATCACCATTGCTCTTGTGAAGGAGAGCTACTTAAAAGAAAGGTTATGTCTACACCCTTAGGGCAGCATACTCCTTGACTATACTTTAATTAGTGGAACTCTCGCCTGAAAAAAATGGCCAAAACCGGGTAAGAAAGCTAGGATATATTATAATTATGATAGCTTGAAAAGTAGCACCATTCTGTACACAATTACTGACAACACATGTTTATGAAAATAAATTATGTACAAACTGTACATGAAAGGAAACTTTAAATTGGAATCTTGGATCTCATGAAGTGCTGGGAAGCCAGTGCCTTTGGATTTGCACCAGCTGGCCCTTAGGGCAATGGAAGCAGCGTGTACTGGGACAATTTTGCAACAGATGCTACATTGTAGACAATGTTAGGCACAGGGACAATTCAGCACCAGACCCTTTGACACAGGAAAATATTCAATTGGTTTGATATTACAATCATTTATTAGATTGTTGTAAACTGCTTTATGTATTGCATGAAAGTTATTGCAGTGTCTTTGATAGTCATGGGGTCAAGATCTGGAGAGTCAGGTGTGAAGTTAGACAGATGGCTATGGCTGGGTGATGTTTAGAGTTGAAATGGCACGGGAGATAGGGGAAAGTGGAAGAATGAGGATAGGATCTGTGAAAAAGTAGTGTTTGAGTTTCGAATGAAAGACCTGTGTTGAAATGGCAAGAGGTTGAGTTGTGGTGAGTTCACAGGATGGGTCAGATGGTTGCCGTAGTGATGGCGGGAGTTTGTTCCAAATAGGTGTGCATAACCTTCTAAATTTGGCAGTTTTTGACAACTTGTGCAGTGCTCATAATATACTCTTTCAAGATTGGTTTATACACATTAGAAACTTGTCAATACGATTGTGATGGTCATCTGTCAAACAATGTTCGCTTTTGCACATACACTGATACTAATACTATGTAGAAACCGTGATCTAATGCTCAACTGTTTATCTAATGCTCAACTGTTTACTGCCGATGGCTGATAGCATGGCATGAAAGAGTGGCACGAAAAACAATGCGCAGCAGTGATAAATTCTCAGTTGCAATGACATGCAGCAGAATATATCAGCTCATGTTCTCGCACACACTTCTTTGTAACTTCTTTTTAAAATAATAATGATCAATTACAACAGTTTTTCTCTATGAGTATGACTGCTTTAGTGCGAGGCCTATTTGGCTTTCGTTTAGTTAGCATAAGCAATTTCACATCTTTTGACAACTTGTGGAATTGCCGATATATTCTTTAAAGAGTGAAGTTGCTTTAGACAAAGGCTTTGTTGGCTCATTTTTGGTAACTAGCTGACCATGTAAACACGAGTATGACGGTATGTACAAGGCATAAAGAGTGAATAATAAAACCGCATGAATGCAGTCACATTCAACAGTCACGGTATTTGATGATCATTTCTTTATGCTGATTATGTATGTGTTTGGGTTCTTACAAGTTCAACAAATACTGATATGAGAGTACACAATCCATTCACAAAACAAAACAACTGACTCACACGTATACATAACAGTGTTCAGAAACGATGATGAGTTCATTCCTGACAGATATATTCAGATAAAGACCCTGTGAGTGAAGAACCAGGTTGTCCTCTCATCATCAAACTAAGACAGAACTTGCTGCCTCCAACCTTCCTTCATCCTCCTCCTCCTCCTCCTGCTGCTGCTGCTGCTGTGGATTGTATCCCATGTTCTTTCTCTGGAGAAACATGCGAATCTCTCGAAACGTCGGTCGACTTTCTTCATCCCGGTTCCAGCATTCTCTCATTAGGTCGTAGATTTCGCGAGGACAGTTTGGTCCTGGCTGCAACGGACACGTTTGTCTTCCATATCCAGAATAGAAATGCGAGTGATTCTCAAGCACCTGACGATCAGTTAGATCAGGAAACGGTCGTTCCTTCGCCAGTGACAAGATCTCCCACATCGTCATTCCAAATGACCAGACGTCACTCTTACAAGATGACTTATTCTGGAAGGGAAAACATTGACCGTTTATTAGTATGGTCTACACTTCCAAAAGCTAATGTTAGCTAATGCTGATGCACAATAACCTCTTGTAATCTAGAAATTTGCTGAAGTTAAGAGATCAGTGTGAGTGCATAGGTCAAAAGCATTTATAAGGAACAAAAGTGCTACCGAAGTCTTTTGTACTTTCCACATCATATATGGCAAGGAATTACAAATTAATTGCATTGCAGAGCATTATTCTTTTTTAAGAAGCTGGTCTTTGCATGCAATATCTTTGCATGCAATATTGTTGAGTGAAAGAGAAAGAAATTCAGTCTGTCTTGATTTTAAGCACAGCTCATCCACAGTGCTGTGTGTAAACAAGGAGGTGATGGAATGTGGTGAGATTGACATGTACAAGGTGAGAACTAACGGTGCTGTAGTTTCAGCACACACACACACACACACACACACACACACACACACACACACACACACACACACACACACACACACACACACACACACACACACACACACACACACACACACACACACACACACACACACACACACACACACACACACACACACACACACACACACACACACACACACACACACACACACACACACACACACACACACACACACACACACACACACACACACAATAACATGACAGAACTGAATGTTCATAGTGAAGGTCTACGTTTCTGTTAGTCAAGACCATCATCTTCAGCTGTAGCAATATAATGAAGTCATTGAATCAAACCACCGAATCAAATCTAGGACAGTCTTCTTAGACATTGATTAATGCATAAAATGTTGTGCAAGACGAGAAGCATCATGGAAATTACAGGTATTAGCTTTATAACACCAGCAGGATACATAAACCTATTCACTGCTGGCAATGTAAATGCAACTTTGAAGTTTTACTCGTTCTCTAAGAAACTAATTAATTCTTGATTTAAAAAGGTAAATAATGAAATAATGAAAAGTCTGTAAAGTTCTGCTAATGAAAAGTCTGTAAAGTTCTGCCACTCACGAGAATCAACGATTCCCACGACATCCATCGTATCGGCAAAAAGATCTTGTCATCGATGGCATAGTAGTCATCGCTGTAAATGTTTCGACTCATTCCTAAGTCAGACACTTTGACTGTGTAGTGCTCTCCAACTAGACAGTTTCGTGTTGCCAAGTCACGGTGAACGATGTTCAGCATTTCCAAATGTTTCATTCCAGACGCTATCTGAGATGCCATATAGATAAGCGTACCATAGCTGCAAAGCAACAGAATTCAGCAAATGCATTACCAGTATACATACATATACATGTGATGCATGCAGCAACTGGTTTCATGGTAGAACCGACTACAGACTGAGTTTCATTTCATTAACCAGCTGAACAGAAGAGACAGTAAACCTGTTAATCTTATATGAATAGATAAGCGTACCAGAGCTGCAAAGCAACAGAATGCAGCAAATGCATTACCAGTATACATACATATACATGTGATGCATGCAGCAACTGGTTTCATGGTAGAACCGACTACAGACTGAGTTGCATTTCATTAACCGGCTGAATAGAAGAGACAGGAAACCTGTTAATCTTATATGAATAGATAAGCGTACCAGAGCTGCACAGCAAAAAAAGCATTTGAAACAAAGAAGAAATGGACAAACAAACAATTGAATGAATAAACCAATCAAAATTAGATTAACAAAATTCAGTTTGCATAGACAAAACTGCATAAGGAATAGAGGGTAGATAGGAGCACACTATGACGAGTATGTTTTTATACATGAAATTTTTCGAATGGAGTATGATGCTTACCTGAGAAGAGCACTGCTTTCTGCTCTTTCAGAAGAGCAGTCAATTGTGTGCTTTTGTAAGAACTGCTTAAGATCTCCGTACTTGAGATGTTCGTAGATGAGGCAAAGCGGTTCATTCGTGGAACAACAGCCAATCAACTGAATGATATTCGCATCACTTATCTGAGACATGATTTGAACCTCCTTCCGAAATTCCATCCTAAACAATAAAATCATTCACAATTCACTATAACGTTTCAATGAGATTTTTCAGATTTGAGGTATAGACAGAGCAGGCAGTGAGTGGCCTGGAGCACCACATTAAAAAATTGAGTTTTAGGAAATACATATTGTTCAATTCGGGCCAACAAAAACATGTATAATTTTTATATAAGATTACTGTGCCTGAAGCATCACTGAGGCTAAGTCTTGCCTTGTTGAAGATGCAATCTAAATAACCTTTCCAGCTGACAAAAACAAGCACACAAAATATCGGCAGGTACAGGTAAGAGAAGCCGGAAATCTGTAAACAAACAAATGTGAGTTGTGAAAGTCTAACCTCATCTGGTCATCCGCTGGTGTCCGCATCATTTTCACAATCAGCAACAATGCTCTTGATGCCAACAATGCGTCTGTTGCTTTCACAAAGCTTTTTGTTAAGACAGCATCACAGAGATGAACCTATTTTTAACAAAGCATTAAGTGAAGAAGGTTTAGCAAACAATGCCACATAAGAATGTCACATACGTGAAGCGAGTGCTTTAATTTTCAGATATTGTAATGGAAGGTTGCTATAATTATTTGCATGTTTGCACATCAAACCAGATTGTTAGACTTCAAGTTACAAGGGTGTAAAACATCCAATATAGTTGTAACATAGATTGTGTGGTTTGGCAAAACCAGGAACCACAAATGAATTGTTGCTTGAAAATTTACATATAGAAGAATTAAGATTACTGCAAAGAAAAAAAATTGAACTTTCAGAGTACAGTTAAACAAATATTTAATAAAAATCCAACTAAAGCTTAAATTTAAATTACTTTAAATGATGTAAGCCAACAACATCATATTCTTTAGTAAAAGTTGTCAATTAGTCATAAAAAAGTCAACACTAACTTGGCATGTTTCTCTTATTTATTCTACTGTACATAAGCATCAGGATTTTTAAAAAGTCGACTTTGCGGCTGCTTTGATTGGTTTTGAAGGTGCAGCAAAAGCCGACTGCATTATAATTGACACATTGGATGGTCATAAATTAACGTTGACAAAGAAAGTAGTCTTTATATTACCAAATCAACTCAATCCAAGAAGATAGCTGAAATGCTAACCTCTCCAAACTGCCAGTCTCCTAGTTTTCTGACAAACTGAAGGTTCTCTTGTGGGAACTCGATCACGGAGAAGTCTTTCAAGCATCCCGAACTGAAGCCATTCGATGAAGAAGTATGAATACTTTCCAGACATTCCCGATAGGCTGTGGCGCCGGTGCCGGCAGATGCAGCTAGATACTGAGCCGGTCGTCCATATGGTAATTGGTGCAAGGCATCGTGTCCAGCTGAATGCAACGGAGGAGGTTGCAGTAGTGTGCCTTGAAACGGCAGAAATTCAGAATTATTCAACGAGCTGAGATGAACGTTCAACCATGAATTATTCATGATCAGTGAGTTTGATAGGTTAACCGTCGGAAGAGAATGAGGAGGAGGAGGAGGAGGAGGAGGAGGCATGTCAAGAATGTCCTTAGCAGAATAGTCTTTGTTCATGACAGAACCTGGATAACCTAAGCAGTCAACAACAACACACAACTCAACTCTAATCAGCAAAATGTAAATCGTTAACTTAATGTTAACGCATCACAACCAAAAACATTTTAAATCAACAATGTCAGGATCGTTCACTAGATTTCAGCCGAAATTTTCTGAAATTATATTTACTTTTAAGCCATGAATAGATTGTATACTTTTTGTAATACCAGTACTTTTTGCTGCAAAATCTTTATTTAAGTAGTTACCCCAAATTGTCAGTCCCTGATTCAGATCAATTTCATCACACCAGTTAGGATGAGCGTAGAGCACCTCTGAGCAGCTATCTGAATGGGAGGTATATGAATTTGATGGATAGATAGGATAGATAGATAGACAGACAAGACAGACAGACAGATAGACAGACAGATAGATAGCAGCCCTATTCACTCCCTTGCTGAACGGCTTTGCTTTAAAGTATCTGTGGCAGAGAGCTCAACACTAAACTGGCAGCTCGAACGTGTCTCACAGTGAATAGTTCACTTGAACCTGTCTCTGTCCTGTAACATATTGTTTACTTTGAATTGTTTTCACATACTTTTCTGTGGCAGACTATTCTCGCACCTACCTGAGGAGAAGTCCGATGTTCTTGGCAGCTCGGATAGATGACAGATCTGTTCAGGGACGTCGGGATAAAACTCAACCATGTTAGTGATTCCACCGCAGCACGACCGTGCCTGGTCGGAGTCAACATCTGAGGTTGCCACAAAGTCATAAATGTTGCCGTTGTTCATCTTTCCATTCGATAATGTTGCTGCTCGACTGTGTCGCAAGCTGTTCATGGTCACTGCGACATGTCGCGGTTCAATGCACTTCATCACCTGGTGACCATTAGTGTACTTCTGTCGTCGGTGACGCATGAGCAAGAGAAGGATGACAGCGATGAGGATGACAGCAACGACGAGAAGCGTTCCGATGATTATTCCGACGTATTCGTCATTTAACTTCTTCTCGATAATCAATGGATTTGAGATCTTCTTCTCACTCTGCAAATCACTCAAAGGCATCGTATCTGCAAACAAAGACGACGAAAAAGTCTGTGATGGTTACATTTGCAGACTTTTAATTATTTGGTTTTAAACATTTGTTCTAAATAACTAAACTGTCATGTCGTGTTTGCCCTCTTTGAATATCTTTATAATCATTAAGCTAAAGTCTGGTCTCTGATCCTCAGGAATGAGGATGGACAGCATCATCATCAAAGATTTAATGCACACAGAGTTACAAAGAAATGTGAATTTGAGGCAAGGTTAGTAAGTTGTAAGGAGTGCTGTAAAACCTTGAAATGCTTGAAAATCAATGAGAAATGCTGAGTTGTGAGGT
The DNA here is from genome assembly GCA_945859605.1 of Lumbricus rubellus. Lineage (NCBI taxonomy): Eukaryota > Metazoa > Annelida > Clitellata > Crassiclitellata > Lumbricidae > Lumbricus > Lumbricus rubellus. The sequence continues at coordinate 15,921,930 of OX243820.1, read as the reverse complement.
TGAAGAACTGGAGAGAGACAAGTAGATTCAAGTTATCAAGAAAAGTCAAATCAAAAGTGGAAATAAAAAAGCCGTAACATCGTGTGTATTTTGGATTCTAGGGGGTTTGACCACCGGACGATTGACCACCGGACGGTTGACCACCGGACGATTGACCACTGCGGACGTTTGACCATCGACCGATTGACCACCGGACGATTGACCACCGGACGATTGACCATCGCTTGATTTTTATAAAACTTTACGACACAGATTCAATGTACCACATACTCTATTTAATATGTAGCCTAATCAAATAATAATACGAAATTTCGCTTTCAAGCTTAGCTAAAAGCTAATATAAAAGCTATACTGATTTGCTTTGAAATTTTGTTAAAAAATTTAAGTCACCACTAGACCGGTGGTCAATCGTCCGGTGGTCAATCGACCGGTGGTCAATCGGTCGATGGTCAAACGTCCGCAGTGGTCAATCGTCCGGTGGTCAACCGTCCGGTGGTCAACCGTCCGGTGGTCAATAGTCCGCGCACCGTATTTTGAAGTGTATGTAAAAGGTTTAACTATTTCACCTCTGTTCATGGAGTGAAGATTTCTCAAGCCAACCAAACCTGAAAAGAGGTCCAAAAAAACTTATGCAACTAAATATCACGACATTCACATCAAAAGCTTAAATTTAATGCAACGTGAAACCAGAAGAGCCAGCAAAGTATGACAGAATGTCAGTTCCATTCATCAGCATTTAACTGTATCCCTTCTCTCTGAGTTGAGTACTGTCACATCGAATGCAAGAAATGCTAGACTTGGTCTGCCTATAGAGAAATTTGGCACTTGTTTCAAGATCTTGCAACTTGGACGATCTGCAATGTTTGACAGTGCATGGCATACATTATATTGTCAGACTGGGTCCTGATCGCTTTCCTCTGCTCACCTAGAGAATATTGAAAGCTGTCAGGTCGTGGGGCGCGGTGGTCTAGTGGTGGCGTCATTGCCTTGGAGCCGGAAGGTCCGAGGTTCGAATCCACCTCCCCGCGTAAGGACCTTGGGCAAGTCCTTCACTTACAATTGCTCAGCGCTTCGGCGTGAAACTCCGATGCAGTGTCCGCTCTGCATCGGGAGCGCCTCTGAGTAGAGAGAGCTTGAAGGGGCGCTATAACAAGTGCACATACAAACAAACAAACAAACAAACACTAACAGAAGCAGAGCATCATCCTATATGTGAGAGAAAGTTTTTAAAAATGATTGAAATTCATCGAGCACAAACCAGGTGATGTGGTTGTAGTTTTGATGATAAGACTGCGAAGTGAAGACGACGACGACGATGTCTCCTTTCGAATTGTTTCATTTTTCTTTTCAAACACAACGTCAACCACTTCAATGAAACTGTTAAACGCCGTGGCTGCATCAGCATCAGCATCAGCAGCATCAGCAGCATTCACCAGTGAAGGTCGTCCATCAGTTGTCATCATTTGTGATGATTGCGAAAGGCCGATCACTTCTTTCACATGCTCTACCAATAACCAATAACCAGAACTTCTGCTATTATTAGGAAAATCTTCTACAAATTACTACAAATAAATATCAAAATCAATGGATTATGATAATAATATTCATGCTACACCTGTAACATTTTGTGTCGCTTGCAAATGGGACAGCAACTCTGAAGACTTCCTCTCTGTTTTCTTTCTGTGTTTACACATGCTATCATGTTGGTGAATAAAGATTTAAAGACTTATTCTACCCTGCCACGCATGTGCCAGCGATGACGCTTTAACAAGACGTCTCAAAATCATTCTGTTTCTGGTTTTTATCCATGGCTTCTCTAATGTCCATGTGCTGTGTCTTTAGATCTTCCATCATAATCATCATTCATGTCTTTGTCTGTTATCCTCTGCTTCTTGTTCCCTCTACCTGGCCACATAAGGCTGAGGTCAGCAGCTAATTATCTACCATCCTTGTTACATGTCCAAACCATGTGAGTCTTCTTCTCTTCACGATCTCCTTTAGCTCTTTTGTCCCAGATCCTCCCACCTGTGTCACCTCGTTGTGTATCTTGTCTCTTCAAGATCTACCGTAGTAATCTTCTTAATCAGAATCATCAGAATCATTCCGCTACTAACAGTCTCCGTTCATCATCCGTTCGCAAGCACCAACATTCAAAATAAAGACTAATATATGTTAATAATCAAAAACAAATGACAGATTAAGTCAAATTACTAAAAAGGCTCTCTGATCATTTAGATTTTTTTCTGTGGGAGATAGAACATGATTATAAATTCACATTAGTGTCTCTGATATCAAAACTTTCAATTTTTCTTCTCTTTTTAAAATCAAAATTACAGAAACAACATAATTAAGTGTAGAAGCAATAAAAAGCAAAAAATGAAATGAAGATTACCTGATTCAAACTGAACCTCACTGATCATCATCCATCGGGAGTCGAAGTAGAGTTCTAGTTTAACGTAGCGTCCAACGCTATTGTTCAATGGAATGTTGATGTTCCTTGCCTCCTCTATCACCACATCTCTCATCTGCCTGTGTTCAACGGAAGGCAAAGGGAATGGCTCTGCGTCGTTCTCACTGAATGACAAGCGGATTGAACGAAAGATGCGCACTTCCTTACTGAACAAGTTACTGCAATGCAAAGTCATCAGACTGAAGTTTCTTTTCACATCAAACTTAAAGATCAGTTCCACCCTTCCGTTTGTGAAGCTATCGTTTTTCCATCCAACCCATTCATATCCTTTGATACCAAAGTTCTTTGAATCCTGTCGGAAGTTTGTCTTGCCTAGATCTCCGTCCATTAGCTGACCTAAGCCACCAGTTAGATAATTATCTTCAACAGATCCATCGTACGTCAAATCCCAAAACTCTAACTCTGCCGTTCTTCGTTCTCCTTGAGGCATATTGTACCACAAGACACCGTCTGCAAAGCAAATGTACAACACCTATTGCTTAGACAATGTCATGAGCTAGGTAAATGAAAGACCTCTATTGTTTATAGTATATATACATTGTATATTATACAATTATACATACAAGAAACCTGTTGCAGACTGCACAATCCTACCAGAACACAGACACAGTCACAACAGACGTTTATAAATGCAAGAATATACCCTTCAAATATTGCATGAGATTAACTATTAAAATACTTACTATCCATTTGAACCATTCACAGACAATGAATGTTTGACTCAAAGCTTGCTTGATTGAAGAATGAGAGTGAGTAAGTACAGCTATGCTAATGAACACACAAAGCTCTTTTGAAGTTTGTTTAATAAACGACAAGTTCAATGAATGACAACAGCCGTTGATGCGAATTTACAATAATATTAATAATAAAAGTCTTTTGTCCATTCTTCCCCCACTCCCTTTGCTTGCAATAATATTGTAAATTCATAAATTATATTATATTGTAAATTATATAAGCAGTATTAAAAGCATAAAGAAGGCAAAACAGCCTGATGGCTTAAATACTACAACAAAAAATATAAATAGTCATGGTCAAAGTTCTACTTTGTCAGAAAGTGTTAGTTTCTCTTTTGTTTCTATTTGTTCAAAAAAAGTCTTTTGTCCATTCTTCCCCCACTCCCTTTGCTTGTTCACTTGGAAACATCAAATTGAACTCTGTCCATATTTAACGAATACACAAACAACAGCCTTCACAAGAGTTGCGTTCTCAAGACAATTCGACGAATGCTTCAGCTAATGAAACCAATTACTGCACATCAAGCAGCACACAGAATGATTATTATCTGTATTAAATGAAACGAATAAGCCATAGCAGACGCCGACCTTTCCACGCACAGCCGTACACTTCCACTCTCAAACACGTCGCCTTTGGTCGTTCGCTGTATGGAACAAAACGAATTGACTGCGCAATTATTGGAGGGTCAACTTCTCTCAGCTCAGCGATGTATGTATTCATGTTTCCCTGGAAAATCTGTCCAAAACATTCCACACAATAGAGACTTTTCATTGCCCTAAATGACATAACAGTTGTATAGTAAGCAAAGCATACTCTTAAAACACATAGTTTTTAGATCAAAGAATATTATTTTAAATAGCTGTCTGAAACTTGTCACATTCCAATACATAAATCATAGGCCTGTGCATTTACATAACTTAGAAATTCATATAAATTGGTTGAATTTGCAGCCGAAATTAAGTTTAATCACAAAACGGTAACAATGCCAAACTGCTGCTACACATTTTTTGATGTCTCAAAACAACTTTCCTTTCTCTGGGTCTTTTGCACTGGGAGCACCTCTGATTGGTGTGCACTGTGAGAGGCACTTTATAAATTTATAGATACAATACAATCTTGCTGACCAGACTAATGAGTGGAACCAATCGGTTTCATCACATCACTTAAACTGTATTTCAAAGCAACACTCAATGCCTGTCAGGTCCAGATTCACTTAAATAAGTATCCATGGTTAAATAAGATACTCTTTGAGAAAAAATATTACAGAGACCTCTAGGCATTGGGCAGAGGACAATAGAGAGACCATTCCAGGTTGTGGGGAGGCAAACGGAAAAACAGCATCTCCACCTGACATTTATGTGTGATATAAGAATCTCTATGACATCTCTGATCTATGCTTAATGAGTTGATAATTTAAGTCAGATAAAAGTGGCATAATGACCTTTTGACCTCTTCGGTTGACAAATCTGAACCACTCTTTGCCAGTTTCTCTTTGGTATTCAAGAGTGTACTGCTCAACATATTCCTGACCCTGCAAAAGCACGACAGACTCACACAGTCAATGCAGCAATCAGAACAAGCAAATAACGATTATTAAATTAAATTTAATTTTCAAATTACTTATCTAAACTTCTTCCTGTCTTAGCAGACTAATCTTCTACATATTGACCTGAATACAGATATCGGGTTTGTTATAGAACCTTCGAGATATACACGCTGCCACTGACTAACAGCAGCATCGATAAAAATAACCACCAGTTAACGAAATTTAGTCCAAGCATTAGCAATTCTCTCAAGGACTTCTTCAATGTTTTTGAATTTGTCTTGTGTACTTTCTCCAGCATTATTCCCACAATTTTATAATCAACAGGATTTAAGAATCAAAAGGTTTTGAATTTTATAAATTTATTATTATGCACTATATACTTCATCCATATCTTAGGAGTTTGGAATTTTTTTCGGACACAGTGTGTGCGTGCATGCATGCGTGTATAATTATATATACCGGTATAATAGTTCAATCTCAGCTGCTGAGCTGTCTTCAAATACATTAAGTGTTGACTTCCCAAACGCTGCTATGCCATCACTTGAACCAAAATGAAGTTCACAGCATCGGTCCATGCTGACCATTTCTTCATCTTTTTGCTGTGACTCAATCTCTGCGACCCCTCTGCATTTCTATCATGGGCCAATAATAAGCTGAGCTTGTGCATACTCAGGGCTTAAAGTGTGGCGACCAGGCACTTATCTTCAAATCTCTACGCCATCCTGCCACTAATTATTTGGCCATCACATCTGAACAGATAAGGGATGTCAAGACACTTCTTTCTTACACTTAAGCACTGTGCAAACCAATTCCTCCCATGATAGTCCTGCCATTCCCCGTGTGGTCTACCTCCGATCCTTGCAGTCTTCACAACATTAGTTTCCACTGCGACCTTAATTCCTCAGAACCAAAATAATATCAATCAATTTCTTTTACTGATGAATATTCTTAATACGTCAGTCTTTGCTTCTCTATGTGGATCATTTACATTTTCCTTAACAGCTTTTCTATTGTTTCATCAATATCATCATCAACATCATCAGCATAATCTCAGTCTGCTGACCTTTGTGCATGAACTGAGATTCGTTTTACATTATCCTTTCTTCCATCTCCAAATAAAAGATAAAAATTTCATTGGGGAGATCCACTCTCCAGCTACTCACACTTGTGCCAACCCTCGCACTTCCACAATGAATTCATGTCGTCAGCATTCCTCCTAGTCTGAATGATTTTAGCACTGGTCACGTGATATCGTCATCTCATGTTGGATGGAGTTTATAGCTTTCTGGAAGTGTCTGTTATGCAGCTGCATCCTCTCTCCTCTTTCTCCTCTTTGACGCTTTGACCAGCAGCATTATCTGCACAGCCGCATAACATCGTCTCCATTCAGTGCATTGTATTGCCATCTCCTCTGAAACCTGCCTCATTTTCCTCCTCCTCCTCCTCCTTCTCCTCCAACTCCTTCTCCTATTCCTCCTCTTCCTCCTCGAAAACCTCTACATGTAATTCCGATAGTTCCAGCAGAACCATAATTTACACGTTGCATATCAGTGATTTAGCAATTCTCTTGTGTTACATTAGTGCACTTTGTCAGATCACCCATATTTAACACAGTTATCATTATGCCGTGTGTCCACTCTTCCTGTATTCTTGATGTGTGCTAAGCTTGATTACAGATGTTGTGGGTCTATGTGCAAATGTCGCTCTTTTCCTACATTGATGTCTTCACCAGTGATGCATGTTATATGTAACCTGTGTTTACATCTTATTTACTGCAGTGTTCGGGAAAAACATATTCCTAGGAATTTAGCTGTAAAAATCTTCCCAGTGCTTCTAAAGTGTTTGCATATTTCACATTCTCATTTTTAACGTCTGAGAGGTGACTGGTGTTCTTGTCTGCATGCTTCAACCTCTCAACCTATTTCCAGTTTTCCACCATGAAAGATGCAGATCTTCTTTAGCAGCGTATCATCTGGGACTCCATCCTCCTTGTTTGTCTGACAGCATTCATCATGCTATCAATTTCTGCCATCTTTGCATTCTATGGCCAGCAGCATCTGCACCCTGCCAACCAACCCATATCCTTATCCACATGATCTTGGACTGGCACCAGGGCTTTAAAGTGCAGCATTCTGGCACTTATTTTCAAATCTCTATGCCGTCCTGCCACTTATTTGGCCAGCACACCTGAAATTGTAAGGGGGCGTCCAGGCACTTATTTGTTTACACTTTCAGCACTGACTGGCACACAGTTCCTCTTCTGCATTTCCTAGCAAAATATTCAACCTGTCAACCAGCATCCCATAAACGTGACTTCACTGTTGATTGCTATTGGAATCTCATATTGCAAGCCCTACACAATCCCGTTACTTTAGCTGAGGCAACTTTCAACCAATTTATAGATATCATACTCAGGATGTTCCCCATCATCTTATCTGTTCACTAAACATAATTTATAAATTGAGCTGATTAAAACAGTAAATTACTCTGAATTCATACATATATTACTAAATCTGATATAAATGTCCGTAATAATAGGTATCTTGTTTGCTTTCTTGATTTGTTTGTATGTTTGTATGTGCACTTGTTATAGCGCCCCTTCAAGCTCTCTCTACTCAGAGGCGCTCCCGATGCAGAGCGGACACTGCATCGGAGTTTCACGCCGAAGCGCTGAGCAATTGTAAGTGAAGGACTTGCCCAAGGTCCTTACGCGGGGAGGTGGATTCGAACCTCGGACCTTCCGGCTCCAAGGCAACGACGCCACCACTAGACCACCGCGCCCCACATGATGACTGGTCTAAAGGTCTGAAGTCATAAAGTTGAATTATTTGTTCATTCTGTGGACTTATATAATTATATCAAACATCTAAAATACCTACTCAGACATGTCTTGATGTCTTGATCATTAAGCACCAGCAGAATCAATCATAATAATTTGAACAACATTAGTATCTCACTTTCATTCCAACATCCACACAGCAAACAGCTTACAGCAGCGGTTCCCAACCCGTGGCCCATGGGCCAAAAGTGGCCCGCGAGGCCTCAAAAAATGGCCCGCCAGACGCCAGTCCTCAAAAGTGGCCCTCATCTCTCAAAGAATTAACAAAAATATATGAAAAATTTACAATTTGGACAGTAGCCTATAATATGACATATAATTGTTTTCTATTACAAATTATTTTATTCTGACGTCTATAAATAACATCAAACATTCTATTTTTAATCAATTATAACAATTTTATATGCTTTTAGTCAATTAAATTTTAGCCTTGTGGCCCCTAATGTCTTTAAACTGAGAAAAAGTGGCCCTCGTGTCCTCCAACTTAGAAAAAGTGGCCCTAAAGTTCAAAAGGTTGGGAACCACTGGCTTACAGTAATAAAACTATATTTTATGACTGACATTAAATAGGAAGTTGCACACCTGTCCATTCCCAAATCGACCCTGCGTTTCGACAAGAGTGACAACTTTGAGTTCATCAAAATCAATCTGCAAATATTCATAGACATTTTCGGAGGATACTTGTTCCTTAGGACACCATGCGCCTCCATTGACCTCTGTCCTTACACTGAAAAAGAAAGAAAACAACCTTCTTTCGGATAAGTGGATCAGTCATCAGTTTACAGTAAATATATTCAACACACCTCAAAGCACTACCTACTTGTTTCTCTACAGAACATACCATTCTAACTATTCTAGCTTGTGACAGATTTCCTTATCCATATTGGGACCACAAACATGCCAACACCAAAGTTAAAAATTTAGCACAATAAATATGTAGGGTTAGTTTCTGTGGAACTGACATGTTGGTGGAAAGTACGCAGCTGTTGGGAGCAAGAAGTCACCATAACTCTATGTTTATACAGATCATAGTCTAAGACAGCCACCACAATGACTAATGCATGAATAACATAAATCATAGCATAGCATAATAACCAGACAGTGCAAAGCACAACCAGACAGTGCAAAGACATGGATGTTTAATTTGAAGGCGCTGCACGGTTTTGGCACAGGTTTGCCACCAGACAATTTTGTCCAAATGCTTTGAAAGACTTCACTGACACCTGATTATGGGCAGAAAAGGTGATTGTGCCTTAATACCAGACAATATGTTTCTTATTGATACCTACCTACTGCTTCCAGACATTATTCAAATGTGAAAGTGTCTAACTTGAACAAGAACAGCAGCTGTTGTCACGTTGCCTGAGTCAGCAGCAGTTCTTAGTTCCTGTCAACATCAAGTAGACTGGCAGTGGCAGCCGAGGCATTTAAATCTACACAAAGAAATTCTGATTCCTCTCAATGCCATATTTTTCTCTTTCTTTATCTTTCTTTCCTTGGTCTCCACCTCTTACATGTAATAGCAACTGTCTAACTGTGATCATCTCTGACCATTAACTAGAAACCTTACACTTAAGTCAAATTATGCTTGATGCAGCTTCTTGATGATACTCTTCAACAACCAGCATCTCAACATGGCATTGAAGCACTATGATCAGCGATGTTGTATGCAACAGAAGCAAAGACAGGAGAAGCTGTCGCTCATGTGAAGCTGTGGCTCATGAGAAGCTGTCGCTCATGTGAAGCGCTCCTCGCGAGTCTCTTGCTTCCTTAAATATACGGCTTTGTAATAGATAACTGGGTACTTATAATTTTTTTCTCCACTTCACACTTGACAGCTTCAGACGGATAACATAAGACAACAGAGTCTGAAATAGTCAACATAGCAATTCAGCTGTGTGCTAGTCTACTAGTTGAAATGCTAAACCATTTATAAAAAACTTTCACTTTCATCCATAGTTATACATCAGTCAGAATAAATCTGAGCTAAAAGGTTGTTCAGGAAAGAGGTAAACTGTAATTTTAAAAAGATATATGTTTGTGCTTTATAAAACATATCCATATCTGACACCTTGCATCTGGTAGGATATCCTACCTGAATACCTACCTCTTAGCTTTAATGTAGTGGTTTAACTCTTTCCCGCTGGATCGGGTCGCGGGTGACCCGATTAACCCAATAGGTATCTGAACAATTCCGGCGGGAATGGGTTAAAGCTTTCAAACTTCATGACCAATGATTGCAATTATGAATGTATATACAGGGTGGGCCAAAAAAAAGACCCCCCCCTAAGAATTTTGCCAATATCTTGACCAAAAGTAAGAATTTCGAAATGAAATTTTACAGTCTTAAAGACAATTCATATTTACACCTGATGGCCAGATTTTATCAAAATATTTCAAAGGGAACAAAAGTTATACCACTTTTAGTGAAGCCACCCACCGTTTTTTGACGATTCAAAAACCCGACGCAACAAAAAGTAACAAATTATCAACTCAATTATTCAGGCCAATATCTTGGTCAAAAGTAAGAATATCGAAATGAAATTTTACATGCTTGAATACAATTCATATCTACACATGGTGGCCAGAGTTCATCAAAATATTTCAAACAGAACAAAGGTTATACCACTTTTAGTGAGGTCACCCCCCATTTTTTGACGATTCAAAGACGTAACGCAGCAAAAAGACAATTTTATTAAGTCTCATCTCAAATAATTGTTATCAAATAGCCTTGATATTGTCAGATGATCATTATTATTACTATTTAAAAAAGAAACAGGGCACCAGCGTGGCTGCACAACACTGAGAAGTCACTTAGCAAGATGACGCTTAAATTGGTAAATAATGCATCTGTCAGATTAATCAGAGGTCCATCAAGAACTTTGCAAAGAGACTCAAAAGAAGTTTTGGCATTGGTGGTGGGCACATTGAACACAAGTTGTGAAGTACTACCAAGTTCATTTGACAACAGTTATTTGAGATGAGACGTAATAAAATCGTGTTTCTGCGACTTTTTGTTGCGTTTCGTTTTTGAATCGTCAAAAACGGTGGGTGGTCCCGCTAAAAGTGGTATAACTTGTGTTGTGTTTGAAATATTTTGATGAAATTCGGCCTTAATGTGTAAATATGAATCGCCTTTAAGCCTGTAAAATTTCATTTCGAAATTCTTACTTTTGGTGAAGATATTGGCAAAAAACCTAATTTTTTTGCGTTTCGTTTTTGAATCGTCAAAAAACGAGGGGTGGCCTCACTAAAACTGATATAACTTTTGTTCTGTTTGATATATTTAGATGAAATCTGGCCATCATGTGTAAATATGAATTGCCTTTAAGACTGCAAAATTTCATTTCAAAATTCTAACTTCTGGCCAAAATATTGGCAAAAAACCTAGGGGGGTCTTTTTTTTTGGCCCACCCTGTATATCCACTATAATATTTATATATTGTTGTCTATACTGCGTGCAGATAAGTTTGCGCATATCCAGACATTTTATAGATCTAAGAGCCTCTGAAAGATCCTGACCAACTACACAACTATGACGAATTAACAAAATGGCTTTTCTGCATTTAGAGCATAAGAAAATCTGTGTACAATCTATGGCCTATTAATATTCATCAAATTAAGAAGCAAGTTATTGTTTTCAATCAGAATTAACATAGTTCTCAAATGCAGAGCTGCTGCATAATTGCATAACTTGACTGATATTCATTCAGGTTCCACATACACTGTAAATAAATGACCTTTGGATTGAAAGGTTATAAATTCTGCACTAAAGTCGAATTCTAAAGCGGCTCAACAAAACCACATGCTGTGTGTTCAGATGAATAGTTGAAAGGTTTTAGTCAGCCAGGTGCAAAGACAATCAATTCCTGTAACTGAATACCGATCTATCTTCCGATCTATCTTCCGGTGGACTGTGCTTATAAAGGATCCAGTGACCGACGACGGGCTGACCAGGCACCAGTGGACAGTGGACACATATATCCTTCTTTGAAACTGGCTACAGTAGGATGACAGTAAGATGAAAGCACTGCACCACTACCAAGGGTTATTGATGTTCACAGCATCACACAACCAGGGCATGAGACGCGACTTAATAAAAATCGTTTTCGTTACTTTTGTCACATTATTATGTATTTCAATTGTCAAAAAAAGTGGGTGGACTTGACAAAAGTGATAAAACTTTAGTTCTGTTTGAAATATTTTTGTAAGATTTGGCATTGGCAATTGTATGTAACTATGAATTGCCTTTAAGGATGTAAAATTATACTTAGAAATTTATACTTTTGGCCAGAATAATGGCAAACATCTTTGGGGGTCATTTTTTATGGCCCACCCTGTACATGTGCCAGTATACAAGCATTTGTACTGTGCCTCTTATGGACATCTCAGAAGCACTGATAATAAAACATAGCAGTGATGCAAATAATGTCATTTCCAGTACTAATGCCACTGTAACAGCTGTTCATACACAAGTCTTCCTTTTTAAATATAAAATTGGCTACATGAATAAAATGTTAGGTTAAGTCAAATGCAAATCATATTTAAATACCATTTAAATGATCAGGTTCTATTGTTACAGATTCTTGCATTAGTTCACACTGTCCTAGTGAATGAATAGAACTAAACCTGTCAGCAAATGAAACTCAAGCAGCTTCATGCATGCTTCCTCTCATCCTATGGTCGCTTGAAAGGATCTAGAAGGATCCCTTCCATTAGGCTGTTCAATTTCACAGTTGCTGCTTGACAGAAAGGACCAAAGAAGCTGACTATGTCAGTTAGTGCCAAAGGAACTTCAGAGTTCTTTCTCTTTCTCTCAGAGAAGACAATTCCATGCAGAATTGATTGCACTCTATAGAGAAGAAGTATAATGGATTTATACGCATCCATAATACCTTTTGCAAGTATAAGAATGTGGCACTATAACAGAAATCAGAAAACGGCCTTTATTGTAGCATCAGTGATCTATGACAGGCTGGCTTGCAGCTGAAGCCATATTACGACGTCTATCTCCACAATTTCTGATTCGTGATGTGCAGTCGAGATACATAACGCGCATATAAAAGGAGATCATAAGAGCATGGTTCACCACACAGGCAAATACGCGGCCAATGCAATGCATGTATTTTGCAGTTATAAAGACTTATGCATCTTCTTCTTCCTCTTCAAAGTACCAATCGTTTGCAGTTCTGTGAGCGAGTGAAAACCTTTAACAGCCGAATTGACATAAACTTTAAGTAGCTCATGAAATTTCTTATAGCACACTTCAAAGTAGAAACACCAACAGAACTGTCAGTCAGAAAAACTAATAAAGTTATAAACTGCCAAAATTCTGAATTTACAATCCAATTTATAGATCTAAGGTCAGTGCACTAAGGTCATCTGCTTAGTGAAAAATCGATAATAATGTAAATTAAGAAAGGAGCAAACTGGAAAACTTTTGGAAAAAGGAGCCTTTCAACAGACAATGACAGGCTGCTATAAGGATGATGAAGGCACACACCTGTTCACTTCTAGATGATATCATGAGTCATTAGTAAGAAAAGGTGGAAATAGTGAATAGATATGCTAAAAAATCATCCAGCAATGTTCTCTGCCACAAGATTAATCCATTTAGACGACTCCACTTGTGCCAAAGCCAACATAGCAAAGCACATAAAGAGAGATGTTATTATGAACTGTGGATAATGCATGCACATGCAATGCATACTGGTGACAGAACCAACGACGAAGCAGATGCAGGTCACATGACAGTGACCTGCAACTATGAGAAAGAGAACTGGTCAGCAAATCATGTCGAGCACAAATGAGACGAGAAAAGACGTGAAGCCCTTGATGCTGAAAATTGGAAGATCATTCACTTAGATACTCCTCCTCTTCTGCTGCTGCTGCTTGAGGCGATTATTATCTGTAGTCCTGACTAGCATCAAACAACGAACAAGATGCTGGAATTATTCTGAATAGCATGATTAACGGAGGAGCACGACTATTATATAATTGTCTCCATTACTTGCTACAAATGACAATTTTCTGCACAGCCTAATGAGGCGTTATGACTAACGCCATGTCAGCAAAGTTCCCCAGCAGCAGCTTTGATGAATCTGACGGTCACTTTGCTGGAAGGAATTCCTTTCATGGTGACATGATCAAAGTCACCAGCAGGACTCAGGAGGGGCAGCTGGGGGGGTGGGAGGGGAGCTGCTGATGGTTCAACTTGCTGCCCTCTGCCTGCACCCACCCATTATCCCCTTACAGCCTGCACATTCGACAATTTGATTCTTGGGAAATTTATGGCAGCATTCAAGTGTGTGATTTCTTTGTGCACCACCTAATGTAATAACTGTAGTCAGGATTCTCATCCATGTAACAACAGCAGCAGTGTGTCCTCGTGGCTCAATGATACCACTAGATAATACAGTCAACAAAGCACCAATTGGTTCACAGGTTTTAGTAACAAATGCCTAGCCTATTCAAAGATATGAGGCAAATAATTATATATTTAGCCAAATTGGAGAAATCAGAGTCATAAGAGATATTTAGCCAAATCACGCAGAAGCACATTAGACAGAATTTGATTGATATATAAAGCTTGAATATAAATTCATTGATGACTCAGTTCAGCACAAACACGACTTTCTGGAGTTAGGAGTGAAGTTAATGCAAAAAATTGCAGAGTTCTGCTAAAATTTTGCTTTTACAGCTTCTATGCCAGGTAAGTTGAGGCAAGAGCATCACGTCAAAGAAAGACTTTCATATATCCGATATTTGTCACATTATACAATAATTTTGTTTACAGGACACAGCTTTTGTTTAAAATATCACCTTTACCAATAGGGGGCCTACATTGAATATGAAATCCTCTACTGAGTACAATACTTAATGCATCATTTTCTCAAACACATCTTCTGATTTCTAAGACAAATAAACTTCAGACAAAAAATCTGAATAATATTTTGATTTGCAGAGATCTATTCTTTCTGACAAGTATACATCTTCATATTCAACATATGGAAAACAAAGGAAAAGAGCAAGTAACTGAATGACTATCAGGTCAACATTGTATCAGACATATCAGAACATTTAGATCAACAACGATACAACGATACATCTAGCCATAAGAGCTGCCTTGTTTGTCAGTCTGTAAAGCATTTGCCATTTTGTATGCTGCTGTAAACTGTTAACAAGCTTATAGTGGAATATAGAACAAATTGCATTTCATCATTTATTTACAACCACTTGAAGGTTTCCTTGTAGTTTAGGGATCATTTACTGATTAATTTATCTTATGCATGCCATGCACAGGCGATAGATTCTCATTTCAACAGCGCTCGTCTATGCATGTTTAACTCTATGGCAGTGAAAGAGGTCATTTGGGACGGCATGATGAAAAACAACGTTCATTGCATATAATTAGCTATATTAAAAGTTCTATTTATATCTGATAGCAACAGATACATTTTACAGGCAGACAACTCCTTAGTGGATTTTGTGTTTCCAATGGTTTTGTGATGTTGAGAACACAATGAACTTTTCAATATTGATTCCATTCTCTTTCATACACATCATAAGACCCACCAGTTTAATCTAACATAAGATCAGTCTAGATGTCTGAACAATCACTAGACTGACTTCATCCAAGTTCTGAGGAGAATACCTGGATCAACATTTAACTTAGAAAAATATATCAATTATTTTTAACAAAACTGACAAAAGTAGGTCCTGCATTTTCCACTGTCTGTCTACGAATAATGTTTATATTCTTCATTGATTTTTCCTTGGTTCATGACGTCTACCGTATCCTTACCACTTGCAAAACAGAAATTTGTAATTTTGCAAAAGTGCCATCAGAATTATATTTAATTTACACTGGTTAGGAATCTGAATCTGATATTTCTGAATCTGTATTCAGAATGTTCAAAATATTACAGCTGAAGAATGTGAACAAGATATCAGTCTGAATGGCCACCAAACTTATGTATACCATATCCCTTCAGAACCAGAATTTTTAATAAGTGACCTTTGCAAGCAATTAAGCAATAAAGGAAAATAACCTTTCCTTCAGGCCTTCTTTCTCCAATGGATCTCACTTGACCCATGATCTCCTATTCTCTGTCCACAATTCTAGAATTGTATTACCTTACCTCTACCAACAACATCATACATAATTTTGACTACAAGCAAGTGCTAATATGAACCTACTACAATACTACATTCATGATGCCTATCAATGTTGACACATAATTGGGTTATAAGACTGAGCTTGTACAATGGTCATTTTTCAAGTTGCAAATAGAATGGAATATAATAAATAGATTGTTCACTCCAACTTCCTCTTCCACTCCTACAACCTCCTCAACTCATCCAAAATAACATGCAAATTTAGCTGGGAGTGCATCTGAGTAGACTACCTTGAAGGAGTGTTATATAAAAACTCCATAGTATTTCTGCAACAGATGTTTATAGGGAACACCTGAAAGATCTCCCCCAGTTGAATCTTTCTCTTTCTCTATCACCCTGACAAACTCAGCACTCCTTCACTTGTCCAATGTCCATACTCTTGCAGTGTTCCAATCAAGACTTCATTTCATTCCTTCCACTTCTGCACAATGCACACCCCTCACCAACTATTGCCACCATTGCAAGGTGCTGTCTTCTTGGCTCCACTCCTAGGCAGCAAAAAGCCCAACCTATTGAAGACTTTATTTGATATAGGGCTAGTAATAAGCTGACCTCACTGAAATGGCCTTTCTGTGGCACTCAGGCATTTTGGATACTTAACACTTACATTACCCTGCAAATATGGGATGAAAAAGCAGCACATAAGGCCTCCACAGCAGCAGCAGCAGCAGCAGCAGCAGCAGCAGCAGCAGCAGCAGCAGCAGCAGCAGCAGCAGCAGCAGCAGAAGCAATAGCAGCAGCAATGGCAAGGCTAATAGAGGACATAGCGTAGGAAATACATGGCCAACTGAGAAGCAATTGCTTGTGTGGCCATATACATAACGGTACATAGATTGGCATTGTTCTAGTCACCGCATTCGAATTACGAATGTCAACAAAGGAAACCTTTGATTGTCTAATCTTTCTAAAAGAATCGTCGCTGGACCCAACTTCGCTCAGCACCTGAGTCTTACCAACTGACATTTACAAATACATGGCTGAGGCCAAAAGATCTTGTAAAACCAATTTCACAAAGCTAACAAGAAAATAATCAAACAATTGCATTTCTACCTGATTAAGAAAGAAATTGGATACATTCAATATGTTTAAAATGATCATACAGAACAAAAAACAAAGATAATTTACTGCCATTCAGGTAAGAAGCTTACAAGTTTAAAACAGTCATGAGAGAGATGTTGTTGGTAAAGCTGCAGAAGAGCAGCTGGTGCCAAAAGTTGCACTGAGGTCAAGACAAACTGAGAAGCTGGCATTTACATTGTCAATGGATGAGAAGATGTTAAGCAGAGGCAATGTTATGTAGAGGCAAGGGCAGCAGTCTCAGTGGCATAGTCTGAACAGTGTTAATGACAAGACATATTAGAGGGTAGCAAAGGTGTCTGCTGTGCCTGGCAGAGTGACAGCACATGACAGATGTTCTCATTAGATTATTCTGTTGGATATGAGCATAAGTAGAACTGAAATCTAAAAGCAAATTTCCATCCTGTCAAGGATTTTAACCCCAGCATCCCAACGCAAATAGTCTAGTATGCTAACCATTAGACTATCCAGAACCCGTAGGTCCTACTAAATATACCTACAATAATTAAATTACAAAAAGTCCATTGGTGCTTGCTAAATGCATTTCGCTTAACAGCTCCTAGCATTCATTTGCCATATACTCACAGAAGTTAGAAACCTACAAAATCCGCAGCTAAATTAAAGGTTACGGCCTGAGTCATTTGTCACTTAAGTTGGCTAATTTGCTATTTAAATAAGCCATCAGTTACAATCAGGCTGATATCTTAGAACACGGCTAATGGTCTATCACACAGCATAAATGAATGGCAGAAGGCCTTCTCTGCTTGCTTTGTTCCATCAAATGGAAAAGTCTACCTGACCAGGCAACATGGCTTAGCCGGACAAACAAGGCCAGCACGTCGCGTCGTCCTGCCTGCCAGTTGTCATTAGGATAGCATGCAACAGGTCAGCAGCGGATGAGATGGCAACTGAAGCAAACTAGACAGATGTTCCATATTTCAGAGCAGCTAAAATCACATTACATGCAGACCTTCTGTGGCAATGACTGTTTGAAATGCAGTTATTTAAAGCTGCTGATAAGTGCATGAACCACACACGTCTTGGTGTAAAAGGGGCACAAAATCACAATGGCTCTTTCCTATGAACATTCAAGCATAAAATAAAGAAAATATAGTTTATAAATTTCAGATGTTTCCTAGCAAAAAAGCTAATAAACAGTCTGCCATTCAATCATGTTAAACATATTTGTGTTAACTTTAATAGTAATCAATGACATTCTATAAAGACAACAACACACTGACCACACGAAAGACAAACTACTCAACAGAACAGACTTCATAGATTTATAGCTCGCTTCAATTGAACTCAGATTCATTGCCAAGATTCAACTTCGTTTCCACTCTGTCATGAACTCCATTTCTTTCAAAGTTCAACTTTTAGTGCGTTAATTACTGCTCGCCATGACATTTGTCAAACTAATTTTCTTCTAACATTTCATCTAACTAAAATATCTGACAACACTTGCTACATCAGTCAATTTCCGATTGGGCACTAGGCCTTTCAACTAAAACAGCCTTTCCATTACTAATCAAGAGTCTGTTTTAGCTGGGTAAATAAAGTCATCTATTGCTTAAATCTGAGCTAGAAACACAGCTTCCTAGTTAAATAGTTGTACAAATTGCTACCATTACAATTACAAATGTACTTTTCTAGCAAACTTTCAGAGCACAGAATCATTAAACTAAGGCAACAAGTAGTTGGTTCTATTTTGTAAAATAAAGGCAATGGTGTTTTTATGATTTTCATGAAATGAAAAGGGCACAAGAAGATCTTCGCAAAGTCATAAAATTGGCACAAAGTCCTTAAATTTATTCATGTGTGAGGACTACCATGGACCAACACCGCCCCCCCCCTTTGCCATTGTAGGCCCCCATCTATGTGGAATGACCTCCTTCTACTATCCAAAGTAATATCTTATTCGGGGTGTCAACTTCAGCCTTTCCCTGCTTGAAGTCTTTCTTATTTTCTTGGGGCTATCACACTCTCACAGAGAGACAAAATAACAAATAAAAGCATCAGAGAAAGGACTGGACAGGAAAAAATGGAGATTATCATCAGAAAGAAGCGACTAAAGTGGATGGGGCATGTAGCAAGAATGGAGCAAGAGAGGAGAGCAAAACAAGCAACAATCTGGACACCGGAGGGAAGACGTGGTAGAGGGGGGCCGAGGAAGAACTGGATGGAGACTGTACGGGAGGATTTGCAAGGTCTGGAGATGATGTGGAACGAGGATGTCGAGGTGGCGATGAACAGAGTGGAGTGGAGAAGCTGCGTTGCCCGATGTGCAGAGCTGCACGGGAAGGACTAAGGTTCTAAGGTTCTAAGGTCACACTAAGAGAGCCTCAGAATAGCTAGTCTGTAAGAGGCACTTTATAAATGCTAATATACAATACAATACAATACAATACAATTGTCACCGTGATGATGAGCATCCATCTACTCTATTGTATTGTTATAACTTACAAAATACAGACAGCATCCATTCATTCTACCAATGAAGCATATTAAAAACTTTATCCCAAGGGTCCTCTTTGTAGTCCATCAATGACAAAGTTCTGTTCAAATTAATTTTATTTGTTTCTATTTAATGTGCTTTGATATGTAATACAATTAATTGTAATACAAGTAATTTCTATAGTGCTGCTCACAGCCATAGCCATTCAGTAGTGCTCCCAGTACAAAACCCAGAAAATGAAATAGGTTTAAAGAAGAAACAGAGACTTAGATAGCATGCCACACAGAAAAGACCATGCAAAGTGGATGGAAGAGCACTGACATAATCCTGAGTGCAGTGTCACATCGACATATGACATAATAACTGGACAACCAAAACGATGACATAGTAACTGGACAACCAAGACAATGGCGTAGTAACTGGACAGCCAGGACAATGACATAGTGTCTGAACAACCAAGACAATGGCATAGTAACTGGACAACCAAGACAATGGCATAGTAACTGGACAACCAAGACAATGGCATAGTAACTGGAAAACCAAGACAATGGCATAGTAACTGGACAACCAAGACAATGGCATAGTAACTGAACAACTAAGACAATGGCATAGTAACTGGACAACCAAGACAATGGCATAGTAACTGAACAACTAAGACAATGGCGTAGTAACTGAACAACCAAGACAATGGCATAGTAACTGGACAACCAAGACAATGGCATAGTAACTGGACAGCCAAGACAATGACATAGTAACTGAACAACCAAGACAATGGCATAGTAACTGAACAACTAAGACAATGGCATAGTAACTGGACAACCAAGACAATGGCATAGTAACTGAACAACTAAGACAATGGCGTAGTAACTGAACAACCAAGACAATGGCATAGTAACTGGACAACCAAGACAATGGCCTAGTAACTGGACAACCAAGACAATGGCATAGTAACTGGACAACCAAGACAATGGCATAGTAACTGGACAACCAAGACAATGGCGTAGTAACTGAACAACCAAGACAATGGCATAGTAACTGAACAACTAAGACAATGGCATAGTAACTGGACAACCAAGACAATGACATAGTAACTGAACAACCAAGACAATGGCATAGTAACTGGACAACCAAGACAATGGCATAGTAACTGGACAGCCAGGACAATGACATAGTAACTGAACAACCAAGACAATGGCATAGTAACTGGAAAACCAAGACAATGGCATAGTAACTGGACAGCCAAGACAATGGCATAGTAACTGGACAGCCAAGACATTGGCATAGTAACTGAACAACCAAGACAATGGCATAGTAACTGGACAACCAAGACAATGGCATAGTAACTGGACAGCCAGGACAATGACATAGTAACTGAACAACCAAGACAATGGCATAGTAACTGGACAACCAAGACAATGGCATAGTAACTGGACAACCAAGACAATGGCATAGTAACTGGACAACCAAGACAATGGCATAGTAACTGGACAACCAAGACAATGGCATAGTAACTGGACAACCAAGCCAATGGCATAGTAACTGGACAACCAAGACAATGGCATAGTAACTGGACAGCCAAGACAATGGCATAGTAACTGGACAACCAAGACAATGGCATAGTAACTGGACAGCCAGGACAATGGCATAGTAACTGGACAACCAAGACAATGGCATAGTAACTGGACAACCAAGACAATGGCATAGTAACTGGACAATCAAGACAATGGCATAGTAACTGGACAGCCAAGACAATGACATAGTAACAGGACAACCAAGACAATGGCATAGTAACTGGACAGCCAAGACAATGACATAGTAACTGAGTACATTTTGCCTTCCGGATTTGTCTCATTTTCAAATAAGCGAATATATATTGCATTTACGAATTTCTAAAGTGCCTCTAGCAGTGCAGATCAATCAGAGGTGCTCCCAGTGTGAAGGACGCAGAGAAAAAAAGACAAGATTTAAGATGGTGGAGAGATGACGGCTTTAAATAGGTGCTCATCAATGTTGTTTGAATCTTCAACAGGTTTTTAAACCAAATTATTTCGTTGGTTTGGTTTTGATAGCGTTTGCTCGTGCAAACACAAACAACTTGTGACTGGTATGGAAGGATGAACTCAGAAGCAAGCAGGAGGCTGGACCGTGCTACAAGTGGTTTGTCTGCTGCTGATTCAATCTCCATGAGATGCTATCTGCACGAAGATGTAATATCTGAGTGGAGTTTAGCTGGAAAGGCTTTTGCAGCTGTTGTTGATGGTCATGGTGTTAGATGTCATTGGCACCATCGTCAGCCCCCCCCCCCCCCCATCCGCCCTTCCTTTCAATCTAGCTTGTCAATCTCTATGACTGGCCGCACCAGCGTCACCATTATCTGCCTAAGTGAATCAATAACTGCAATTTGTCTGTCATTTCCATGGCTGATACGACAACCTCTACCACCAACAATCTGCATTCTCCCAAAAGTCATAACACCACCCTATTATGACAAGACAAGATCACTAACGTTAAACAAACCAATTCATACATCAGAGGAAACTTGTAGTATTGAACCCTGAGTTTTAATCAAAATTCTTGAGTATAAAAATGCAGATTAAAGATGCTGTATTTTCTTCCTGTCCAATACTTTTATTTGCTAGCACTCCATATGAACTGACATTCCTAATAATAATAATTAATTTACTATTGCTATATCATGGTCTTTATAGAAATAATTATGCCTTCTGTTGTTGAGGCCACAGAGTGCTGTCCGTCATCATGTAGTTTAATGAAAAATGTATCTAAATGCCATCATCAAACATGTTTGTATGTGCACTTGCTACAGCGCCCCTTCAAGATTGTTACTCAGAAACGCTTCTGACTACAGCGTGGACACTGAATCAGAGTTTCATGCCTAAGCGCTGAGCAATTGCGAGTGATTGACTTAAAACATACCAACATCATAAGCCTTATGATTCTGGTAACAGTAATGCACAAAAAACACTTTGGCTAAACCAAACCTTGCAGCATTCAAACTGATTCAGAAACCAGTTTTTCTTGATTCCCCAAAACTGTTTTCAGCTCTCGAGCTAGGGTTGATGGCTACTCGTAAAAAAATGCAACCGTTTAAGTGTGCTTGAATGTCTCTTCAATATAAAACAAAAAAGGTTCTTTTGCGACATTTGCATATTTTGCATCCTAAATTAAATGAAAATTAATTTACAACTTTTACTTTTATATTATTCACTAATTTATCTTTATAAAGCATTTTCTATATATTTCTCCAGGCTACCAGAGAATATTGAATTAGAACACTGAACAAATTTCATCCAAAATTATTGTTTCATCTGTTGCAAGTATGAATGATCAATCACCAACAATAAAAGTTTCTCAAACAATTGGTCGAGATGTTCAGATCTACTAACAGCAACTACATACGGTAGTCTAACAGAAGAATAAAAAAATCTAAAAATGTTAAAATGTTTGTATGTGCGTTTTCTCTTGTGCAAAAATAATTGAGATGCCTTCGTTCTCGTTGCTTGATTCAATTGGTAATGTAACTGTTACGCACATTGTCTCTGAAGTGCTTCTCTGCTCATATCCACCACCAACTCTTTGCACTGATCAAAACTGAATATTTGATTGTCATCATGCCTGATGACCTGAAGACCTGCTTGCACGTTCTTTGCTTGCCTGCTGCTTAGCAGCATTACTTTAATAAGACTTCGGCATAACTTGGGGCAGTGGGAATGCGGTGATTTAAATTACACAATTTCTAAGCAATCATGCAATTGTCAATTTAAATGACACAAAGTACTGCAAAGTCATAAAGTATTCTAATCCATAGTACTGCATAGTAGAAATATCAGCAAAAAGTTTATAAATTTTAATATCCGTCGTCCATGTCATCATTATATTTATTTGCCAGCAATACTTCCTCCTTCCAAAGACAGCTCAAAGGGTATGCCTTACGATATTTGTAATGGCACACTGGGCACCGGTTGTTATTAAATCACGAGTCTTGACATTCGGCAATCAAACTATTGAATGCATACCGCTGCTGTGAGTGTAGATTTGATTACATTCTGAATATTCTGTAAATAAACAAATTGACTCTGACCAACAGGAGGAGCCCTTGCGCAGCCAGAGGCCCCTGTGCATTGCACAGTCTGTACAGTCCAGTGCTATTCCAGTGCATCAAGCATTTCTGCGTGGTTCACCTTACTAGAGACACTGTACAAATGCTTAATACAATATTCAGCACAATCAGATTTAGGTAGTAGCAAAACTGATCTGCAATCAGATCATATGCAACCACTAGAAATGATGTGAACTTAGTAATCTAATTTAACTGCACAGTTATAAACAACAACAATTCATTATCTTACCTATTTTAACCCTTTAATGCCGAGATGGTAGTAAATGGTATGGGAAATCCTATACCCTCCGGCATTAAAGGGTTAAATAAACATAAATTTCTGAGAAGTGTATAATTATGTGACTATCCAATTCTCAAATTTTATTGTAAGAAAAAATTGGATACTGCTTTTTGTTCTTACAGAATTCTACACATATAAATTCAACTGAATGGAATGAGAAATCGAGCACAGCATACTACATCTGATCACCAGACTCGTTTCAAGTGCAGCACTGAGTAAGTATGTAAGTATGTATAGATGTTTGAAATGGCATTTACATCTCAAGTACATGAAGAAAGAATGTGTCTCCAGGAAAGTCCTTGCTGTGCGCCAGTGATTCATAAAACAATTAATAGCATGGCACTGTGACATTTTAAGACCAATATTTAGTGTGCTCTAAAGTTCTGCTCTTCTTTAAGATGGAGCTTCACATTGGAGTAATCACATTACATTGGAGTAGTCACATTACATTGGAGTAGTCACATCACATTGGAGTAGTCACATCACATTGGGGCGCGGTGGTCTAGTGGTGGCGTCGTTGCCTTGGAGCCGGAAGGTCCGAGGTTCGAATCCACCTCCCCGCGTAAGGACCTTGGGCAAGTCCTTCACTTACAATTGCTCAGCGCTTCGGCGTGAAACTCCGATGCAGTGTCCGCTCTGCATCGGGAGCGCCTCTGAGTAGAGAGCTTGAAGGGGCGCTATAACAAGTGCACATACAAACAAACATTGGAGTAGTCACATTGCCAAACATTGCCAAACATTGCCAAACAACAAAATAAAGAGACGTGAATGTTTGTGATGTTGAGATCCACGAGAGATGGATGATTATTCCGATGGATGGCATCTGAAGAACTGAACTGGCAGATTGCTCATCCATCAATTAACTTCTGCACTTTGGTTTTTCTTCCACAGCGTTTCAGATAGAGACTTAAGTCGCTGAACAACGAAAATGTGAAAAACGAAACACAAGCTTGTTTCATCATCAGGTAACAACAGTTGAATAGGAGATATGCAATTAAGCATTACATGAATAGGAGAGATGCAATTAAGTATTACGTACCGTGCGCTTGCTGGTCCAACGTTGTTGTGGTCAAGTGATGAGCTCGCTTTAATCGCATCGTCTGGTATTTCTCTTGTCTGCATTCCAAGCGCCACTCGACAACGACCTGCAAGAGTACCACCACTTGCTCGTCATATCCAGTCTTACCAAAATGACAACAGCTGTGTATGATTTTAACACAGCATGCAGCAGAAACTTACTCTATAGCAGTTGGTATCAGTCATCCATAGCAGTCAAAACACAGGACAAAATCACAAGCTCCAATGGTATCCAGTCATAAAAAGGCAAATTCAGAAAGGCGCCATTTATAAAAACGCCTGTTTAAAAGGGCATCGATCAAAGGGCATGCCAAAAAGGGCAACAATCGAAGTGGCGTGAAGTTCTTGACAATTAAGTTTAGCTTAGGTCTATGTATTTTCCCTGTTTTGACGATATTTCAACTTTGCACCAGCAGCTAGCCTGGACAAGCACACAAAAACACATCCTTTAAAATACTCAAAGAATCTGTATACTGCATTTCACAATTAGTACCGCCCCAAATTCGATATTACTTCGATTGACACTAATAACCTGCACTCTCACAATAATAAAGTTAGATATATTAGAAGAATTAAACCTATTAATCACCATTCAAATACATAACTTCAACATATAGATTGCCTTTTCGATTGTCATCTTTATGTTTGCATGTTCTTTTAAGAACACCCTTTCAAGCAGGCGCCATTTATTAGCGGCACCCTTTTTGAACTTGAGCACCCTTTTGAGGGTCACCCTTTCGAAGTCACCTTTAAATAGTAAATCAGTTGAATGACTGTATTTGGAAATGACCCTTAACCTCAGTTCTGTTAAAACTGATCATGATCTGATCCGTTTATGCCCTCCAGTCATCAGTGATCATTCTTTCCATGATCTATACACAGCATTCAAGTAAGACATTAGCAGAGACTTAACCATCACAGAAAAGGCGATCATAAGAGGCCTGAGGCAAAAAATAAAATAATAAAAATAGTGGAAAGAGAGAGAAAAATGAGTTTACAAGTAGACTAACCTTGTTCTTATTTTATTACTCTTCTGTGTCCATTCCACAAAATCTCCGAATACAAAAGACCATAATTATCTGGACATTTATATCTTGAGCCATCTCTGGGTTCAACTGTTTTTTTGTGAGTAAATTTATTCAATGAAAGGGCAAAGTGAAACGAACATAGTGCAAATACACCGTGATTCAAAAAAAGTAAGCCAAATTGTTTTTCATATATCTCTAATGCCTGATGACATATCATGCTCAATTTTTCCAAATATTTAGAGAAGTGGACCAAGAATATGATTCCAAAATTTCATGAGATTAAGTTGAACGGATAAAAAGATATGAATATTTAAACTTCATACGCCGAAATTGCAGTTTACAAGCAATTTTCTGTCAGATTCGATAAAAAAAGTAAGCCGAACTGTTTTGCTTATATCTTCAATGCCTGATATTTAATCATTTTTAAAGTTTCCAAATATTTAGAGAACTGAACCAAGAATAGGATTCCAAAATATCATGTCATCAATTTGAATGGATAGAAAGATATGAATATTTCAACTTCATCTCCAGAAATATCAGTTTTCAGCAAGTCTGTTATGGCGTTCGTTGCGGATTCGATGCGTGATAGTTCCAAATGTTGGTCTTCAGTGATCCTGGAGTAAAATTAACAGAATGTTATCGCAACGTTCTGTTGTCACAACATCTTCCACCTGTAATCAGAAATCTAGAGCCCCAGGAGGCTGTTTTCTTTTTCAA
This sequence comes from Lumbricus rubellus, assembly GCA_945859605.1. NCBI lineage: Eukaryota > Metazoa > Annelida > Clitellata > Crassiclitellata > Lumbricidae > Lumbricus > Lumbricus rubellus. The sequence goes on along the minus strand of OX243820.1, from coordinate 15,895,390 downwards.
CAGAACAGCGCTAGCCCAAAGAGCCAAGGAAACCATCGAAATGCTGAAAGAGAGACGCCAGACATCATTTCTCCCACATTATGGCCTCCGATTTGAATCCTGTCGACTAAAAAGTGTGAAGTGTGCATGATGCAAGACCGAGGCTACTAGACAACAATCCATGATATAAACGATCTGAAGCAACGCTTGTTGGAAGTGTGGGATGACCTGGACCAGAGGATAATCGACGTTTCTGTTGCCATTGCAATCCATGGCGCCAGCGCCTCCAGGCTTACGTGCAAGCAGGAGGAGGACATTTTGAGCAGCTTATTTAATTAAATTATCAATCCACACTGCTGTGGTCATATTGTTAGTTCAATTCTCTACATATCTGGAAAATTTTAGAATGATTGATCAATGATCATCAGGCATTGGAGATAATAAGGAAACATTTCATTGAAACTAACAGAAAATTGCTTGTAAACTGAAATTTCGGCATATAAAGTTTAAATATTCATATCTTTTTATCCGTTCAACTTTATCTCATGAAATGTTGGAATCATATTCTTGGTCCAATTCTATAAATATTTGTAAAATATTAGCGTGATAAGTCATCAGGCATTAAATATATATGAAAAACAATTTGGCTTACTTTTTTTTGAATCACGGTGTATAAAGGCTGTCCATAATAATAAGTTATTCACATGCTATGGTAAACTGGTTGCCAGCCACCGACTCTACTGTACATGTATATTATTATTATGGATATGGATTCAGATTCATAAAGCCAGTTCGCTCAGATGCTTGGTAGAGATCCTGCAAAGCATCTTTTATGCCATATAAACCAAGGCATGGGCTTATGCAAGGAGGTCTCAAAACATTTATATGGAAGTCCACAGAGACCCTTCCTCTCTGGCTCATATACACAGGAAGCTCATGGCTAAGGGAAGATATCTTAGAGAAATGTGAGCCCCATCTCGGCTGCAATTGAAAGCACACATCTGACTGAAGGACAAAAGATCGAGCTGCGATCATTGATCAACGGCCAGTTAACGCGCGCCGTGTTTATTGGCATCAAATGTTAATGATCGACCAACGACGAAGCAGCGTTGACAGACATAGGCGGTCATCATTGATGGGCACTGCTTCTCTTCTCGCTCACTGATGAGCAGCTGAATGGGAGAGGGAGAGAGTGACAGAGAGAGAGAGAGAGAGAGAGAGAGAGAGAGAGAGAGACGACAGACAGACAGACAGACAGACAGACAGACAGACAGACAGACAGACAGACAGACAGACAGACAGACAGACAGACAGAGACAGCTGAAGGAGGGAGAGAGCATGCACCAGTCACAGCTTCTGATTAAGGAATGAGCAGATGAAAATTTAGAGGACTATTATAGTGACACTCATAGCAAACATGGCTTTACCCTTTTGATAAAAAAATCAATGCAATGGCATTATAATTACACATTAAACATAATGAGTAATTAAATCACTGATTTTTCTTCACCAACACCAAATATTAATTGATGATTGATGTTGATTGGGGGGGGGGGGGGCGGAGGTTGAGAGAGCGCTGGTCGTTAAACTGAGTGTCATCCATGCAACCCGGGTTCGAGCCTCATAGAGGGAATTAATTTATTAAAGTTTCTGTTTGCTGATATTGGCGCTTTTCTGTTGTGTTGCTTGACTCAGGTTCTGTTGAACATCATAAAGCAAAGATGTTGATGGGAGAAAATCTAGTCAAAATTTGTAAAATAAGATCTGGATGCTCTAAACTGCAATCCATGTTCTATTCTGTATTGTTGTGCTATTCAGTAAAAACAAGCATGCCGCAAAAACCAGAATATTTTGCAGAAGCAATGGACACACATCAGTGACATCAAGTAGAATCCAATGCTGAGAAACAATTCTGTCTTCCATAAAAAATATAAGAAATATCGGCAGCTGACATTTGCATAAGAAAGTAAGATAAAACATTGTCAAGTTTCATAATATAAATATGATAGAAATACATGAAAACAGTGGAAGCCTTGATGCTATCAGACAGAATGATGAATATGAAATCGGATGCTGAAACGTGCACCAACTGACCTGACCTAGATGTAGGGTCACTGCCCCTGCATCTCCTATTAAAGGGGAACCAGTTAACCCTGGCACATCTGGGCAACCACAGCCTACAGCAATGATGCTTCTCTGTCGTGCACCTGCTTCGTGTTTGTGTTTCCTTGGGCGGACGGACGTGTGTGCGTGTGTGCGTGTGTGCTTAAGTGTGTTTGCGTATTTCTGTCATTAACGAAAGCCTTCAGGAGAAGCGGTAGATGCAGATCCATCAAAGCATGCAGCTCTGACAGCAGAACATATTCAGCAATAAAACAAAAAGAGAATCATCACCTGCCAATAATAACCAACAGAGCAGAGCAGATCCTCTCCAATCGTCCTTCTCCAGTCGTCCTTCTCCGCCTCAGTCCTCCATCTTCTCTTCCCTCCTTTCTCTCTTTCCACCGTCCAATCAAATCATCTTCTCCATGCAATTCTGATTGCAAATTTCTCACTCAAGTACATCTCTAAACCCGCTTTTTTGTTATCTATATCTCACTCGTTTGCCAAATGAGAATCACAACAACATATCAGATCAGCACGCTTCTTCTGGCATAAAAAGAGAGAACGAGGGAGACAGAGACACAGACAGACACACAGACACAGACAGACACAGAGACAGAGAGATAGAGACAGAGAGAGACAGGAAGAGGGAGAGATGATCATTACCACCGAGGAGACGCATGTCCTTCACCAATCACTCTTTATCAGATGTACATGTATATCGGTGCAGTCACGACAATGACATTCGCGACAATGTTAGATGTCATTGTCGTCTATGTCGTCTATGTCGTCTATGTCAGTGACAGTTCAATGCCATCTGAACAAGCGATATGGAATGAAATTGAACGACAACCAGTTGCATATATCAATGACAACACAAGTCATGAAGTCAAGTCAAAACTAACTGAATTTCAGCTGTTCAATGATCACTACAAAGCAGCACATCATACAACTACAAAGCAGCATCATAAATGCAAAATCTGCACAGATCCGAAGCCAACATCAGATCTGACAAAGCAGCTGAATCGATGATCCACTATTTTGCATTGAACAGCATTTCCCAAAGTGGGCTCCATGGAACCTTATTCCCTGGGATAAGCTCACTGGTTTCACGCAAAATTGTAAATGAAAGAAATTTTAGTCAGAAATTTTACTGGAATAAAACATTTCAAATAGCTTTTGAAAATGCAAAAAAAATTTGAAACTATTGTCAGTCATCTTTTGTGTTTGTCATCATTGATTCGCCCAATTAAAAAATTGAACAGAACTACATTTTTATAGGCCTACTGGAACAGAAGGAAAAGATATAGAAATCAACTAAATGATGTGGCTGACAATAAGTATGAAATCAGAGAATCGAAGCTAATGACTTCTATGGTATGTTTTTTAAATGCATAAGGCATCGGACATTGATATATAAATATTACAGAGGCATCAGAGAAAGCTTAAATGAAATGACACCTGAAAACTTAATGACGATTCTCTGGCTAAGAAGAGTGCTCACATAGATGACAGTCACGACAACGACATCTAACATTGTCGTGACTGCACAGATATACTTGTATGTATCTGATAAAGATCACCATTGTGATATACTTGTATGTATCTGATAAAGATCACCATTGTGATCTTTATTAGATACATACAAGTATATCTGTGCAGTCACAATGGTGATCGGAAAACGGCATGAGGATTTACAGATAAGAACAGAGAATGGAATATTGGAGCAAGTTACCAGATTCGTATATCTTGGAGGGCTGATAACAGAAGATGGAAGATGCGAAGAAGACATCGAACGAAGAATTAGACTGGCATGTGCGGCATTCGGGAAATTGGGGAAAATGTGGAAAGCAAGAAACATATCCATCAAAACTAAGATGAAGCTCTATCATACCTTAGTAGAACCGGTATTGCTATATGGATCAGAGTGCTGGACTCTAAGAAAAGAGGACGAACGAAGACTGTTGGTGGCAGAAATGAGCTGGCTGAGGAGAATCATAGGCAGAAGCAGAAGAGAGAAGATCAGAAATGAAAAAACAAGAGAAGAACTAGGAGTCGATGAAACGATAATAGAAAAAATCAGGAAGAGAAGACTCAGATGGTTCGGTCATGTGAGAAGAATGGAGGAACAAAGACTGCCAAACGCTGCACTACATGGACATGTAGAAGGAGAAAGAAGCAGAGGTAGACAGCGGAAGACCTGGATAGACAACATCAAAGAAGACCTGAAAGAGAAAGGCACCAGCTTAGCCAAGATTGGAGAAACAATCAGAAGCAGAGAAGTTTGGAAGAATTACTAAAGGCCTCATCGTCATATCGATGACGGAGGAGAAGACAGAAGAATCTGATAAAGAGTTAGATTCAGCAAAAGTTAATGGCAGCTCAGCTACCCGATATCTTCCAGATTCATCCCTCTATTCAGCAGATGACATTGGTAAAATGAACAGCAGGACGCGATGGACACCTTGCATGGCTGCCGGCAGTTAAATAACTTGTTATTGTCCGTTCATTACTGATTGTAATCATACTGCGCCATTTCAGTTTGAAAATAAATGAAGATACAATTACTATATTAAAATTATTCATTATTATTATTATTATTATTATTATTATTATTATTATTATTATTATTATTATTATGTTTCACTTACTGATGGTCAGGCCCGGCCCTAGGGATTGCGGGGCCCAAGGCAGCAGCGGGTCCTCAAGCTTAAATTTACGCAGTTGATTTCCTGTCAATGAGGCACTGGTGGGGTAGAGTCACCTAAGATGGGGCACTTAACGTTGTTTCACAAATTTCTTTTGAGCCAAGAGCACTTTTTTTAGACAAACCACATTGATATGGCATATACATATTTGATTTTCAAATGATGCAATGCTAGGTCTGCATTTTGGCTTTTGACAAATTTCTTTGCGCCAAAGCACTAATGATGCTAATTATTCACAAAGTGAAACCGATAAATTTGGGCTACGTTTAGGCACCTCTCTGAAAATATCCATATTCTAAATTTCCTGTTTCGCATTTTCTAAGCTGTCGTTAAAATTGTCACCACTATAATTATTTTTGTTTTTGCCCTCTCCATCAAAAATGTATGCGAATGTTCATTGGCAAATTTGAAGCAAAATGAGTTAGGCCCTAATTAGGCCTAGTGTTTTCTGGAGAATTTTACATGCAGCCTGTGCAGGCCAACGCTAAAAAGCAGGCTAGCTGTGACTCGTCTTAAGTTTAGCGAAGTTTCGTTCTTTCAAAATCACCATGTCACATTCGCATTGCAAATTGACTGCAACAACAGTTTTTATATGCGACATAATCATTGTCAATATCGTTAAAGAAACAAAATTATAGCCAGCAGCACGGGGCCCCTGGAAGCGCGGGGCCCAAGGCGGTTGCCTCGCTCGCCTTGGCCTAAGGCCGGGCCTGCTGATGGTAAACTATTTCAAAAGATAGAACTAATAAGAAAATCTAGTTGTTTATAAGTGAATAAGAAAATTCATGAATAGATTTTAGTATTTTTAGTGTTCATTTTTTTCCTGCAACGATCATGTCTGATATTTCTGTCAACGCCTCATAACCATATTAAGACTTACCACTGTTCTGAAGAGTTTCTTTTCTTAACAAGATGCTATGTAAAAACTGCCATTATAATTACTATTTAGGACTTTCAACAAAAGCTCAATGCTCTACAATTCCACACAAGGACAACTAAGTCGTAAATTTTCCCAACCAGTCCAACAGGAAAACACTTATGGTCTTTAACATCAATGTAACCCTGACATAAAATTCATTTTTGAATCACATTCCATGCTAAGTCCAACTGCATAGGCAATGAATTATGCACTGGGTTCAGAAACTGCAACGGATTTTAGAGTCAAACAAACCAGAAAAGTTTCTTTAAAACCATTTTGTGGAAAAATTTTCTCACAATACACGAATAGCTAAAAATGCAGAGCCATGTTTCCGTACACATAAATGCAGCATACAGAATTATTCTTGGCATTTTGCAAGGCATATTGGAGATTTGGAAAGGAGGAAAATAACAGATTGGACTCTGGAGGTTTGTCAGTTTATCAGTCGAAGGAAGAGAATAAATGAGACAAGCGTAGACGACGACGACGACGACGACTGATCCCCCAAAAGATGAAAGCAATATGTGACGTCTAACAGACTCAAACACAAGCATTCTTCAAATGGATGCCTGGAAAGGCCCTATATAAATCATGCATTATGTTAGGCCCACAATTATAATTATTGTTTTGTACAGCAATAACTTAGCATATGCTTCATGCAGAATAAAAACCAAGATGTTCCGAGTATATAACAGACATGCAGAAATCGGTATGTTTTTAAATGGCATGATTATTCAATGTCAGCAAACGACCAACCAGGGTGAAAGCTTTGCTTTGTTCCATGGAAGTGAAAGATAAAATACAGGAAGATAATCACGCTTCTATCAGATGAGTGTTTCCGGCAGCCATTAAACATCGCCAGAAGGTTTTCACTGTGATACTTCATAAGCGCGCTGAATTTACTTAGTTTCTGTTTGATAACAAGTTTCATTTCACTCAAGCAGTTGAACGTCATCAGACATCGTCACAGAAGCGTCAGCGTAATACAGTAGCATACGATTTACGCATGTGTCAGTGTGATGATAATTTTTTATTGGATAAATCTTCTGCGGCGGAACCTTCCGCCAGATAATGCCTTCCGAACTGCTTATACGGCGGAAGGATGTGCACATGCGCCAAATGTATACCGGAGAGACGTGTAGAATCGACCCGAACAGCAGGTTAGGCATCGTGAGGGTCGGTTAGGGTTAGTGTTAGGGTTAGTTTAGCCATTAGAAACTCTTGTTCGGGTCGATTCCCGAACTTCCGCCGTATAAGCAGTTTCGGAAGGCATTATCTGGCGGAAGGTTCCGCCGCAGAAGCTTCACGCTTTTTTATTACCGTATTAAATATTACTATCGTACATACATATCTTATGTACGCAAGGTCTGAGGCATGAATAGTCAGCCGCAAGAAGAAGACAGAGTTAGATATTCAAGTACTAAAAAAAACAAGGAGAAAAAGTAAGTTTTGAGTCGTTCTTTGAAGGTAGGTAGTGAATTTGAGCTACGAAAGCAAGAGTGGAAGTCGATTTAATTCCGTGGAGCAGAGGCGTGGAATACACGCAAGCAACAAGGTTCAGCTAAAAGACCCATACTTGACGATCGCAGGCAACAAGAAGGAATATTAAGAAGTAAGCAGTAACTGAAGGTAGGGAGATGTGCTGGTGGTGAGGGATTTGTATATGGTAATGAGGACAATTTGAATTTTATCCTGAACTCAACAGGAAGCCAATGCAGCTGAATGGAGTAAGACTGAAGAACTTGAAGAAATCGTTTGAAGCACAACCCAAGTTAAAAGTTTTGGATGTGTTGCAACCCATGGAGTTCAAATTCTGAAATATCCACAAAAAATGAATTAGCATAATCAAGGCGAAAGGAGGTAAGGGAACAGACTAAACTCTTTGACATATCCTTAGTCAAAGTCGACCTGATAATCCTAATATGATGTATCTGATGTGATAGAAACAAGATCTACAAAGGTTTGTTACATGCGGTCAGAAATCAGAATGTGAATATGCTGTCCAGAATGCTGCTAAGAATGGTCAAAGGCTGCATGATGAGAAAGCGATGGCAATACTGTCAAATGATTTTCTTCAATCATTCTAAAGAACACATAGCAGTCTGGCTATAGGCAAGGATACCTGTGATTTGACATCAGACAGGTAACGGATAATCTTCTTGGCTAAATCAATATCTTCTGTTTCCAGATCATATTTAAAACCATAAAATATTATTGTTTTGTATGTGCACTTGTTATAGCGCCCCTTAAAGCTCTCTCTCTCTTCTCAGAGGCGCTCCCGATGCAGAGCGGACACTGCATCGGAGTTTCAGGCCAAAGCGCTGAGCAATTGTGAGTGAAGGACTTGCCCAAGGTCCTTACGCGGCGAGGTGGATTCGAACCTCGAACCTTGTGGGGCGTGGTGGTGTAGTGGTAGCGTCGTTGCCTTGGAGCCGGAAGGTTCGAGGTTCGAATCCACCTCAAGTCGCCATATAGGGACCTTGAGCAAATCCTTCAATCGCAATTGCTCAGTGCTTCGGCGTGAAACTCCGATGCAGTGTCCCTGCTGCATTCGAAAGCGCCTCTGTTAGAGCGCCCCTTCAAGCTCTCACTACTCAGAGGCACTCCCGAATGCAGCACAGACACTGCATCGGAGTTTCATGCCGAAGCACTGAGCGCTATAACATGTTAAAGCGCCCCTTCAAGCTCTCACTATTTACCTTAATCATGGTATATAGGCCCCTACTAAGCGGGACTTGTCCCTTCTGGAGTGCCTATTGCTCCCTAATCTGCATCTAAGCCTCTATGTTTCTATGTTAACTATCATTTGTGTTACATTATTTTCTGTTTCTGACGTTTTATTGTGGGAAAAATAAATGATTTTATTTGATTTTGATTTTATTTGTAATCAGGCAGCTGCACACAGCCAAAGCAGACAGAAAACAAGTTTCTTTATTGCATGTTAACCCTTTAACAGCGATAAGCGCCCGGGCAGGCACAGTTAATATAAATGCATATTATGTACTAGCTGGGGTACCCGGCGTTGCCCGGGAAATTTAGGATTAGACCCGCTCAAGCCACAACCAAACCACACCCCACCTCCACCCCACCTTGTACACTCCACCCCTTCCATCCGTTCCCGCTTTACCCCTCCACGCCACCTCCACCCCATTCTCACCACACCCCCCACCTCAAAAACCTCCACCCCACCCCGTACACCCACCCCTCCACCCGCCCCGCTTCACACCTTCACCCCTCCACCTCACCCACGCCCACCCTCACCACACCCCGTTCACCCGCCCCATCCCACCCATTTCACCCACACCACACCTCCACCCCACCTCCACCCCACCCCTTCCATCCGCCCCCGCTTCACCCCTCCACCCCTCCACCTCACCTCCACCCTCACCACACCCCCACCTCCACCCCACCTCCACCCCTCCACCCCACCTCCACCCCACACTCTCACCACATTCCCACCTCCACCCCCAAACCTGCACTCCACCCCCACCACCCCACCTCGTTCACCCGCCCCATCCCACCCTCCACCTACCACCTCCACCCACCCTACACTCACCTCTACCCTCCACCCCACCACTCGACCCCCCAGCCCAAGCCAGCTCCCACCTCATGCCGAGACCTACACAGTAGTGAAGGTTTGGAGTGAAAAGGTCAAAAACTGTTGAAATGCATTCCGGTCAAACACACAGACAGACAGACAGACAGAATCTTCTCTTTATTAATATAGATGGGTAAGAGAAAGTAATCAAGCGTATAACATTGTTGAATTGAAATCAGTAAAAAAAATTGGTGGCAATATAATTGCCACTAGGCGTTTGTGCTACCAAGAAAAGTCCATAATGTGGCAACATAGGCTACTTGCCACTAGCCGTTCATACCACCCTAGAATTCCAATGGAGTATAAGGTATGTTGTGTCAAACAAGATTTTTTTATGATTTTTTGTGTTAAACAGTATCTGGTAGTGACATCTTGTGAATCCACATGCATTATTTTAGTGGCAAATTGCTGAACATTAGCTGTTTAGTATACCTGCATGTAGTGGCAAATAGATTGCCACTCGCTTTTAAAGGGTTAACATGTCTCATCCATCTTCGAGGGTCATCGCAAGCAGATTCACATTTGTACAGTTGTACAATTGTACATGGGCTGCACATGAATAAGTCTCCACTGTATATTTAATGTTTTACACCTTGTCATGAAAATAACAAGGACCAACTTAGCATTCTCATGGCACTTAATTAAACCTGTTGACACCAATCAACTACATATCAGTCATCAAAGTCATTATAGCTGTCAATCATAATTATCAGTGATCATAATATTGCCATCATCCTCATGTATCATATCCCAAAACATCGTCAGCAACCTCAAAAGGAGATGGAGAAGCCAACAGTGTAATTTAGATCCTGAAAACAAATTGCAGAAAACCATCGAGCACTTCAAATTACAGATAAAAGAGAGAATTAATTCCAACAACATAGACTAGTTCGTATTAGAAGCAAAAAATTATTCCAATTTCAGCTTGCGCATTATGACCAACTAATTGACAAAAAAATGGCATGCAGGAGAAAATTACTCCTGGTCAAACTGCATCTGCAGAAGGTCATTATCAACGCTGCTGTTGTTTTCAACTATTATTATTATTATTATTATTATTATTATTATTATTATTATTATTATTATTATTATTAAATAGTATTATACAATCATTTATTACTTTTAACAAAAGTTCCGAAGAATAATTATCGTTACTACAGTTCTTGGTCTTCGCCATCAGTGTCGTGCATAAAAGTACCCCTAAATGCTATTGCGTTGTGTGCAGACGGACAGACGCTGGAATAGATAGCCTACAACGATTCCATAGGGTCGCCCGTGGCGGCAGTCAGACGACGACATAATTATTATTAAATTATTAATATTATACAAATTATTGTTTAAAAACTAGTCTGGAATTGTCAGGCCTCGTCTTCAGGGTTTGAACAGAAAGAGCCTCGGAAGGCCACGGCATTAAAGTGCTGGATTGAAAATCCACAAACGCTGGAAGAGATATAATATTATTATTTCATTATTATTATTAATAACATTATTATTATATTATTGAATAAACTTGTAACATGTGCAAGGTTACACTATTTCCAAGGACTTGAAAGTCAATGAAAATAGTGAGTTTTGAGCAGCTTTTTGAAGGAAGGAAGAGAATTTCAAAACGAGAGTGGAAGTCAATTACCTTCCCTGTCTGCAGAGGTTGTTCTGTGTCTGGGCTCAGCTAAAAGACCTAGACTTGACAACAGCAGGTAATGATGAGGAGTGCAAGGAGTTAGTAGTGACTGAAGGCAAGGAGGTGTGCTGGTGCTGAAGTACTTGCAAAGAATTTGAGATGCCTTGCAGCCTATATAATCATCATCATGATCACCATCAACAACATTGTGTAAATAGGTATTTGCATTCTGCCATATGTAACTATAATATATATTTTATAAAGCAATAATTAATACACTACCTGACCATTGAAAAGGATGGGCCTCTGCAGGCAGGCACATAGGCCCAATCAAAAGATTGCTGAAGGAAACGGACTGCACATTGGTCCATCCTAACATTTACTTTAAGATTTAGATTTAATAAAATACTTCCCACCAGTGAAAGTGCAGTGGTGGGGGAGTTTGATGGAAACAACTAACTACTGAATATTCGGAATGTACTGTTCACCCATTTGATCATCAATTAATAAATCGACCAGTAAAAAGAAAAAAATTATATTTGAACAAAATACTTACCAACATCAAGGCTTTTTCCAACTGACGTCAAAGTAGCAATGAAAATAAATTTAATAACAGAGTTGTACATCCTCCAGAATTGTTCTACAAGTGAAAACATATATCCAATCTGAATTGCTTTCAAATTTTCATATGCTCTAAGTCTATGTCTGTCTACACTCTACAGGCATATCAATATAATTATAATAATTGCATATGTATGTATAGTTGTATACAAAATTGTACATATATATATGAATTATATATATGTGCATATATATATTTATTTATGTGAAGATATACACATTTACATGTGCATATTGACGCCAATTGACAACTCAAGAAGCTAACTGACTCTGCCCACATATGTGCATGGCATGCCATTCTTTTCTTTTATATTGCATTTGCCATGTAATTCTGGCTGGGCCTATCAATTATTTTTCTCATTCAAACAGCACCAACGGCATAAAAATTGCCATAGAACCTGAAATGCAATAAGTATTGAAGCTAATAATCCAGCAAGAATCTTAGCCTAGCAAGAACTGCAAGTAGCAAAGATCTTGAATCTTAGCGTTTAATGCCATAGTAGAACACGCCATGTTTCTTCACCTAGACACAGCTGTGATGATGAATCTATGAAGACAGCTTCACATCCAATGAAGAACGACGACGACGCTGCAGCAGATGAAAGATAAATGAAGATATATATTATATCCAAGAGCTTTTTGTTAGAAGTCTATGACATCTGACCATTGGCTGGAAGCCGGCTGCTGCAGTTGCTGCCTGTTCCAGCGCTTCAACTCAAGAAGCTAACTGACTCTGCCCACATATTGATCACAGCACGACGCTCCTCTGGCAGACGACCGAGCACAGATCAGTCGAGCCAGGGCGACCGTGAAGCCAACAGACAGACGGACGGACGGACGACAATTCGAGACGAGAATCGCTTCAAACACCTTCTGACCCATAAGTATATTTCATGGCGTTGGGGCGATGGATATATCGTGATGAGCAATTTGTCGATGGAACTTCAGTGAACACGTGTAATGTCACTCAGGTGTCTGTTCAACACAGATAGCCAATTGACATGTCTATTTCTGACAAGCAACAACAAACTCACCCATGTAGTCATAGTATCGCTTCGAAGGAAATGAGGAAATAAATCTAGAATAGGAAGAAGCAGGCATCTACAGTTATCATCGTTACTGAAACTCTGCAGGTTCTCAAATAACACTTTAGATTTATGAGTTTCGATCATCTGGCATTTTGCGACTTAAAGCCTTTCTATCCAGTGACAATTGCCTACTCCTGGGCAGACAAAAATCCATTGGTTAGAATATACACCACAATACAGCAAAACAAACAATAGTGAGCCACTGACTAGTCTCTAGTAGGTACCTTGAAGGGGCGCTATATAAATTATGATGGATTGATTACACTCTACTAAGAATATAAAGAGCCTCTCAATGAGAAATCACATTTGACTCCTATGTGTAGCATATAATAACAACTAATGCGAGATGTACCGTAGCTTACTAAATGTAAATTGTAACATAGCATTTTGATTGCTTTATATAAATTTTCATGAATAAAGATTGCCCCAGCTCCTAGGCAGCTTGATGACCGTTTTTCTGACTGAAGAAATTTCTGGAGCTTGACAAATTTGCTAATGGAACCTCCATTGAATTAGATGAATCTCCTGACTAGCATCCTATCTCTAACTTAACTTTTCTTTTCTTAATTAATAACTGATTGTAGTAGCTGCCATTCATGCACAGTGCACAACTGCACACTCAATTAGTCTCCAGTTTGTTCTTTCATTCAAAACTGTTAAAAACAGTAATTTAAAACAGCAGAAATAATTTAACTTTTGCATTCAATAAATCAGTCAAACAATAATGTAGTGTGATTTATCCGCAAAATAAGTGGCTCTGAGAATGTTGATTCTCAGGACAGATTTGATCTCAGCAGCCTTTTCAATGTTTTCGTCCTCTCTGTCTGTCTCCAAGGCAACTACTAAGAGCAATCCCATCTCTGGTCAAGGTTATAATTTAATTTATGGTTTTGAAGGTCAGGCACAAGGACCAGCATCATCATCAGCATCATCATCAGCATCACCAGCAGCAGCAGCATCAGTGGCAGCCATAAAGCTGTCTGTGGACAGATCGTTTGCTCTCTTCTAAGAAGATGTTCTTGAACAGTTGCATCAATCTGACGAAGCTGTCAAACTGCACAAAATGCAAAAAAATTTAATACTCTTGTGCACGAGACACAACAGGAAGACTAATGGAAGACCACATGTCTAGTCAAAAGATGAACTGCACACTAAAAGCCTATTCATTAAAAATCTGATAAAAATTTTAATGCATAATTTTTTTTAAATCTGTTCAATTTCATAGGACACACTGGCTGCAGAAAACACTTTGTGTGGAACAACATTTCCGATGTGTGCTGTGAGCAAACAGTGAGCTGTGATGTTTGCATGCCATGCAAATCTGTGCAACAGTGTTCACGGCTTGCAGAAATTATAGGTCTGGACAGCTGATAATAATTATTATGTGCAAAGCTGATAGGCTGCACATGTGGCACCTTAGTCAGCATCATGCAATTTCATATGACTAATTTAATCTTGGAGGCGGACACACCTGTGCTTTCAGCAGACACTACTGAACCGCCTCTCATACAATGTTTCATAAATCAATTTCCATCACTGCACCCGTTGACATATTAGCCTATCAGTGGAAAAGACCCGGCTGCTGCTGCTGCTGCTGCTGCTCCTCGCAGAAACATCTTGTAAGGTGCATCTGATGACATTTCAGATATTTGAATAATAATAACGTTGCACTATACATGTATAATCAATCCAGTGAACAGATATTACACAGAAGATTCAGCAGACTTTAGCAAACACTACAGGGTCAAGACTCAACCAAATATTACCATATTCTTTAGCTGTAGTTTGTTAGTAAATAATTTACTAGTAAAACAATCATCACGTGTTTTTTATTTACATGTATCCTTTCTGATTATAACAAAATTAGACAAAATTAGAAATTAACCAGTAAAACTTAAAACATGCCAGTATAGGGTAGGCCTAAGCTACCAAGCAGCTAAAAAGGTAAAGATATCGTACATGCCTACTTGTCTTTCACAAAACCCTTTAGAATTCATGTCTTGAGGTCATCTAGTTGGAAACGAAACATGACCAGAGTGCAGAACGAACTCCTGTAAACCTCCTCCAAACCAGCATAACTTTTAAGTTTTTTTAGCAATTCCTTATAACTATCCCACAGAGTAAACACAGAGTATCCCAAAGCAAAACACAAAAGCCAAATTTTGCTCTATTTAAATACGATGACAGAAGGTGGCCACTAGCCATCCCTCAATGTTGCCACCACTGAAACTCATTTCCTGGCAACTATAATTATGCGAGAGTCACTCATTAACAATACTTACCTGGTTTGATTTTGCTCAACTTACTATCTTCGACCTTTGCTATCAACAACATCAAGTGCTTCCCAAGAGCCAACAGCTGCCTTCACAGAACATCTACCATCACATATATAATTATATATCTCTATAATATTAAAAAGAACTGGATTGGTTTTGGAAAGATGCATTAAAACAATATTACGTTCACTTTGTTTTATGAGCAGGTTACTCTTTCACCATAAATCAGACAAGAATTACATGCCTTATCAGTGTCTGGCAAAGATGCCATACATCACAGGCTGCTCCACCGATATGACAGCAGCACAGCGATGCTGATGAAGACAGCAGCGATGCTGATGCTGATGATGACAGCAATGATCATTTCTTGGGATGCGTTTCCGCTGACGACGACGACGACAGACCCATCGTCGTCGTCGTTCTGCTTCTGCATCGCAGTTTCTGCGCTGCTCAACAAAGACTGTCAACGGTGGTTCGTCTAATGGCTTGAGAAGCAGACGCAGAGGCAGAGGCAGCTCTGACTTAGACGGGCTGCTTCTCAATCACTGTATGACAGCAGATTACTCTTAAGCTCTAGCTTAAAGTTGTCACGACCCTAAGAATAATTGGTCAAAGGAGAAACTACTGCGATGATTCCTTGAGCGTCGTCGTCGTCGTCGTAAGCAGCTGGCTGTGGTAAGCCTCTGTCAACGAACGTCTTAATGGAAGCGCCCAGCATTACAAGGTCACTAAGCACACAGACGGTGGTAGTCAAGATGAATGGCCAGAGGCAGAGACTCTGACGGATGAAGCAAAACAGACTGTAGTACACCGTTTCAAACAACAAAGATCTTCTGACTTTTTAGATCCAGGAGAAATACGAAAAAGGACGCTCATTAAAGCTCATGACAACAAGTATCCAATTGAAAATCTCAATTCAAAAATTCAAAAACATATGTGAAGATTTTTTCTTCAGTACACCATGAAACCTAATTCCTTTGTCTACCCTTCTAAAGCAATGGAACGATTGTAAAGACACTTTGGTATCTTCTAAAACAAGAGGGATGTTTGGATGGACCCTTCGAAAGCAAGGAGGATGGTTGTATTTACATGGACAAGGTTTTTATGTAAAAAATATTCAACAACCAATGCCTGTGGTCTGCACTATTTAAACACACCAGCAGCACGTTAATGCAAGAATAGGCATTGATTATGCTGTATAAATCTATAGGAAGCAAGAGGTTTAACACTTGCAGGAGATTGATACTAGATACTAGATACTAGAAATCTCTTAATAATTGCCACAATTGCATATTAATGCGAATAAAATCAGCAAACATACATGAATAGCGCAATCAGTAGAAATCAGATAAATGCAGATCGGTATGTATTATTGAAACATACTTTGCACAGAATAAACAAACGTAGAGTTTACATGAGAATAGGCGACAATTTAAACGACAGAAATGATGGTTCAGAGATGTTTGAATTCAACTGGTCATCCTATGGATTCCCCTTTCTCAAAAGGTCATCAGTAATATTCGCAACGACAAATAAACAAGATACGCAGACAAGTGCTATCAAAATAAACAAGATATGCAGACAAGTGCTATCAAGATAAACAAGACATGCATATAAGTGCTATGAAGTGCTAAATGCAAAACAGCTTAATGTTATTGCAGGATATAAAATATTATGGTAACAAAATAAACTCTTTTGCTGTTGCTGTTGAAAGAATGACTCTTTCATATCAACACTGATAGCCTTCACGTTCAGTGGTATAACCTCTTAGTACAAACGCTACCTGATCCTGTGTTAAACTCATATGAAGAGTTACATCACATCAAATATATTATGATGTTCAGCAGCTCAACAGAAACTGCATAGTACCAGTATGTTATGTTTTCAGCATAGTACCAGTCTGTTATGTTTTCAGCATAGTACCAGTATGTTATGTTTTCAGCACTAATTGTTTCTCAGGTACAGGAAGAATAAGTTTCATAAGACAAAAGATGGATGCAGGGTATACGATGCCTTGTAGGATTATTAGTAATGAAGATGGACAGCCCTTGTCTGAACTCATCTTCAAGGTTTTCTATCATAATTTTATGTTCTGACTGAGCTACGTCACAGAGAAATGCAATGGCTGAAAAGGCAGCATAATAGCAGATATGAACCAACTTGTTCGTTAATCAATCTTATATGCATATAGCAAAATGGTTTTCTGACGCAAGTAATAGATACAGTCATCTTTTTTATGTGGTTCTATATAAGAGCGCTTTGCACATTACACCAACTTAATTGACACTCAATTAAGTGTCTTGATAAATACGCATGCATGCATGATTACATATGCATTGGATTTGAAAATACCTGCAGCTGCTATTGTATTGCATAGATAAATTTATATACTGTAGCATCTACTGCAGTGCAAACCAATCAAATATGTATGTGTAATGCAAAATATCATATTCAGAATGCTCAATCAAAAAATCGTAACGGCAAAATGAGAAAGGTTACGGCTGTGGCAAATGTTATTTGCAGCTGGACTGTCAATATAACTGGACACTCCAGACAACAGAAACAATTAGTGGTCACCATCTGATCGGATATTATATGCTACAGGCAACAGTCTGCTGCTGCTGCTGCTGCTGCTGCTGCTGCTGCTGCTGCTGCTGCTGCTGCTGTCAGACTCAGTGACCTTCCATCAGTCTGTGTCTTTTCTTTTACGTCTTTACCAATTCATTTGATTTCTCTGTAAGAACACTCACAAAGCCTTCAACTGAACCCCACAAACAGACATAGAAGTCCCTATGGTGTTTTTGATTGCACAAAATGATACTGACTGCAACTGAAACTCTGTTCAGCAAAATGTCTTTTGTGAAAAATCTGACAGGTGACAGAAACTATAAACCAAGAAATATAAACCAAGAATGCAAACCAAGAAATGTAAACCAAGAAATATAAACCAAGAAATATAAACCAAAAATATAAACAATAAAATACAAATCAAGAAATAAACACCAATAAATATAAACCTAGATATATAAAAAAAAACCATAAAGCATGAAATGTAGACAGAAATCTAAATCAAGGAGACATAGGTCAAGAAATATAAATCAATACATATAAACCAAGATATATAAAGTACGAAATGCATAAAGTAAAAAATATATAGCATGAAGTGTAAACAGTTCTGAGAAACATAAATCAAGAAACATCAACCAAGAAATATAAACCAGAAATATAAACCCAGAAATATAAACAATAAAATAAATCAAGAAATATAAACAGAATATAAATCAAGAAATATGAAAAACAAAGCAAAAAACGAAGAAAAATGAAACAAGAAATATAAACCAAGAAATATAGACCAAAATGCTATAGCTAAAGTATGATGCAGATCAATTTTCCTAGGGGTTGTTTCGCCGTGCCTACCTGGCTCCCACAAGTGCAGTGGCTTGACTAACTGAAGCGATAGCACGGAATAAATCAAATTCATCAAAATGAAAACTCAATTTGATCATCAATAAACCTCTGACCCGCATGCAAGGAACCGAAGCTTTGCCTTACACGCGGCTCATAGGAAATTCCATTTTGTCAGCTTACCTACTTTTTGCAGCAATTACAGCAGCTTATCAGAGAACATCTGCTGCTGCTTCTGCTACTCGATGGAAGGCAGCAGCAGCAGCAGCAGCAGCATGCGAGGAGGCATGATGATGACAGCAAGAAAAGCCCGTATATCGCCATCTCCAGCAGCACAACTCCCAGACGACTACTCAGCCACTCGAATCATGCCTACGACTGCATCCGGCCGTGCATCAATTGTGTCCGCAAAATGCAGTAATCGCATCCAATGTCAGCAAATAAAGGCCACATGAAATTACGGTTAAAAGCAGCCATAGAAGTCTAATTGTTAAGACTGCATTTACGACAGTTTCAGTTGTCCTATAATTATATAATAGTGATGATGATATTTAAATAATAACAATTATAATTAGGAGCATGCTTTGTGCTACACAGATCAGAAACACAATTTAATCTAAAGTTCAGCATTGCAAGAAATCACCGGCATTTGTGTCTGGCACAAACACTAAGCAGCTTTTAAATCATTAATAATTAATTACATAGTGAATACATAATTATGATTTTATGAATTTGCTGTAATTTAATCAACTTCACAACATTCAAAACTTCAAAACTTTAAATGATTAGAGTCATCAAAATTAACTATAATTAATAATTTCATAGTCTAGATAATATGCTGGAGCCATAAACTCAAAGATAAGGCTCAAAACATGATGGACACTGGACATGTTCAAATCTTCTCTTCTGAAGCGGCAACAGTGCTCCTGGCAACTTTGTATTGCAGCCTTCTCAGCTGTTGATGCTGCTGAAATTGTTGTAAGAAGTGGCACATGTGTGGACTACAGAGACTGTGCTCCAGGCCAGATGTGTATCAGAAGCACAAGGGATTAGTGTTGCACAACTAGAGATTACTATCTATACACAAGAGACACTGACCGCACAACAGACTAATCGATTAGATTAAAAATGATTAGCTATGCACAGCCATTTCTAAATCTAATCAATTAGTCACACGATTTTGCTAATTCAAGTTTCAATTCTAATCAACTAGCAAATTTCACCAGCTAATTCAAATTCTAATTGATGAAAAATTTCAATAACTGATCAGCCAATTATAAGTCCTAACTCCACCACAGGTTGCCTTTTGAGGACCCACTCGGGTAAAATAAGTCGAGCAACAGAAACAGTGCAGCTTTAAACTCATTCTACAAATGGAGGAGCTGAATTGCCCGATGTGCAGAATGCACGAAAAGAACTGATGTTGATGAATTATAATTCAGTTCGATTGGCTAAAATATTTTGCCAATTCTAATTCAGATTGATTAGCAAATTTGAGTGCAGCCAAACTAATTCTAGTCGATTACAATTTAACTAATCATGCCCAGTAATATACCTCTGCTCTACAGCTCATTTAGTGCTGCAGGCGATTGAGATCGGATCAAGTATCAAGCAAAGATTGACTGCAACACAGCCAACATCATGGCAACATGAACAATGCAGAGGCCACCAGTCTGGATGTCAATCAGCCAATTGACAGAGTGAAGAAAGTAGGCAGTTGCTGTCGGCTTTGCATAATCAACAAGGTTTCCAGTGGCAGACAACACTGGCAGCACATTCTTATCTACTATGAATATCTACCATTTATATCCAATTTTGTTGGCTGAATAGCTAGGATGATCAACAGTGTCTCTGCATAAATAATAATTGTCAACAATTTTATTTTCATAATATTATAATTATTTAGATTTTTATTATTATCATTATTATTATTGTTGTTGTTTTGTTTTTGTCGTAGATGTTGCTGCTCATAATTTTTATGCTATCATTTAGCTATAAAATGCGTAATATTAGCAGCTTGATCCTATAGTTATCACTAATTAAATTCTTTTTCTTGTATGTAGTAAAGTTCAGTTAGCAATCTTATTTTAGTTACTGCAACATTGGTTTAGTAGTCATCACTTTAATAATAGAAATCAGGCAAATCATCTAATTAAGCAGTCTTCATCACAGCAAGGAAATGATGAGAGACTTTATTGTTTGAATCAACTCTGAAAGGCTTCTGTTGTGGCTTATACGACTTATGTCAAAGCAATTCAGTGAAAGCACAATAACACCCAGGATCATTAACCAAGCAATTCAGTGGAAGCACAATAACACCCAGGATCATCATTAACCATCTACAACACCAGATACAGGTATCATTGTAACGTACAAAAAGAAATGGCGTTTGATCAAGGCTGCACCAGGAATGAGCATCAGCAGCTGAACTGATGCTTATGCTGCTGCTGCTGCTGCTGCTGCAACTGCATCTGCTGGTGGTAGTGGTGATGGTGGTGGTAGTGGTGATGGTGGTGGTGATGATGATGGTGGTGAAGCTGGAGTGTTACCGGTCGTTAGAAAACGTACTGCAATGAGATGCATTATTCAGCGACTCACGCTAACCAAGCGATGACTGGACAATGTTAAACTTGTCCCATGAGGGTCGGGTGCTGACGACTGCAATGTCAGCATATGCTATTGCCCGGCCACAGAGCCAGAGACGAAGGAGGAGGAGGAGGAGGAGGAAGAAGAGGAAGAAGGAAGAGGAGGAGGAAGAAGGATGAGGAGGAGGACATGGACCCGATGGTTGTGGTGGTGGTGATGGTGGTGGTGATGGTAGTGGTGGTGGTCAACGTATTCTGATCATGTATGTGCACTGAACATGGTTGTCGTCGTCTGTGTTGACAACTTGCACACTCACACACACACACACACACACTCACACACACACACACACACACACACAGCGTTTGACAGATGCAGCACAACTCCTGCTTCTTTCAGCAAATGGGTAATTGCTGCGTGGCACTAGAAAACGCATCAACGAAGATTAGAACATAGTCGCAATCCGATGGTTAGCGAGAAACAAGAACGTCGTCGTCGTTGAAGAAAGAATCATTCACTCAAACGAACATTTTACGTCTCCCTTGGTCTGCTTATTCAAACAATATCAATCAGTTCATCCAAAATAAATCGGTCAATGTCTCCCCAAAGTCATATCATCTGGTTGTATCTGTAATAACATAGTTTGACCAACTAGAATAGATGGACTCATTTAACTCTTTAGTTCATCAACAGCCAAGGCAAGCATTCCTCGAACACATTGTCGCTGGTTAAAAGCATAATGTCTAACTCTAAAACATGAATAATTAAACCAACTTTCTTGCTTATGCTCTTCTGCACCTGCATTGAAACTTCGCTGTATCCAGCAACCTACAGTGGGTCAATTCTGTTACACACGACACATTCACTGGCAGATCCAGAAGTTTGATAAAGTATCAAGATAAATATAAAAAAGAAAACCTTGTTTGGATTCAACTTGCTTTTAATTTGGTTGTCTTCTTTTCTTTTTAATGTTTCTTAATTGATTCTGTGGTCATTTTATTGACTTAGATAAAATCAATGTAGTATTACTGTATTAGCTGATATTAAGTACATTTTAAATGGTTTTAATCACGGTAAACAAAATTTGAGCACATAACATAATTAATTATAAGTTATGAGAGCACCCCTACAATAAGCATTGTAGGGGTGAACTGGTGCACTGAAGAGTGAGTGTAAACCAAAGGTAAAATTGAATGAAGATCTACCCTGTGAAATGATGGAAATGTCCGGGAGAATTTACCCAAGGTGAAAAGTCCAGGGAAGATGCCTGGGAAGATGTAAAGGAAAGAGTGAATACTCAGTGAACAGAAAGCAGAAAGACCACAAATAGAACAATTCCAGTAATTGAATCATTTTGGAATAAGCTTGCTAACAAGCTTTCGATTATACTGACCCTGCTACAATGGAGCTATGCTGCTGGCACCTTAATATGATCAGCAGTGCAAGAGTAAGTTCTCGCTTTGGTCTCACATATTCTGTTTCAAGTGGTAGGACCTCACAGGTCGTAATTATATGCACAAGCATAATGAAGCCTGAGATCTTGATGTCTATGGATAATTCTATTGCAAGCACAGCCTCGTTTTTATCTTTGAGCTTTGTGCCTTTGGCTCTTCCATCCTTGGTTGCAGATCTCATCGCTTTGCTGCCCAGGTTGAAAGCTCGTTTCACCTGGAAAAACTTCCACAGTGTCTAGCATAGTTTTGCGGTAGTCACCCCCATCCTCTAAGGCAAAAGCTGCTCTAAAATCAGTGACGTGATCTCCTCAACCTGTCTACATCTTTTGTAAGCATATGAAGACCATTCTGTTTGATGATGGTCTCATGTTGTTAGGTCAAAAGTGACTCCAGTGTGCTTCTTTTAATATAAATTAGCAATTACCAAATTACCATTATCATGATTGTGCATGCTTCAAAAATCTCTGAACACTTCTAAAAATGTCTTTCTACCTCTGCTACATAGCTTCAGTTCAAAACTTTTAGTATCAGTCAGTTTGCTTTTTTGAGAAATCTCTCTTTTCAAATGGATGGTATTTAGATTCTATATCTTTAAGAAATCTCAGGGTTCTGGAACTATCCACACTATAACGCAACCAATCTTTAATTTCATTTAGACACAACTGATTAAAAAAATTGGTCCACATATTGAGATACTACCTAAGATACAAAAGCCTGGATGCAAACAAACATTCATTTGTCATTTTACCAATACAATACAATACAATACAACTGAAATTTGATAATGCCCTCCTTACAAAGCTCAGAAGTGCACATTGAAGTTCGGAGATTTTAACAAGAAAACAATGTACACAGACACAACAGAATTTGACCATTTTTGTGAAGAACACCAAATCATCCAACTGTCTCTCAAATAAACATCTTTCGAACACTGGAAGAGTTTTGGCTCAATGCTTTTCAGCACTGTACTTATCCACATCTTACTGTCAGTTGGGAGCAGTGAATCATAGTGCTTCTGTCAGTGTCCAGCTGAGACTGGGGAAGCTAATGATTCAACCAGCGGACCGAATTCTACAAGGAATCTCTGTCGTGTGTCACCAACAACACTGACCGCAACAGCAGCAGCAGCAGCAGCAGCAGCAGACCCTGATGTGTCGTTGTCCTATGACTTTCAAGTCATTTCAATGACCTCCAGTAATTCTTCAACTCAAGGTTAAAGGTCGTTCACAGCCCAAACACAAAATCATCTGCAATAAAATACTTGCACCTGGCTGGGTAAACACAGCACATGATGCAATGTTCAAGGGGATTCTGGCCATTTTAAGCATTCTGATAATAAAAAAACTTAGAATATCTTGTGAATTATATGCAAATCACTGTACTAACATCGCTGCACTCTATGAATGTATGCACAATTGCACATTATATACGTTCATATGATACAATGCACCAGTATCGTTTACTCTAGTAAAGACATGACCACCTCTGACTAGACAGGTCTAATTGAGGTAAAGGTAACAAATGCATCAGCAACTGAAAGGCTTTCTTGTCTAAAATGTCATTCTGCAACATAAAAGAAACGAAAATAATATTCTAACCCTCATAACGATAACAACAAAAGCATGCAATGTAGCATGATACAGCAAAAGATAACTCAATGGTTTTCATATAATTTTCAAACCAGATCTATTGATACTAATGCTAATACAGTTACAACAAATTAGAACTACATGGATTCACTTCAAACTGGGAGTTCCTCAAGGCTTTGTTCTGGGTGCCCTGCTGTTTATTCAATATATGGCTGGCATACCGTATCTTTTCCCACTCGCTGGAACTGCCAGCCATCTCTTTCGAAATTGCTGTCCCCATCTACTTGATCTCAAATTCTAGCTGGTGACCCTCCCCTCACTTGATTTTTCTCAAAACCTACTTCTTCTCTCGTGGTTTTGCATACTAGTTGTGCCTCTGAACGGTTCAACCTTTAGAAACACTTCATAAATGTTTTACTACAATACAATTACACTTACAATCCCACACTGAGTGATTCTACGAAGTATGCAAAACTATACATGTGCCACAGACATATTTCCTTCCTTTACTAGAAATACTTTGATAAGGCCAAAACTGAAAACACCATTTTCTATTCACTGTATAATATAAGAGTCGTGAAATTGTACCTGTCAAAAACAAATGCTTTCGCGTAATGGCATTAGAAACACCCGGCAGCAATATTGTGGATTTCTCTGCTCGGCCACAAACATCAGCTTTACTTAGGAAATAGCAAGACTGCTCTTACAAATAGCATCAATGAAGCACTTAAAGAACATATTTGTCCTCCTAGAGAAATTCACTGCAGAGTGCTTGCAAAAACATGTCTCAATTAAATGCCAGCTACCTGCAAAGAACAGGATGCAGAGAGAGACGCCGGGCCGCCGTTGCTTTTAAGGTTGAACTACAGTGACAGCTCTGTCAACTCTTCTTATACATAGATTGATCCAGTGTTGCAGAGTTAGAGAAAAGACGAAGCATCACAGCCACTGCACTTCCCCTGGAATGCTCGTATATAACATCAGCAGCCAGATTATTGGTTTCATCAGAGCAAAGAACATTCCATGAACAATTTATTTTCATTATTAGTTTTAATAACAAAATATATCGTTGTGTGTATCATATACATTCAGAGGTAAATTGATATAATTGAAAATCTTTAAAATAATAGTTTATCATAAAAAATTAACATAAATTTGGGAAACTGTCTGTATCAAATGGAAATCAAACAGTTTATATGATCATGACACTTTAATGCCCGTGCACTGATAAATTTGATTATGCAAACTCTGTTTTTGCCGGCATATCAGATCAACAGACTTCAGTGCATCTAGAATTCTCTTTGCTTTGTCAGGTTCTACATGCACCTGCTCATTCACGCTCATTAACTCTGTTCGGTCAGCTGCATTGGCTTCCTGTAGAATTCAGAATGAGATCTAAACTGGTTCGTCTTGCCATAATACTATTGCAGTGAGCACCCCTGCCTACCTTCAACCACTAACTTGTGCATTCCATTTCGCAGCCCCTCACACTGCCATTTAAAGATTCAACTCCGAAAATAAGTTTTAAATTTATTATGTTCAGTGTGAGCATAGACTGCAGTTGCCTGCAGTCTTCTATGACTACTTCTTGAATTGTTCTCGCTGACACAAGTTGCATTTCACACAGATTCAAGGATTTAAACTGG
Source organism: Lumbricus rubellus (assembly GCA_945859605.1). NCBI lineage: Eukaryota > Metazoa > Annelida > Clitellata > Crassiclitellata > Lumbricidae > Lumbricus > Lumbricus rubellus. The sequence continues at coordinate 15,869,797 of OX243820.1, read as the reverse complement.
TCATCCAATTTCTTAAGTTCTTGCGGAATGACCATTAGCTGAAATCAGTCTTCAATATGCAGCAGACAACAGTGAAAAACTGTCAAATGAAATTTTGAGAACAAAATTGTATCCAACTCGATTGTATGGTGCTCTAAACCAGCAAATGGTGGTATGTACAATTGTACATGTATACTACTAGTGATATGCTAAGTGTCACTAAGCCACAAACAAAACTCAAAATTGCTTAATTTTCAATGTGTTCATGACTTTCTTTCCATAGCAATTAGGCCTATATGTCAACTATGTGCTTTTCTTCATTTAAAAATTAGCTCACGTGAACACTTTCTAATAGCAATTTGTATTTCTCTTTTGTTAATGTGATCAGTCTTAAAATAGTAAACTTTAGAAAGTTTAGATTTGTCTTTGTACAACTCTAATACTCGCCCCAGATCCTGCAACAGAACTTAAGATGTTCCCCAAATAATTTATTGCACAGGGACTTTGCACACTCACCTCTTGCCTTTGATCTGACGTTTGCTGGTGTTAGCCTACACCAACATCCGATTTTCTAACTCATTGTGCAATGAAAATAAAGTTGAAAACCGGCGCTCTAAATAATTTCCAAGAGATATTCCTAGTTTCATATAGTGTATAGGGTAAACAAGAGATGCCCTGGAGCGTTCTGCAGCTTCCAAATGCGAAGTGGCAGGCACCAGCGTAGGTCTATTCATCGGTGATGTGCAGCTATGTAAAAACAAAATTGTTATGTGAGAGGGTAACAATTGGTTCCACGTCCAAATGGGTCAGAGAGTCAAGAAGTCAGATGGCTAATGCATGCGGATGGGGTTTAGAAGTGAAAGAACATAGAAGGCAAATGGAAGAGGAGGAATAAGGATAGGATTTGTGAAAAAGATGTGCTTTAGGCTTTTAATTAGGCGAGCTAGCAAGAGATGAGGTTTTGGTGAGTCCTTAAGTTATGATAGATAAGATATTTGGCATATAATTACGACTACATGCACTGACCAAGCTTGGAAATGCCTCTAAATACCTCTCAAACTAAATGCAAAAGTCCTCATCTGCATCTTCATCTCGCTCAATGCGTTTTGCAGATCGTCTTGATCTTTTTGTTCTCAGGACTGTTCTTAAGGCTTGTCCAACATCGGGTGTTTGTCCTTCTGTTTGGAAATTGGAATGACCTCCCTCCTGTACTACAGGCCAAACTATCGACCCATTTTCCTTACCAATATCTCGGTTTTTTTAAAGTAAAAGCATTTCCTTTCCCTCAGAGCTTTTCATGCTGAATGGTCATTCTTCGATATGCGCTATATAATTGTAGGCCTATAAATACAGTAGCCTACAACAAATAAGTGCTTGGACTTGCAAGAGTAAAGGCAGAGAAGTAGGCTTACTAGGCTATGCAGATATGCTGTAGGCCCTATCATCAGCAGAAAGTCAACTCATCCTCAATCAATCAATCAAATATATATATATATATATATATATATATATATATATATATATATATATATCGTCACCCAACCCTTAGGCCTACGTATCAGACCACACGCTGACAGAATGCTGATAATAATTATGAACAGCAAGAAATGCAGCTTCTGTTGAATAGGATAAGGAACATGCGATTGAACATGCGATTGAAAATACAATTGAACATGCGATTGAACATGCAATTGAACATGCGATTGAACATACGATTGAACATGCGATTGAAAATGCGATTGAACATGCGATTGAACATGCAATTTAACATGCGATTGAACATGCGATTGAACATACGATTGAACATGCGATTGAACATGCAATTGAACATGCGATTGAAAATACAATTGAACATGCGATTGAACATACAGTTGACTGAAAAGGGAGGAAGGAGATGATCAAGTGCAAAATGATTTATATGATAGTAGGCCTACTCTGACAGACAGTGACAATAGGCCTACCCTGCTCTAGGGGCAAATCCCCCCACCCGAGTGACCCGATACCATGGAAGACGTTTTCAATGTTAAAAGTGGTTTTTAATTCGCTAGGTGGCAGCATGATGTACACAGTGGTCGCAGCTTCTTTCTTCTTCTTTCTCTCTTCCGTCAGTCATGCGACGACGATGAGGCTTTCACATGACTTCTCCAGACTTGTCTATTTCTGATGAGATCCTTTGCTCTTGGCATACTGATATCCATCATCTTCAGATCCTCTCTGACGTTGTCCATCCAAGTCTTTGGTTGTCTTCCTCTGCTTCTCTCTCCTTCTATATGCCCGTGCAGGGCCGCGAGTGGTAGTCTTTTTGAGACTTTTTCCCTCCATGCGCTCCACATGACCGAACCATCTGAGCCGTCTTTTCCTGATTTTTTCCACTACCGTTTCTTCTGCGCCCAGCTCCTCTCTTGTCTTCTCGTTCCTGATTCTCTCCCTCCTGCTTCTGCCCTTGATTCTCCTCAGCCAACCCATTTCAGCCACCAGCAATCTTCTCTCGTCCTCTCTACGCAGACACCAGCACTCTGAACCATACAGCAGTACTGGTACCACTAAGGTTTCATAGAGTTTCATCTTGGTTTTGATCGAGATGCTCTTTGTTCTCCACATTTTGCCCAGTGTACCAAATACCGCACATGCTAGGCCGATCCTTCTCTTGATGTCCTCCGTACATTTTCCATCCTCTGTTATTAGCCCTCCTAAGTATACAAACTTCGTGACCTGCTCCAGTATTCTGCCATCTAAAGTTACTTCCAGCTCCTTATGTTGTTTTCCTATTATCATTGTTTTTGTTTTTTTGGTCGCAGCAATGTAGGCTATACATAACTTACCATAAGGTTCCGTTTTCAATGAATTATTAAGCGCTTTAATAAATTATAATAGGCTAATGTTTTTTCTTTAATGAAAGTCATGAAACGCTTGCAAACGCACAGCATTGTACAATGTGTACATGTACAAGTTATGTTGTAGGCCCAAATCTTAATTAACATCAATCTTAGCAATTAACATAACAGACAGCCTGCAGTGCACTAATCGGCGCTAATAGCAGCCTTGCCTACAAAGCACGTCCGCCCTACGGGGCGCGAACTCGATCTGTATGCCTTCCTCTCGCTCTCCATGCTAGCGTGCTATCCAATGCGCTACCGGGCTGGAAAACTGGATTGATTCTACCTCTGTAACCATCCCAAAGAAGGTTGACGACGTCGGTAATGCACAAACTACAGAACAATTCATTTGGCTTGGCGGTCGCAGACAATTGACTGGTCTAGAGACACGCTAGACCTGCACCTTTTGGCTCAGACCTCCCACCATATTGTATTCTGCTGAAAATTAGCCCTTTCCACTTCTGGCTTGGCCGAACCTGGAGTGATCCAGCACTTAGGCCAATAGTGATAAGCTACCGAACCCACTGCTGTAAAGCCGACTTGCGTGTCGTGCTATAGTGGGCCGTATTTCGTATAACCTGTAGGCCGACCTGTCGGTCTAATCATTCTGCGGTCTGTCAGATTGAATCATTAAGGAATATTATTATTATTATTCCCTCGTAGGCCTACCGTCCGCGATCTTGGAGTGACACTTGACCAAGAACTCAGTTTCTCACAGCATGCAGGCTTCTTAGAGGGGCGCTATATATTTTCTGAATGAATGAATGAATGAATGAATGAATGAATGAATGAATGAATGAATGAATTGCTTTGGTATCACACGCATCCAAAATCCAACTAGAAATTAATAGGACTAATTTTGGATAGTCTAAGACTCTGAGGAAAAATCTTGACAGAATCAGAAATCGGTGACGAACAGTCTGGCTTTCGACAATGTAGAGGCAATGAGGTGATCAGACAACAAATCTGGGAATTAGACATAATTATTGCAGGGATAATTAATGACATATTCCCCCCAGAAAATTGACAAAACGATACTAGTTTTTAATTATTATTTACATCATTGTTTTACATGAAGTGTTATAAATTATAATAGGCCCATACCGTGATATTATCATGTTACAACGAGTAAGCCTATAGGCCCATATAGTTAATATTTGTACAAATTTATCCTGATGACACATGCATTCCAATAAAGATGGTCTTCGGAGTTCATACTGCTCATCAAAAACACTTTAGCCAATGCATACTATCAAACATAGGCGGCATACAAGGCCTACAAATAAATTAAAAAAATAATAAATAAAGGTATATGGATAAATTAGTTAATACGGTCATTCGTTAGATGTCTGCTATGGCTACGTTCGAAATTAAGGGCTCTGTTCCGACGATATTTTATTTTTCTAAATGAACTCCGAAGACCATCTTTATTGGAATGCATGTGTCATCAGGATAAATAAAAACAGAAACTGCTGTCTATTTAGCCACAATAGCCAGGGCCTTAGTTTATATTCGTGCCGAGAATCCGCTGCATGGTCTATTCTATGACCTGATCAGTTTTGCTGTAGACCTATAACACCTAGGCCTATATGCCCACTGTATATTTCCCGTCGATTTCTTTCCTGAGATCAGCAGGTCCTGATAATAGGCTAAGTAGGCCTAAGCCTATTCTTCAAGGTCTGTATATAGGACTAACGGATGCACAATTGCGAATGCTGTATATATATACATATATGCAACTTGCTCGAATCAATTACATGTCCATTGTCCAGCTCATAAATAGCCTATATATATAGCTATTATAGAGTAGGCCTATAGCTTATGCAGCGTGTAGCTAGGCCTACGAGCTAATCTCTTAGCATCCATTCTGCTGTTCATTCGCACGCATGCATGCATGCCACTGAAGAACTTGACCGTCTTTAATTATAGATAAGACAGGTTTATATATTTGCTGGTCCCTTCTTCAGTGAAGATTATAAAGGTATATATATATATATATATATATAAGGTATATATATATATATATAAGCCGCCTTGCTGGCTTGCATTTCCATATAAGAAGGGCTGAAGAAAGAAATTGTCGTGACTGCCTTTCGGTTGTTAGCTGAGGAAATGGCCGCCAAGTCAAGAGTCACCATCTTGATCTGTCTGTGCGTTTTAGTCTTCGGAGTGGCCACAGTCGGCGCCACATTCACGGATACTATTGGTAGACCTCGACTAAAAGAAGTCACCACTGTGTTCAGAAATGCATTTGCTTACCTCAGCTACAAGGTTCCATCGCTTCAAGGTCTGAGTGGCGTTCAGCCGTCATGGGTCACCGTCCTAGAAGCGCTGATCGGCACCGTTCTGGTGTACGGTGGATACAAAGCTCTCTTCGCTCCGATGAACCGAATCCGTTTTCTGGGAGACGTTGGCTATATACCGGAAGGCGGAGTGAGCCGGAGCGAGATGGTCAAGGTTGTTCAGAAGCGGAGAATGGTTGGTAACGTTCCACCTGTCTATCCGAATGGATGGTTTTCAGTCATCGAGTCCAGAGAACTGGCAGCTGGAGATGCAAAGAGCGTCAGCTGCCTCGGTAGGTCGTCAAATAGATTATGAATTAATAATTAATAATTAATAATTCATTAGTTATAGTTGCCTGATGCAGCACGAATCGATAGTGCAAAATAAAAACGTTGTTTTAGTAAGCACGAGAATTAAGTCTTTCGACAAACACTTATGAAGAAGACTTTTCTAAACCCTGCAAATTAATGTCACGATTTAGTCATTCATCCACTCAAGCCACCAATCACTCATTTGCATATTGAACATTTCAAAGTTATGCAAGGTGATTGGTTATTAGTTTCAAGTTGGCGATGTCTTAATTTATGCGATAGTTCATTCATTCATTTCATTAATATCAATACGGTAGCGCCCATTCAAGAAGTCCACTCAGAGGCGCTCCCAGTTCAACCACGGAATAATACAGAAATGTTTTAAAGAGTCTGTAAACCACTGATGAGTCAACCATAGGTAACAAGTGCATTCATTCATTCAGAGTATTTATATAGCGCCCCTTCAAGAAACTACTCAGAGCTAGGCGCTACCAGCCCAACCACGAACAAAGTAAAAGACTCTCAAAACGGGAGACTATTCCAGACAGATGAACTACAACTGAGAAAAGTACAACGCTGACAGGTTGAGATAATTATCAACACGAAGGACCAGCAATAATACTTCCCGCTATAAGTCTTAGCCTATATAGGATAGTGATCGAAGACCTAGATTTAGCCTACATTATAATTATTATTATTAGGCTATACCAACTCTTAGGCGTGATTCTCTCACGTTCTTCCAGATGATGGTTGATTGCTTCATGTCGTTCGTTTACTTCTAAGAAAAGTTCCATCAAAATAATGTTAGGCTATGATTATTCTGTTGTGTGTGTAACTGCAGGGAAGAACCTGGCGGTGTTCCGAGCAGAAGATGGCCGAGCACACGTCATCGACGCCTACTGTCCGCACATGGGAGCCAATCTCGCTGCGGGAGGAATCGTCAAAGGCAGCTGCCTTGAATGTCCATTTCATGGTTGGCTATTTCGTGGTGAAGATGGAAAATGCATAGACATACCATATTGCGAACGAAAGCACAGTGAGCTAGTCTTCTATCTATGAACTCTAAATTACCTATCATCATCATCATCGTCATCATCATCATCGTCGTCGTCATCGTCATCATCATCATCATCATCATCTGGGACGGTTAGACCGGGTTCTATAGTATACGCTCTGCTGCCCGACTCATCGGGCGAATTCCTAAATTTTCGGCTGTCTCTGCTTACATGCGTGATGTGCTGCATTGGCTGCCAATAGCCCAACGCATCAATTACCGCATTGCTGCCCTTGTTTCTCGCTGTATTCTTGGTTGTGCTCCATCTTATCTGCGCGTCCTCTGTCGTCCTGTCTCTGACATTGAAGCGCGTCGGGCCCTTCGCTCCGCTGCGAAGGGACAACTGCTTGTTCCACGGGCTCGCTTAGCTACCAGACAGCGCCGAGCCTTCTCGGTTGTGGGACCGTCAATCTGGAATGACCTCCCCTCAAACCTCCATCTCCTCCATCTGACCAGTCAATCTTTATTTCTCAAGTCTCTTAAATCTTTTTTCTTTGGTCGTGGCTGGGCTGGGAGCGCCTCTGAGTAGTTTCTTGAAGAGGCGCTATATAAATTCTAATAATGAATGAATGAATGAATCATCATCATCATCAAAACACAACTGCAGTACATTATATATAATACCGGTATAATATATTATTTATTTGAGCATTTAGTTAGTAAACCGCGATTTAGGACAACGAAAAGAATTGTCTAGTTGGCTGATTAATGATTATCGCCTAAATCAATGAGTCTTGTAGGCCTACAGTACCTGTCATACAGACAATTAGGAATGGTCTTCAGTACTACTGTACCGGGTACTACGTGAGTTACAGTTAAACACAGATTGCACATTGTGTCGTCGTCGAAAAGCCACCCGCACAGCGGCATGCAGTTGTTAGGGTCAATGTCCACGATTGTAGAGTAGCTGTAGGCCTATCAGTGCATCTGCACTTGTTTTTTAGGCCTAATCAGTAATTGATGAGCTATAGCTATGATAAACGTTAACTGATGAGCTATAGCTATTATATAACGTTGTACCAATTTTCTATGTAAAATCTCAATGAAAATCTCGATGGGGTCAGTTAACTATACTCATAGGCGTAGGAGACGGGGGTTCAGGGGGGGCAAATGCCCCCCAAATTTCGGGCAAGTCTGGTTTTTCGGGCAAGCAGCCCGGGAAAAGTAAAAAAATGTATTAAAAAATTTCGGAATTTCGACCGGACGACTAAAAAAAAAAAAAAAAAGGTCGTCAGATTTTTTCGGGCGGAAAAGTAAGGGAATTTTCGGACAATTTCGACCGGACGACTAAAAAAAAAGGTCGTCAGATTTTTCGGGCGGAAAAAGTCAAAAGTTACGGGAATTTTCGGCCGGACAGAAAAAAAAGTCTTCAGATTTTTCGGGCAAAAGTTAAACTTTTGCCCCCCCACTCCTGAAATGTCCCCTACGCCTATGACTATACTTGTATATATATACATAGTTATGTATATATATAGTTATGTATATATATATATATATATATATATAATGTATATGCAATTAAACGACAGGCCGTGCAAAGTGTTGCTGCCGATGACGACGTCTTAGATTCAGGCCTTATAGCCAAAGTGTTAAACATGACAATAGCAGACATATTTAGCTGTAGCCTATAATAATTAATCTACGCCATGTGGGCTAAGCGCATGACCGATGCTTTAATTAGGTCTATATGCCCTACATAATTATAGCCTATAGTAGGTTTATAGTCCATAGACGCAGAAGGACTATAATAGGGTTGGGAGTGAAGCGATACTGGAGCCCGGAAGAGTGGAGGTCTAGATTCTAGAAGAGATAGTAAAGTGACGTGAAAGGATGAAGTTTTGCTGGAGAAGAATGAACAGAAGGGGTATACATGTACGTCCTAGTAATCATAATTTAAAGTAAACATTCTGAAGCACCACTCGAAAACCAAACGCAGGGCACAGACTTATTCACGAGCACTGCGTCAAGTCAGAGGAGTAGCTTACTGTTGTCTAAAAGAGTAAAATCCGAAGGAGGTCGTAGTCCGGTTACCAAAAGGTCATGAGAGGTTGCAGAGTAGCTGTTAGTTTGTATGCAGGCCCGGATCTACAGTTTTGGGGGCCCTGTGGTGATCGAATGAAGGGGCCCCTTACAATTTTAACAAGCCAGGTAGACATAACAATAACCCGAAACATAATTTGTTATACCTTACAGCACATAAGAAGTAGATAGGACAATTGTTACGAGCTCACGACTCCCGCACTGACATCATGAACGGAGTTTGGTTTCCGTTCTTGGGGTGGGGGCTAAAAACTTGGGCTTAGGTTGGGGCAGAGACTTAGTCCAGATCGAGTGGTGCCAAAAAATTTTTTATCCTCGGCACAAAAAAGTTGATAACCTTTTTTTAGTCATGAGGTTGAATTCTTATAAAACCATACTATTTTCTCCGCCAAAAAAATTGACAACCTTTTTAAAGTCATGAGATTGAAGCTTCGGTTCGTGAAAAATCCATTTTCCCCGCATATATTTTTGAGTCTGGGCCTTCTGGGGGGGGGGGCTAAGCCCGGGAAAAGATACCATCTTCATGGTAAAAAATATGACTCTGGGCCTTCTTCGGGAGTAGAACAGGAATAAGGCATTTGACTCATTTGACCAGTATAGCCTTGACTTTCGTCCAATCTGACCAGTACAGCCTTGACTTTCGTCCATTTGACCAATACAGCCTTAAAAATTGAGTGCCCGCGCAGTTTGACCAATATAGCCTTACTTTTTCATATCCGGCGTCTGTCGTAAAAAAAGTAAAAAAGTAAAAAAAAAAAGTAAAAAAGTAAAAAAAAAATTTTCTCCGGCGTATACAAAATGGACTACTCGATGAAAATTACTGAATTACGAAAAATCGCCGAGCGGAGCAGCAAGGATGGATATTTTACAAGACGGTGGAAAGCAAAGTTCCTTGCTAAAATTGACGCCCACATCCGCGAATGCTGCGACGATGAATGCCCATGTAAGAATCCACGGCCGGATCGTCAACAACGTCCATGCGAGACCATCGTCGTTCGTCGTCGGCGCAATGGCAACTCACCCCCGCGTGATGTTAGTTTGATCGACAACGAGATCATCGTCGTTAATTGTCAATGCAATGGCAACTCATGCCTGTGTGATGCAAGAGCGTGAGTGGACAACGCCGTAGATACGGGATTACAATATCGCAAACGATTTTACACCGTTGGTTTATAATCGTCTCACAATGTCACCAAGTCTTCAGTATCAATCCACGAGTTGAACGAGTCTGGGTAGCCCAACCACTTCACGAGTGATTTCTTCCCGCGTTTCCTAATCACTTTTTCGATTCTAAATATTTCTTGAGTTGTTTTCTGTAGCTCCTGCTCATAGAATGACCCCTGTATTTCCTCAGAATTAGAATCAGTGATCTTGTAAGTTGGCGGATCTGTATATTGAACCTGAGATACTACAAAAACCTCCTCGGTCCATCTAGGTATATATCCTTTGTCAAAAATGTTCTTCTTCCTAGTTATTCTGACTCGATCGCCGATTGTAAACTTTGGTGTAATAGGCTCTGAAATCTCGTCGCCGTATAAATTCATAAATACCGTCTTTTCGTTCACTTTCATACTAGCCTTCGCGGGAGTCATTTTGATCGAAGAATGTCTCGTGTCATTATAATTACTAACCATCTCATCTAATACATCGATATATCTTCTAGTTGAATTAGCTGTGAAGTACTTGAACATCTTCTCTTTCATCGTACGCACCCATCTTTCTACGATGGAACTTTTGCTCTCGTTCTCGGTAGAATACAGCTCGACTAAATTCTTTACGTTTTTGTTATAAAATTCTTTCCCTTTGTCGCACCAAACTTTGACTGGCTGTCGGCCACCCCCGAGTATCTTCACGAACCCATCGGCTGTAGACTTCCCACTCTTGTCATGTAATGGAACGATCCACCCATACTTGGAAAACACATCTATGACGGTCAATAGAAATTTCACGCCATCATTATTTCTAGCGAAGGCCTGCATGTCGATTAGATCAGCCGCCCAAATCTGGTCAATCCCCCCAACACGGACCCGCCTCGTCCTAAAATTTCTCACTACTGGTTTGTGTAATTCATTCGCTAATTGATTAGTCCATTTCAGGTCCTGCTGTAATTCTAGGCTTTTTTTAAACCTAGCCCGAGACTCGTTTTAGTGGCCAAAATAGGTTTGACTATCGCCCTCTCTACGCGTTCCCGCAGACTTGGATTAGGTATATTATTCAATTGGTTTATCATTGCTCTATCAGCGACATTCCTAGAAGCCGTATCAGTGTGTTGATTGTATGCCAGGTCGTGAACGTATGCCGCACTATCTACCCTGTTTATAGGTTTGCTCCAATCTTTGGGGGTTTCGTTGCTATTCAGACGCAAATCTAGTCTAGTACCAGGGCCAGTAAACTGATGGCCTGGCAAATGTAATTCGCCCGGAAATTTAGCCCAAGGTAATTTAATGTTGCTAGTGGCAGCGTTCAGTGAACTAACTAGATCCCCACCTTGCGCAGCAGCGGACGCCTTCACGAATTGAGTTTTTGTTTTTCCGCATACGACGCAAACACCTCTGAGCATCGATCTCCCATTATTAGCCACGGCGTTCTGCACATCTCTCGTTTGGGTCTGTTTTTTACATTTTACGCAATACATTTCGTTTTTAATAATATATATTTTTAAAATGGAGATTAGAGATATGAGTTGGGGCACCGCGCTCTCGAAAAGATTCAATAATCCGTTGTTACCAAAAAGCATACGTGGTTTGATAGTTGGGAAATCGGCGTGTGGAAAAACAACGCTTCTTCTCAATCTTTTACTCAGGCCGGACTGGTTGGATTATAATAACTTGCAGGTATTCGGTACTTCTCTGTTTCAACCGGAATATCGCATTATTAAAAAAGCATACGAAGAAAAATTGCCGAAAGAAGCGATCGTTTGGTTGTTCGACCACCGAGATGAAATCGTGGGTCTAAATGCATCGCCAGACCTCGTTATGGAGGAAATAGCAAAAAACTCAGAAGCTAAATCTGATATAATTGCCAAGTTCTTTGAGAGCGCCGACGATGTACCAGACCCGAGAGATCTGAGCGCTGAAAAGAAGAACCTGATGATTTTTGATGATCTTCAATTGGAAAAACAAAACAAATGTGAAACGTATTATAATCGGGGGAGGCATAGCAATGTAGATTGTTTTTACCTCGCCCAGAATTATTTCAAATTACCGCGCCAAACAATCAGAGAAAATGCGAACTTTATTTGCCTGTTCAAACAAGACCTGAAAAATTGTAATCATATTTACAACGATCACGTGAGTACAGACATGTCGAAAGATGAGTTTCGAAAACTATGCAAAACAGTATGGGAACGGCCTCATGGTTTCGTGGTTTTAGACCTGACTAGCGACAAGTACAATGGTAAATACCGGTGCGGACTCGACGAATTTTATATAATCGAGGATCCGCCATTGTAAAATTGTATTGTATAGTAAAAATGGAATCATCGCTTCTCAAACAGATATCGGAAAACACGGAAAAGACGGCCTGCAACACGGAACCAAAAACATCATTTTCCATTTTTCTCAGCGAAAAGAGCACGCGAATCAGAACGAAGTTTAATCCACTACTCGAACTGGAGAAGAATAAGAAATATGAGATGGCCTTAGTTGCCCTTGAGACGTACTATTCTTTCCCTAATATCGACGCGACAAACAACGTCTTCAGGTATTCGCCGAATTCCGACACACCGTGGATAAACATTCAAGTTCCAGAGGGTTGCTATGAAATAACGGATATCAACGAATATATACAGAGGGTCATGAAGGGGAATGGGCATTACGACGGAGTAAATGGAGAATACTGTATCTCAATAGCACCAAACACCAATACGCTGAGGTCTGTGGTAAATTTAGAAGCAAATTATTGGGTTGATTTTACGACAAAGAATTCGATAGGAAGGGTTCTAGGGTTTGACAAATGGATCTATGATGGCTATAATGAATCGGAGGGCCTGGTAAATATAATGAGTGTAAGCAGCCTAAGAGTGACCAGTGACATTATCGGGTCTTCGTACACTAACGGAACATCGGAAAACGTGATATATTCTTTTTTCCCAAACGTAGGGCCGGGTTACAAGATTATCGAAGTGCCGCATAATTTGATATATCTCCCGATTTTGCTATCTACAATTTCAACGATGGAAACGAGGCTCACAGACCAACACGGGAGCCTACTAAATCTTCGGGGTGAAGAATTGGCGATTCGATTTCACATCAGAGAAGTTTGAAAGTTTTTGTAATTTATTAGTAAAATGAATCGTTACATGGGCGTAAAAGTTAATATTTCAGAAGCGCAACAAGACAAAATTAAAAGATCACTTGAAGCGGGGACCGGCGTGAGTATCAAACTATCGCACGATGATTTGAATGGCGAACACGTTTTGGCTCTCACCCAGGCGCAAATCAATAAAATGGCAGCGGCCTACCAAAAAGGAACTGGCATGATTATTAAAATGAGTAAAACGCAATTGGAGCACAACAAGAAAGTCGAAGGTGGATTCATAGGCGCCATACTTCCGTTTCTAGCGACCGCGGGACGGTTCCTTCTTGGTAGCGTACTACCTAGTTTAGCACAGGGCGCATTAGGTGGGTTAGGTGCTGCGGCTGGATCGAAACTTGTCGATAAAATCAGCGGTTCGGGCGTAATGTATGTCAAGAAAGGTGACATAGCGTGCAAAATAAGAGCGGCCGGTTCTGGTTTGTACTTGTCTCCGTGGCAAAAAGGCGCATCGATAATGGGAACCGGGCTTTACATGAAAACAGGGTCGGGCTATGTGAGTGGCGATGGACTTTTGCTCGGCCCCAACTCGCCGTTTCGAAACATTCCGATTCTCGGCATGATATTATAAATTATCATATGTAAAATGTCGAGACCAATACACAAATTTGGAACTAAACCAACTAGACCGGTAGAGGTTAGAACGCAGCCCGTTTCAGTCTTTTGGAAGATTACGAGCGGTGTTACTCACACCCCAAATAGACAACTGGGGGGTAAGCGATGGGAGATTTTTGCGCAAAATGATATCACGATACAACCAAAGGCGGCAAATACGCTAAGGCTTGGACTCGGTGTAGAAATGTCGGCGGGACTTTGTCTCGTTTCCCTCAGACAGAGTATCAAGGAACGGCGCTGCAGCTTACTAGACGGAGTGATTTCAGAAGATGTGGTTGTTGATGATATCATAGTTTCCATTCAAAACAACTCCGATTCGGTGGTAACTATAAACCAAGGAGATTCGCTATGTTTTGTAAATTATCAGCAGTAAAAAATATATATTGCTAATAAATAAAAGAATGGAATACGAAGGCATCAAACTCTATCCGAACCTAACAAATATAACACCCTCTGCGCCAGAAGGTGAAATACAAATAGCCGCAGGGTCTGCGCAAACGTACCGACTTCAAAAGATTAGCGAAATCAAAAAGGAGATCGAGCAAGAACGAGACAAAAGAGCAGCGTTGAGTAAAAAGTACCATAGAAGTGTGGGCGTAATCGGCGTAGTAGACAACGTCCTCATAGCGGTCACGATGGGGCTCGGAATTTCGGGAATCGGTGTATTGTCCACCATAATTGCGACCCCCATCGCTATTGCTATGGAAGGGACGGCGCTAGGTGCGGGGCTATTGAGTATAATTGGCGGCCGAATCTGTAAAAAGCTCGCCCTGAAGGCGGAGAAGCATGAAAAGATCAAAACGCTAGCTGACGCGAAGCTCAACACGATCAGCGACCATATTTCAAAAGCACTCGTGGATGATCACATTTCAGACGAGGAATATTCTCTGATTCTAGGCGAGATTGAAAAATTCAATGGCATGAAAGAAGAAATCAAAAGTAAGTCGAAAGTTGCGGCGGCCGCGATGGACGAGGAAGAGAGGAAGTCAGGCAGTCCTTTCAAAGCATGTTTGAGAAAAATACCGAATCTAGTAGAAAGACGACTAACGTGAACATGTATGAAATCATGTAGAGTTTTGTAGACCTATGTAGGCCTATGTCGCTATGTCTGAAAATACGTCTAACTTGTGTTTTTACACATGTCGAAAAACATGTAGAAAAACACGTCTAGAAACATGTCAAAAAACACATCGTAAAACATTAATTATTTTATTAAAAATGTCGTTTCTAAAGATAGATGACCCAGCGAAAAGAAATTTCATAGTCGAAGAGTTTCTGAAATCCAAGAAGAATATTCAGCAGAACTTTTTATCGGAGAGATTGGGGGATTCAGGACTGCAACAAGATTTAACCAAGCTGTACAAGCCTATCGTCGATTCGCAATCCGCAATTTCTAAAGAGCAGAATGACCTACTATCCGCCATCAAAGAAAACTCGGTAGCTACTACAAACGCACTACAGACGCTACCCGCTTCGTTGAAGATTCAATTTCCTCAGTATCCCTCGATAGAAGCGTATAGCGACGATCCAACTGAGGATATTAGAACTTTAGAATTAGGTGATGTGGCAACCAAGTACCTTCATCAATACGCCTCCGATAGAAAAATCGTAGACACGACGTTCGGAATACGATCAAAAAATGGGCAATTCTACATCGGTGACACTCCAATTTTTATTCAGGGAGACGATGTGACGGTTGGAAATAAGACGTATAGCGGAACACCTGGGCTTTGGGAGTTGTTGACGATGAAACAGCCGAACACGTCGATATACGATAATAATGATAGAGACGATTACGCCGAGATTCTACTCGCGACGGATGCGATCAGAACGCCAAAAAATCCTAACAAACCGAAAGCATCTGCGAGCGTCAAATATAGAGAAATTATCAAACCGATATGGGAAAAGAGGACTCGTAATACACCGACAGCGGGCAAAGGCGTGGGTGGTGTAATCGTTATTTCTGAAGATCCAAACGTATTAGCGAAACAGCTAGAACTACGATTTCAAAGCTTCAAAGTAGGTAATACCGGCGTGAGAAACGAGATCGTGGCGATGTGCGACGCGTTATTGAGGCAGGAAGTGCTGAGTAAAGATGCTTACAAAAATATAATGTCGGCATTGTAAAATGTAGAAAAAATGCAAGTCATTAATAGAAGGAGGTATAGAAAACAATACGTTATCGGAGGATCGGGAATATTCGATACAATTTCGGGATTTTTCAAACGACTAGTAACGTCGAACGCCGCCAAACAATTAGCAACGACCGCTCTCAACGCGGGTAAAGACGCGGCGAAAGAAATTGGGAAAAAGGCCATCGATGTTGGGAAAACAACCGCAATCGACGCCGGCAAACGATTAGTGGACAAAGCAGTGACCAAACTGTTTACTCCTGCTCCTACTCCCACCTCCAAGAAAATTACGCCAGAAACTAGACAAATTTTAGATCGGCTGAGTGGCGTAGGCAGCGTCGGGTTGACCTCGAATATCAATAATCTGATGATGGGCGAGGGTCTGAAGAAGAACGGCGCCATATCGATACAAGATTTAGTACGCTCGCTAAACGGCGCTGGAATGAAGGTCGCGTAAAAAAATATTATCGCGTAGTAGTAAAAATGCAATCATCCGATATTCTGAGATTTACCGAACAACCATTGAGCGATGAAAGCGTCGAACGCTACGAATGGTACGAGTATGAGCCGATATCGGGGGCGAATCTAAACACCTCCGGCGAGATTAGAATAAACATCGAACTTCAAGATCTATTTTGTCATCCGGCAGAATCTTACCTGCTGTTCGAGGGTAGATTGACGAAGGCGGACAACCCCACCACCTTCTACATCAATACCGATGAAGCAACTCTTACGAATAATGGGCTCATGCATCTTTTCAGTCAAATTTCGTATGCCCTATCGAATCAGGAAATTGAATCGTTATTTCACCCGGGCCAAGCAACGACGATGCTCGGATTACTCAAGTACCCGAATGATTTTCAACTAGCTCAAGGTTTGAATCAGTTGTGGTACAAGGACAGCGGGGCGACGGCTGCTATCGTGGATAATCAAGGTTTCGCTGTGAGACAGTCGTATATAATTCAAAAACCAACTGCCAAAGGTACTTTTAGCTTTGTAGTTCCATTGAAGCATATTTTCGGATTTTGCGATGATTACGACAAGGTTGTTTTTGGTGTGAAACATACGCTAACTCTTGTTCGTAAAGCCGATGATGATGCAATTTTTAGAGCCGCCGCCGCGAACACTGTAGGGAAAGTTAGGCTAGACAAAATCTCATGGTTCATGCCTCACGTTCAACCATCCGATATGGAGAAGATGCAATTGTACAAAACGATCGAATCGAAAGCGTCGTTGCCAGTTGCGTACAGAGCCCGTCAATGCGATACCACCTCCGTCGCACAGTCGACTAATTTTAGCTGGAGACTTAGCGTCAAGACATTACCTGAGAAACCTAGGTACATCATCTTGGGTTTTCAAACCGACAAAAGCGGCGATCAACTACACAATCCATCCGTTTTCAATCATTGCGATCTCAAAAACATGTTCGTGATGATGAACCAGGACCGATACCCAGTTGTTGACTATAATCTATCATTTCCGAATCAACAATTCTCGCGGGCGTACCGAGCAGCAGCCGCGTTCAGTGAAAAATACTATGGAATGGACGAACTAATGACACAATGCAATATCACACCCTCGGATTTCAAAGATCTGTTTCCGATTATGGTGTTTGACGTGAGCAAGCAATCCGAGCGTCTGAAGTCATCGGTGGTCGATATTCAGATCAAAGGCACGTTCAATACGGCGCCACCGGCTAATACGGAAGCGTATGCAGTGGTGATTTCAGACAAGTTACTGAGGTTTCAATCGGACGGTCAGAAAATGAGCGTGGTATATTGAAGCTCATGATAGAATGGTCGATGAAGAATAATGAGACTTACAGATACCTATCGTGCGTATATGAACGATAGGTATCTACGACTACCTAGTACAAAAACTCGACCTGCAATCCGGCCCCGCCCATGAGAAGAAGGCGACCGGCTGTTTGCCTGTTTCCGGATATGACAGAATATACCCTCATACCGAGCTTATCGTTGGCGTTGAAAAATATGGCGACGGTCGGTAATACGAGCGATATTCTGCTGCCAACCGTTGATCCGCCGGCCATGCATTCAAAAAGTTCGTTGTTACTATGTATCTCGTCTTTGACATACGAGATTCTGATTATTTTTTCGCCCGGACTGTCATTTCCTATCAAGAAATTCGCGAATCCGCCAAGTCGATATACACCCGTACGAGGGATAGTTATTAGGCCCAAGGACGTCGTATACGCCGAATCCGTATTGATAGCAACGACCGTTAATTGATGATGCATTAGATATACGCCCCCGAATGCACCACCATGCGTTGCATATGTGCCCGAGAATGCGCCACCACTTACGATTGTGGTTGCTCCCCCTCCACCCTCCTTCAACACACAAATAGCCGGTCCGGTTGTAGGCCGCCAATTCGGGGACAATGCTGGTGCCGCTGTTATAGCTCCAGCCGTTCCTTCGAACCGATATATAATACCGCTCGTCGTATTTCTCACTAGATTGCCCGGGGATACCCTCATACCCGAAACGTAATCTCTACTACCGGCAGGCTCGACGCTATTAGTGATTTTATCGGCGACTAGGGCAATAGCCTGTCCCCGACTTAGTGCTTCATCCATTCCCGCATCCGGATTATTCGTTACAGACAGGCCTTTGATGAAGTTGCCATTCATATTTAGATTCCCAGTCGCCGGGTTTGCTCCGTCTACCCTTAGAAAAGTACTATTTACTTGGGACAACGTAACGCCTCCAGCAATTACTCTTTGCGTAGACCCAGAATCTGTATGTCCAAATTTATCAACAGGCATTTTGAATATAATAATTTTTATTAATTAGGGTCGTAAGAATGCCGCTGAAAAGTCCCTACACAAAATGTTCGTGGCGACGGATGAAAAAGCGTGTATGTTGACGTAATCGAACTCGTCTATAAAAACTATGTTACTGCCGATTGAATGGTTTTGCGAACCTTTCGTGCTCCCTCCGCCCGCAATTTGCATGTACGACGCCCCATTTTTATACAGGTGGACGGTGCCATACGCGGTATTACTATTGTTACAAAATTCTATGTACGCCGAAACGATATAGTACCCGGCTTTACTGGGGAAGAAAGAAGTCGTTCCGATGCCCTGTTCAATACCGTGTCTTGCGGTACCGCATCTTATTACGTCAAAAGTAACTGCAGTGTGAGTTCTAGCGAGTATAGCCTGTTGAGTTGAACTGTAAGCGCTAACCGCGGGTCCTACCACCGTCGCCACTTTCGAAGTAAGTTGTTCATCGACGTATTTCTTATTCGTCAAATGATTATTGTCAGTCGGGACGTCGTCGTGATTCCGCATCAAATCTATTACTTGCCCCCGACTTACAGCCTCGTCTATTCCCGCTTCCGGAGTATTCGCTGTATTCGCTGTATTCGCTGTATTCGTTGTAGGCAGACCTCTAATAGTATGACCACTCATATTTAGGTCGCCAGTCGCCGGGTTTGCCCCATCTAGCCGTAGAAAAGTACTATTTACTTGACTTTCAGTAACTCCCCCGGCAATTACTCTTTGCGTAGATCCAGAATCTGTATGTCCAAATTTATCAACAGGCATTTTTTACACCCGAATATAATTTTAATGCAGGCTGTTTATAACTTCTTGAAAACTCACTCCATCTTTGTGTGTTTTTTTCAGGACGTGCAGGCATAGATGACCGCAAAACACTTCGTTGTCGGGCTGTACGCGCTCGCTATTGTAGTACACAGGACTCTGCAAATACTCCAGCAGTTCTGTGGGAGGGGACAGGCCATAGCTGTCGAAATATATTTTGTCCTTGCCGTTTTTTGAAAAAGCGACCCAGTGCGAGCCGGTTCCATTAGAATCGTCTAGATTCAATATCCCGCATTCAGTCCGCCTAGGTTTCTTCGGCAGCTCGTCTCTGAGAAATACTCCCCGGAAATTAGGGATATTGAGCTTTTTCGCGGCATCTAGTAGTTCAAAATTCGTCAGCGGATGATTCGGGAGGACTACGCCTTCGACATTTATATTTTTCACAGTTGTATAGCTCATTTTAATATTTCATCTAGATGTTTCACAAACTAATGAGCTTTCGGGCTTCTACACAGGCGAGATAATAATTATGTCTACAATTTTTGCATTCATTCGCCTTTCCATCTTTTTGAAATCGATTGTTGTCGTATGCCGATATGTTCTGATTTTCCTTACACCGACTGCAAACTTTTGTGTCTTTTGTCTCCCTATTTTCCTGTCTTGCGTATTTGTGTGCAAGCTCTTTCACTTTGGCATTTTTACAAATTTTACAGCTGGGGTAATACCCGCTCTTCTGTGAGTTATCTTTGTGAAATTCGCCCAAGCTTTTTTCTTTTTTGCATTTGGTACACACTTTTTTTGCCGCATCCATTTTATATTAGTGTAAATTATTCTTTATTTTGTTTAGTTTTCAGCGTGTAGTGCCCATAGGCTAGGGTGTGGATCCCGTCATCCATTATTACTCTTTTGTCGTCGTCGGCGGACAGAGCTATTTTATTTACTTCTTCGGTGTAAATTTCATGGCGGTAGGATCGAATGACGTTCATCGCTCTCGACTGTTGTCTTTTCGTAAACACACAGTCTTTGTAATCTGCGTGAGTGATTGATTTCTTGACGACGTTCTTTTTCACACCCTTACATTTCTTGTAGTCTTCACCCGCCATTTTGTAAGAGTACAACTTGGATCGTAGTCCGACAAATTCTTCAATCTGTTTTCCCGCGGCCTCGTCTTTGAACATACCAACCACTTTTTTATTAACGCCAGATTCTATACCTGACGGGTGATCTCTCGGATAGTCTGAAGTATCGAACATACTTTGGACGTCGGGGGAAATATCTTTGTAGAAGTCTTCCGTTTTAATTTCATACGCCAAAGAATCGGTATCGGTGAATAATAGCTTGGCCCTATCTCCGTACTTGGCCTTGATGTAATTATAATGAAAATCATACATGAGCGTCTTACTGACGTCTAATATACACATTCCTAGATATATCGGCTTGTTGTAAAACAACTTGGTCTTTTTCATGTGAACGGCGATGAGGTTTTCGTCGAAAATAGTTCGTCTGTCATAATTAGTTTTCGCGGCTAGCTTGATAGCTTCCTTCTCATCACTCACCAATCGTATGTCAACTCGATTCTCGATAGCTTCCATTGTTTTACCGAAAACGCTATTGTTCATCAGCTTGAAAAAGTCTTTCTCAAAATCGTTCGTAGCTTTCGTTCTCAGGTTGGTATTCAGATCGATATACTTTTTCAGCCAGGCACTTTCCACGAATTTTATTCCTCGATGTATTTTTACGATTTTCAATCCGAGACTTTCGTACAATTTTAAATTTTCGTAATGAACTACATACTTTACTTTGTCATTCAAGTTTGGAATGAGTTTCGCTACATTCGATCCCGCGGGTTTTACACTCTCCGGAGCTAGCGGGTAATCATTATGCAGGTCGTGCAATTCCTTCGGATATTCTAAGTCGACTTCTAACACACATCCCACGCCATCTCGTTCGGTAATGTTTTTCCAATCATTCAATTCGTCATCGTTCATCCATTCAAACCCATGAGTCGGTAACGGTTTGCTCATCGCCCATCCGTACAAGTTGTTCGCGTCCAAGTATGGAATGAATACTGAATGTTGGGTGGGATTGAAAGCTTCTCCCATGTACTCGTTGTTCGCTTTCGCGTATCGATGTGAAATCGTGCTGACGCCTCCTCGTATTCCCTGCTTGATCATCAGTAACATATCGTAGTCGCTCAACAACTCCAACTCTACGCCAGTCGTCTTCAACGCCGCATCCCAAGCAAGTCCTGGGCTAGTGTAGTACCACGCAGGATCTAGGTTGTAGTGCTTCATACAAACGTCTCTGAAGTTTTCGAACACATCCGCTAATAATAGAACATCCGATAAATTGTACAAGTCGTGATATTGGCGTAATGTTTTGCATTCAAATTTATCCCATACCGTTTTTGCGTGCGCGTAATCTTTTTCACTAATACCCGAATCGGTTAGTTTTGAATAGAAGGCATGTTTCGGCGGCAATTCGGTTTCGTTTAATCTTTCAACACCGTCGACGTAATCATATGGGTAAACGCCTTTTCTGAGTAAAAGATCCAGCTTCTCACCCTCAAAATATTTCCCTAAATTCTTGCACTGATCTTTCTGAAGATTTTTCGATAACGCGTCGAGACTCTGGGGCATGAATCTCAAACTATCGATGAAACGTAATTCGCGCTTGACTTCTCTCTCTTTTCCATCTTTGTCTACAAATTTATCGACGACGACCTCTCTGCTGAATGAGATATACTTTTCTTCGTTGCAGGGAATGCATTTGATTTTCTCGCCGTGTTCACCTCGTAATTTCTTGATAAATAAATGGCTGTCATAACCTGTCAAATTGTGAAATACGACGGGGAAGAACTTGGGGACTTTGTATTTCAGATTACAAAGGTTGTGAGCGGCACCTCTAAATTTTCCAGTCAAATGACAGTGATCTCGTACCGGTTTTTCTTCGCCTATAAATTCTCGTTCGCATATATGGCAAACAGTAGCCGAGTCGAAGAGCACATGCTCTTTCTTGCCGAATATCATCTTCTTGGGGAATTTGAACTCGTTGTATATTCGTTTTACATTTTCTTCGAGAGAGTCTATGAATAACTGAGCAACATCATCGTCGTCGTTTTCAGCTGTAAACCTCACCGGCTCTTGGGAATAAACATCATCGTCGAAGCATTTCAAATGATAACAAAACGAGCTGGGTGTATGTTTTTGATACTTGTTGGTGTAAGACGTGCTAGGAACGGGTTGACATGTACCGATAGGTTTGATGAACGATTCAAAGTCGGCAAAATACAAAAACGGTACACGCATCTTTCTATAATAATGTGAAAAACTTAGCATAGTCCCAGGTTCCGGAAGTTCTATTCGTTGGGCGTCCTGCTGCGAACAGTACTCAGTATGTTTGTGAAGCGATTCTACTTTTCTGTAACCGATTAAACATCTTCTGCAATAGTGCATTGAATTATGGGATTTTTCTGTTCGTAGCGCTAGCAATCTATTAAAATTCTTGATCCAGCAATAATGCTTCTTTTCTCCATCAGAAATGAGTAATAGATCCACGCACCTATCATTCTCATGCTTTGATATATATAGTGGGAATACATTCACATCTTTCTCGTAACCAAAAACATTAACACTAATATTATTATTTCTCTCAAACTTACCTATCACATTAGCATCCGCTGCTACTGGGAATTCGATACCAGACCAATTGAGTTCCTCAGACTGTCTAATTAATTCTTTCGTAATTCTTTCTGTATTTTTGTCGACGGGGTTTACAGCTCTCGTTACGCACCACTTGAAGCATTCATCGTCTTCGTTCTTCATATTAATAATAGCCTTTTTATTCGCTAAATAATCTGGAAGTGGGATATAAGAACTACCTTTCAATGGTTTATATGTCACTGTATCGATATCCAACTTCAAAACGGTTTTGAATCTCCAATTACTCCCCCGCATCTGAAAACTTGCCATGCTCTCCTTAATTTTATCCGCTGCGTTGGTATATATTTCCCTCACATCGGTTGCTTCTAAAATAATATCACTCTTTGATTTGAAATTAGGCTCAGCCGTTACTACTTCGCCGGTTTTCATATCTACTTTCTCCATTTCGCACATGAGATCGAATTGAACTTTTACCCCGCGATTTTTCCCTAGCAGCCTAACTACCTGCGGTCTTACAGCCTTGAGAAAAGTTGCAACATCGATCCCGTTGGCGCCATCGATCGTGTATCTTTTTGTAAACCCTTTGATAGCCGTCGCAGTCTCTCGAAGTTTGAACCTATGAACGGGTGGTTTTATTTGCGGGGGTAACTTACTAATCTCACTAGTCAGCCAATCCGGGAAAGTTTGATTTTTCGTCTTCAAAAATTTCCAAGTAGTAGACAAGAATGCTGTAAGTTCCGCTTTTGCTAATCCCGAGTATCCTCGCACGCCTCTCTTTTTTGCAATTTCGCGCAATTCCCGTACAGTGGCGGGAGTATGCGCTGGTGCTTTGTTGACCTGGACCCGAGCGCCTAGTCGATCTCCCTGCAATATGAACGCTATGAGTTCCGCTTTTCGCAAACTCGAGTATCCTCTTTGTCCTCTCTGTTTAGTAATTTGTCGTAATTCTTTCAGATTATACGATGAGTAGTCCATTTTATATTGGGATCTCCTGTCTTTAGGCCGAGCTGTATATTCCATTTTCAGTTATTTTCTATACGCCAGAGAAAAAAAATAATAATATTCGATTGATCCAAAAACGATTATAAACCAACGGTGTAAAATCGTTTGCGATATTGTAATCCCGTATCTACGTCGTAGTCCACTCACGCTCTTGCATCACACAGGCATGAATTGCCATTGCATTGACAATTAACGACGATGATCTCGTTGTCGATCAAACTAACATCACGCGGGGGTGAGTTGCCATTGCGCCGACGACGAACGACGATGGTCTCGCATGGACGTTGTTGACGATCCGACCGTGGATTCTTACATGGGCATTCATCGTCGCAGCATTCGCGGATGTGGGCGTCAATTTTAACAAGGAACTTTGCTTTCCACCGTCTTGTAAAATATCCATCCTTGCTGCTCCGCTCGGCGATTTTTCGTAATTCAGTAATTTTCATCGAGTAGTCCATTTTGTATACGCCGGAGAAAAATTTTTTACGACAGAGAAATTTTTTTACGCCAGACGTCGATTTTGAAAAAGTAAGGCTGACATTGGTCAAACTGTGCGGGCGCTCAATTTTTTAGGCTGGTATTGCTCAAATGGGTCAAATGAGTCAAAGTAAAGGCTATATTGGTCAAATTGTCCGATGGTCAAGGCTGTACTGGTCAAATGAGCCAAATGCCTTATTCCTGTTCTACTTTCGGGGTTTAGACCCCCCCTTAGCCCCTGATAAACTCTGCCCACCGCCCATGGTCCGGCTTCCTTGTATTGGTGATTGTCCACGTAACCCTGGGTCTTCTTCTATATATCATCGAAAGTTCCTCGCATTTCCTCCACAAAAGTTATCAGTGACTCGTACAGTTTGAGACGGATACATCAAAGTGACGTCATCATATAGGCCTACTATGACATTATTTGGTTATATATTTTGTCATAGCTTTTATTGCTAATTTGCTATGCATAATGCATTGCACTTTGCGCTGTTTCTTTCCTGAATCCTCACTTTATTTATTTTTTACTTTTACGATTTGGGGGCCCCACCGAAACTTGGGGCCCTGTGCAGCAGCACAATCAGCACCGTGGTTAATCCGGGCCTGTTTGTATGGTGTTTAGGTCGGAAATTAGAATGTGAATAATGGTCATTGGTCATTGGTCAGGTAAGGCGGGGTAAGAGTTCTTAAAGAAATAAAGAAATAAACTTCGGAATCGAGTGGAAAGCCCGGGTCACGGCGGGGTGTGATCAGTGCTTAAAGTGCGGAAAAAGAAGTGCCTGGACCATAGGCGTACGGGAGGTTTCAGAAGTGGGGGGGCAAAGATTGAACTTCTGCCCGAAAAATTTATCCGGCCAAAAAAAAATTATTTTTAGTCGTCCGCGACAATTTTTGCCCGAAAAACCAGACTTGCCCGAAACTTGACGACCTTTTTTTTTCTTTTTTTTTTTTTTTAGTCGTCCGCGACTATTTTTTTTGCTCGAAAAACCAGACTTGCCCGAAACTTGACGACCTTTTTTTTTAGTCGTGTTTTTCCCGAAAAAACCACCAAACTTGCCCGAATTTGGGGGGGGCAATTGCCCCCCCCTGCACCCACGCCTCGTACGCCTATGGCCTGGACGCTTTAAGCCCTGGGTGTGATGGTCTAAGAAGAGATTGGTGAGAGGAAAATAATCATGGCGAAGGAACGGAAAAGGGCAGAATTCAGGAGGCATGTCACTTCAGAGTTCAGAGGCGTGGTGCTGGTTCGGATATATATTCATGGCTCTGTTGGAGAACTTCAGATGAGAAAGTAAGGGGAATGGGTGCACGGGATGGAGCTGGATGTGGATGCGGGGTGTGGGTGCTGGGCAGAGGAGTAAAGTCGAAATTTACCCGGAAACGCTGGCTACCCAGAGGGCGGGGTGGGCAGAATGGGTTGGGGAGGGGCGTGGTTAGTAGGCCTATCGTTAGGGCTAGGTGATGGTTAGGGCTGGGCGAGTGGTTTGGTGGGTAGGGCGAAAAAGCGAACTATCCCGGGAAACGTCTGGTACCCCAACTAGTAAATAAAATAATAAAATTAGGCCTATACACAAACTGTAACAAAGCGGATAAAAGTGACGAAAAAAACTGGATTATTCTTGGGAAAGGGCAGAAAAGGTTTTCACATAATTATGTGGTTTTCAGTACCTGATGTAGCGAAAGTGACTGCCTACAACACACTTGAGCGCAACGGTTTCGTGTATATCTGGCATCACGTGGAAGGCAATGAACCTGACTGGGAGCCACCTGAGATACCAGAGATCACGAACGGCGATTGGGTCTACCGCGGAAGAACTGAACACATCGTCAATGCACACATTGAGGTGAGCTGCACCTATAATAATTAGGCTATGTAAACGCGCATCTGATGGTGCTAGGCTACGTAAGTCGTCAAGACGTCATTCGTAATACCGTAACTCTTTTAACGAATAAGCTTACGTCTCGAAAGTAGCCTCTTCTCGGTTTAGGCCTACTCTTGGTTGTGTATAGTCTATAGGTCCTTTAGCCTATAATAGACTATTATATTTATTGTCCTAAGAGAAATTGGATTCAAAATGTTTAATTGATCTATGACGTCTATGTCGACTCGACTATAATTAACAATCATCTTTCAACAAACCGAAAACAGTTTCACAAGCAGCTGCAGCAGCTGTTGTTGTGGCCAGCCGACAGGAAAACAAGGCTGAAGTTCCGGAAACAAAATAATGCGGCACGTTAAATATTTTCGGCCGGTCGAAAATGTGGTTCAAAGTATTTCTAGTCAACCGACAGGATCAATATAGGATCAATAAGATCAATAAAATCAATAGGATCAATAGGATCAATAGGATACATAGGATCAATATGATCAATGGGATCAATAGGATTCGTCTGAGCAGTCCATTAGGTCAAGGCGCGGAGAGGCAGATTAACAGATTTGGATGCAAGACAGTAAACTTAGAGACCGAGACCGAGACACAAGACAGGTCAAGACAACTGTTCAAGACTCAAAACTGAGAGACTCTCGGTATTTATTCCACAGAGCAAGACGCGCATTCCAGAGCAAACAACAGAAGTAACTCATGAACTAGTTTACCAGTTTCCTACCTCGCATATAATTACAGTCCATTATTAGTAGGCCTATAATTATAGGCCTATGTTTGCGTGATATGTTCAGAATTATAAACAGTTTTGCGCGAGAACTACGGACACACACACACACACACACACACACACACACACACACACACACACACACACACACACACACACACACACACACACACACACACAAAAGAACAAGACTTTCGCTTCAAGACAGTTTCCAAAATTCGAGGCAGTGGCCACGAGATCGAAACCGAGACAATTAGGCCTATGCATAGGCTGAAACATCAGAAAACTTGTCTCGAGACCGAGGCACTGTCTCGAGACCGAGGCACTGTCTCGAGATCATAGAACTCAGCAGAGGACGCGCCTGCATTTGTTGTAAGCTTATTAATAACGCGTTCTAATCAGATGGTCTTAGTAATTATTATCATGCGGTGCTTTAATCCACTCGCTATGTTTTGCATTCGAATGGAAATCTTCCTGATCCTACTCTATTAATATTTAAAGATTCGCCACAGGCGTTTGATTGCAAACAATGCCACATGCTGTGTCGTATAATAGGCTATGCATGCATGAGATGCTTATCAGTACTAAGACAAATCCTCTGTAATAAGATTCTATCCGAATCACAAATCAAAATAAATTTTCATTTTACATGTAGGTGGTATAGGCTAAAGTACATCATCATCATATTCATAATCATAATCATCATCATCACCATCACATAGGCTAATCACCATCGCCATCATCATCATCATCATCATCATCATTTCTTTTTCGAAGCTTATGCAGCCCATGCTCTTCAGCTCTTATGCCCATCTTTCCAGAGGTCTAGCCTATACGTGTTAGGCTTAGCCTACATTGGTCCACATCTAAGCCTACTTCGGTTTTGTGCAATCCACGTAGGCAGGCATCTCTTTTAGCTTGCTGTAGGCTAATCTTCATTCATTATCTGGTCCATTAACAACACACGCAATATCTGGAAAAAATCATAAAATAATTATGGTCGATTATTTTAACAGAAGCGCAGTTGGTTCGTTTCAAAATCACACATCCGATGAGATTTAACTGCATGCTGCCGCTAAGCATTAGGCATAATAATAATAATTGTGTGTGAAGTAGGCCTAGGACTCGCTGAAGGTCTCTGTGTAGACCCACATAGTCTAGGCCTATACAGTAGACCTAACCATTTGATCAGAAGAGGTTCGAATGATGCGCACTCTTCGTGTTACAACACGAACGTCGTTCTAACCAGGGGCGGATACAGAAATTTTCCAAGAGGGGGGGCAATTTTTGTTACCTTGGGTAGGGAAAAATTTTGCTGATCATGGGCAGAAAAATTCTGATGACCTTTTTTAATCATCCAATCGAAAAGTCCGAAAAAGATACCAATTTCAAACCGAATGGGGGTACGATACATGGGCATTTCTAAATGGGGGGGGGGGGCATGGCCGGATTGGCCCTCCTGGATCCGCCTCTGGTTC
This sequence comes from Lumbricus rubellus, assembly GCA_945859605.1. Lineage (NCBI taxonomy): Eukaryota > Metazoa > Annelida > Clitellata > Crassiclitellata > Lumbricidae > Lumbricus > Lumbricus rubellus. The sequence goes on along the minus strand of OX243820.1, from coordinate 15,841,393 downwards.
TAATCAAAGCGGTTAATTATTGCTTCTTCGTCCGTCGAAAAGTCAAGGATCGTGCATTAATTTTGCAGACTTTTATGTGTGCGACAACTGTGTCTGTTATGAGACATGTCTGCTTTTAACGCTGAAATTGTTTGAATTATAAAGGAGATTCCAGAGAACGGAGCGGATGTGGCTCATCTCGCTCAGGTCCACGGTCCAATCCTGTCATCTGGTGTCGACCTCAGATACACGTACGATAAGCTGTGGCGTTTTGCTAAGCACGAGTGGGCGGGCATGTGGGAGCAGGACTCCGACGAAAAGCATGTAGGTGTGCTTAGCCTCAAGCACTCCATCAAAATCTTCGGAACCAACTTTCGTCTCTTAGATATGAACGTTGTCGCCAAACAGGTAGAGTAATTTGCTCTCATAATTATTAGGCTATTTAGCGTACGCAGGATAGACCCAGCCTAATCGAATTCGTTAACTTCAAATTATAAAACGCTTCTTTAAACCTAAGCGTAATGCACTATAGCTTATTTACGAGCTCTAGGCCTACGTCGTTTCACTATCAGCTGCAGAGGGGAGAGCTGCACAAAGGAGGTCGGAATTCAGTTGGTGTACGTTGGCCTACAGAGAGAGCGGAAAGAGAGACGGCAGATCAGCTGTTACGTAGGGCCTACGTGTGTGTTTCGTTGAGGACGATAAAGCTTGGAAGACAGCTGAGCTGGAGGATCGGATGGATGATGGTGGTAATCCTTGAAGAGGTGAAATCTCATTTTGGAATGGAAAGCCTGTGGACTGTGATAAAGGCCACGTTAAATCTCATCCTAGGCCTACTTATGCAGAAGTTGCAAAACAGTGAAACACAATAATGGTCGTGATTAGATTGTGTAGCAAGAGCTAGCTTGACAATGCAAAGCAGACTGCCGTGTGCAGATTGTTGTTCTGCGTTCTAAAGCGCTTTTTCTTCATCAATAATTACATATCATTCTGCTTGCGCTGACGATGCAACTTCACCTAATAGCTTAATAAAGGTGTGTAAAGTACATTGTATATGTGGCCGTTGTGATGGTCGTGTACAAATGTTTCTTTTGCAGATTGGACCTGGGATAGTGTACCTGACATTCGACAGTGTCTTTGGAAAGGGAGCTTACCTCCAATCACTGACACCGACTGAGCCTCTAACTCAACGCATGATACATCACGTCTACTTTCAGTGGATGGCTCCAGCATTCATCGCGAAATTCTTCTTGTTGGCTGAAGCAATTATGGTCAGTCGTCTGATTCTTCATTCACCTCTTCATCGTGACATCGTCGTCACCGACACCACAATAATAATAATGATAATAATAATGATAATAATATACCTCTTCTAATTATGTGCTTGTGGAGCACAAGACGATGCCAAAGGCAACCATGGCCTGTCCTGCTCTTAGATTTCGCTGAATTGCTCACAATGTAAGTACCATGCTGAATTTCATTGTGCGCATAGGCGTACGAGGCGGGGGTCCAGAGGGAGGGCAAATGCCCCCCCCCAAATTTCAGGCAAGTCTGGTTTTTCGGGCAAGCACACCCTCGAACGACTAAAAAAGGTCCTCAACTTTCGGGAAAGTTTGGTTTTCGCCGCTTTTCGGGCAGAAGTTAAATCTTTGCCCCCTACTGCTGAAATCTCCCGTACGCCTATGATTGTGCGTACATGGTGGTACCAGATATATGCCTATGCAGAAAGAATATAGGATTTGTTTTGATATAGGTAAATGTTTTAATCTAGATTTACCTGTGCGTTAATATGTCGTTTAAAAGAAAGTTTCATTATTTCAACGAAAGAACGTAAAAAACTGTTCAGGTCGAGCGAGACATCATGATTTGGAACAACAAACGATACGAAGGAAAGCCGATGTTTGTGAAGTCAGCGGAAGATGCTCTAGTCGCACGACACAGACGATGGTATTCACAGTTCTACTCGAAGCACAGTCCACGCCTCTCCACTGCAGGAACAAGCGGTCACCAGCCAAGCCTTGACTGGTAGGATGATGACGAAGGAGAAGGAGGTGGTACTCAAGATCATGTCTCATTGTCATCATCACAGCTGCTCTCACTGCTGGCCTTTGACACTTTGCTAGCAACTCTCAATTATTACACATGGAATCGATCACCACCAGTGGCGTAACAACTGAGCCGGGGGCCCGTGGACATTCTCAGCTTGGGGGCCCTATCCATAAACGGAACTAAACCGTAAAAACAATTAGCCTAGAAGGCCCTAGATGGCCATTTTAAAACAAAAGCGTAATTATTATCTGAAGCAATTTTGGCAGCGCAATAGTGTAGGCCTACTAGTGAGTTTTCGTAAAGCTTCGCTTTATGAATGTCAGTAGGATTTCAGATATAAAAATACCTTAATTCAGCTTCCATTTCTTAAGCGTTTTTTCATCAATCCAGCTTCTATTTTAGATCTAAAATTTGTACTTTCATCCAGCTTTTTTTCTCATGAGTTATTTTCGTCAATCCAGGTTCTAAATATTTCACCTGTAAGAGAACCTTCGTCCAACTTCCATTTCCCTTGCGTTTTTTCATCAATCCATCCTTCATTTAATCTGTAAAAAACTTTCATCCAGCTTCCATTTCTCAAGCGCTGGACCAGTTAGACGAGTTGTCTGTAGACCAGTTGTTGTCGTGACATCCATGCAAAGATCATACATACACACACGAGTCTTGCTCGGAGAATATGTCTATTCTAGCCTTACTGTTGGCAAAAGCGTCTACCAAATCATCAATATTCAATTGTTTTGCGCTTTCGTTTTCGATTGCAAAGAGAGAAAGACCCTCAAGCCTGTCCTGTGAAATATATAGTTGACCTAAGATAAGTCTTTATTATTTTCAATTTTGGGAAGGAACTCTCTGCACTGGCGACGGTGACTGGAAGGGTGACAAAGAGCACACGTACAGGCAGTGGCCAATTCAGGCATTGACGACATGATGTGATAGCTAGAAGAACCTGGAGGCAATGTCACTTTCCTCACCTATATATAGTAATGTCCTTTTTCTCCTTGGAAGTTGTCGGCACTTCGGAACAAATTTGACTAACATCGACTACTTCCTCTGCGTTCTCCGCTATAACTGCAGGAATATCGGCACTTGGAATTTGCATCTTAAAAAACCAATTGATGGAGGGAATGCCGACCATGGCAGCCTCAATTTTTCGATTTTTCTCTGCTCGTTTCTGACTGCCACAACTGTACTGCATTTTACGGCATTCAATCTTATTTGGTGATTATTTTCGTTTAGCCACCGCAATAGTGATGGTCCAGATAAATTAAGTAAATGAATTAATGCAGTGACTGCTATTATGAGCGCGAAGGAATGAACACTGCAATGTACAGTGTGTACCAGTCACTTCAACGCTTGACTCGTATAGAGACATTGACAGAGACAAAGACAGGTGCACACATTGCACACACTGAGAGAGAGTGAGAGAGGCAGACAGACAGACAGACAGACAGACAGATCTCTCTCTGTCTGACTGACAGACAGAGAGAGACAGACAGATAGAGACACACAGATAAGCACACACAGTGTCACACACAGACAGCAAGAATTAGGAGCCGAAAAGAAAGCAGATACTATTATTTCAAGCATCATTCCTTAATGGATGAACGTATACAATATTACCCTAACCGTAGGCTCCACCCCTAACGCACAACTAAGACTTTTAGTGTTGATGTCTGCTACGGGTCAAATGCTCTCACATCCGATGACCCATGCAGTCCCGACAGACACGACACATGCGTGTCATTTATCATTTCCGTCGTATCTAGGCTATAGGTCTACAATGTCTACATTATGGTCAGACTCTACAATCTGAAACTAACTATAAAAAAAAGAACTCTGAAAAAGTACATGGAACTTTTTACTAAAATAAGCTCGGGGCCCTTTGGAGCTCGGGGGCCCGTGGATTTTGTCCACCTTCGTTACATGGTTGTTACGCCACTGATCACCACCCAATACTAACATTACCATGGTACATTAACTACAATTCCAAAGAAGAAATATATATATATATATATATAATCACTGTCTTGAATGATATTAAATGAAGGTGGCAGACATAATATCTTGGACTTACTAGTGGTGGCTCGGCTTGACACAGCCACATCATCATCATCATCATCATCATCATCATCATCATATATATGGTATTGTAGTATTAAAGATGAGACTTCACTAACATGCTTCATTCGTTGTGAACTGCCACATACAAACTATGCAACTACAGGAAGTCAGGTAGGCTACCATAACTGTCTTTGAAGTCGACCAGCCTGAGGAACCAGAAATCTGGATATGGTGGGTGGCAATCTAGTTGAACTAGGAAGCCCTATAGATGCAGTGTCCACAGCCCCAAGCCTACTTAATGTAACCATGATGATACTATTATAACCAGCTGAAAGAATGAACCATTCGCACTGGACAATGAATTGCAAAGCTTTGTTTCAACTATGCACACATCACTCTGGCCTGCAATATGAGAAATGAGATAAATGTACCATAAACATAGTTGTCCCATTCTTAAACGAGGAAGCAGTGACCTTTCCTGAGTCCTATCACTCTCTACAACATGTGAAATGAGACGAATGCAAATAGAGTTGCTGGCTGAACCAATGAACATCAACTTTCCTACCACTTCCTACAAATTGGAAAGGATGAAAAACAGTTGTTATAGATTCATAACCAAAAGCAACGACTTTCCTAGCCGGTGGTTAAAGTGCTTAGCGTGACCAGTGGGAATGTTGAATGAGTGAGCAGTGGGAATGTCGAATGAGTGAGCAGTGGGTATGCAGAGGAAGAGTTTTATTGGGACTTTTCCCGGGTTCCATGCATAATGAACAATGGGAACGCAAGCAAAGAATTTCAGGGCACTGGGAACGCTTTCGATACACTTTAAACCCTGTTCCTAGCATTACTTCCAACATCGTAAATGAGAACGCTCAATTGTTCATCCATTCTTAACCCTTTACCCGTTCATTTTTAAATTTTAGGCCCATTTTCAGCGGATATTCTTGGGGCAAACGGGTAAAAGATTAACCACTAAGAAGTTACATTTTTCCTGTTTACACCACGGGTAAAGAAATGGTTGCCTCATTCCATTCTTAACTAAGCAGCAACTTTTTCCTAGCATTACCTTAATTGACCTGTAACATGGTAAATGAAGTGCTAGCTGCTCTGTTCTTAATCAAGAAGCAACAGTTTCTGCATGTCCAACTTGGAACCGTCTTGCCATATTAGCCTTTCTGATAGCGATTATACGCAAAACCGTGCTGCAAGAAAAAAATATTCATTACTGAGCAGAAACAAAAGAGTTTTGCCACTCATTCTTGAACACAATCATTGTTCTACAGAACTGCAGCTAAATTGATAACCATACACCGAAGGAGATGAGAAGAAGTAGATACAAAAGAAACACACATTCAGTTGAGACTAGAAGTCATAATACTCAAAACATGAATAACTAGAAACTATTGATACAACCGTATTTGTCCTTCGTTAGCAGACATTGTTTCACATGGATTAGGAACTTTTCCAGTAATTTACACAAAAGAAACAATAGTCATTGTAACTATAGACACCATTTGAAATGACTAATTCACTGACATCAAAGTAAGTTTTCTAGGTGTCATCTTTCATATCACCTTTCAACAATCAACATACATGTAATAATCATGTAACGTAATATCAGCTGCAACCAATGAGAATAAGAGTCTGTACAACGATGAATGAACTGATGCTGCTATCCTCTGCAGCCCAGACTGAGCTGCTGAATGTACCGGTCAGAAACTGCCTCTTCTCGACAGGGTCAACTTCTAGTGGTTATCAGTTATCTAACCGGTTAAACGTTAACGTGCTTTTGAAATGGACAAGTGAACTACAGCGAAGAAGCACCAGAGGCATATTATGAAGAATTCTCCTAAACACATTATTAGTAATAAAAACTGTTCAACTCAAAAACAGCAGAACCTTCAACCTTTAAATTATTCTAAGCATTCCTAAAGGGGCAATACCAACGTCTACATCATAAAGGAGCTAGATAATGTCTACAAACTATACCCTATCAGGTGAAACAATGATAGTGACTCTGGAATTCTACACTGAGAAGCAGTGGCTTTCCAAGATACTTTCATACATGATTATTGAAGCAACTTTAAAGCAGTGGCTTTCCAAGATACTTTCATACATGATTATTGAAGCAACTTTAAAGCAGTGACTTTCCAAGATACAGTTTTCACACATAATTATTATTGATGCAACTTTAAAGCAGTGACTTTCCAAGATACTTTCATACATGATTATTGAAGCAACTTTAAAGCAGTGGCTTTCCAAGATACTTTCATACATGATTATTGAAGCAACTTTAAAGCAGTGACTTTCCAAGATACTTTCACACATAATTATTATTGATGCAACTTTAAAGCAGTGACTTTCCAAGATACTTTCACACATAATTATTATTGATGCAACTTTAAAGCAGTGGCTGGCATTTTGACCTTAAAAGTGACTGGATGAATAATAAGCAACTCATTGTCACTCTGTGACGACTTCTTTTAAATGAACAATCCACAACAACAACAAAATGCAACTGTTGGTAAAACACTCACAGTGTGACTATCCAATACTAAAGCCAAACAAATTGCATGATCATGGTTAAGCTTCAGTTTTCTATAATAATAAGTGTCTAAAAAATATAAAAGTTTGCATTTCCTAATAAGAAAAACAACAGAAAACGCAAAATTAGCTAAGATTAAAATTTCCAGTGATAGGAAGGAGAGAGGAGTATGAGAAAAAGTTTAGACTTGAAGAAAAATGTCATTAAAAATTTTTCCAATAACTCAGCCACTAGTAATGAAACGCAAAGGCCTTGGATGAAACGACATCAGCGAAAACTTTCTCCGACACTTAAGATGGACAGAATAAACAATCCAGACATAATACGTATTAAAGTGATACTTGCAAGACATGAACATTTATGATGCTCAACGAGCTGCACTGCATTGATAATTACGTGCATTACAGCAAAACACAGACCGTGCTCTGAATCAACCTGGGATTGGTATAGGATCTCTTTCAACCAACCTGGGATTGGTATAGGATCCTCTCTTTCAACCTTACGACATTCATGTATACATATCAGTGGTTGTAAAGCTGTGAATGTTTCACTAGTGCAAAAGTACGATCAGCTTTCGTGCTATCAATTCCAACAGCTTACATTTAAAACATTTCAAATTGTTTTAAATCTACAGCTCACGAAGATTAGATGCTTCATCTTACAACGCAGGGAGATAATATATTCACTCTTCATTCATTCTTCATTCATCATCATCATGATGTCTGGCTGATGAGTTTGAACACAACCATTTAGTCGTTGTGATCAACAACAGTTAACCTATAACAGCACTAAACACTGCATACACCATACAGTGCATAGCTATATACATGCATACATACATACATACATACACACATACAATACATTACGTACAATCATACATACATACAAACATACACATATAGCAAATGTTGCAATTGTTACACAATCAACAGCTGCTCAGTCAAATTTTATAGTCTCTAGCTTGCACGAACAATTAGTGCACATATGTGACAGTGTCAAATGCCATTATTGTCTCTACAATTATGCCTTTAAAGCACACGCATGAACAAACTCGCCTGCGAAAGATTAAACCTGATGACGAGGAGACCTTCAAAAGATGTATGCAGAGGATAAGTGCAGTATATAAAAAATTATAGCCTGGAAACAAACAAAAAAACAAAACAAACCTACAAACCAGAAAATTCCACAGGGCAATTAAATAGAACAAAGTCATATTGAGACCAATGAATTTTGGTTGAGTAATCAAAGTTTTCTCTGATACATAACATACTTTGTAGAACAAGCATTAAAAGCGCTAAAAATCACATTTTCTACATCAAATAACTTAAACATAACTATCTTCAACAAAACAGCTAATTAATCACACCAATAAAAATAAATTAACGTACCAAAAAGTAAATAATAAATAAACACACTTTATATGCAGCAAAAGACTAATCAACTTGGCAGCTAGAATATATGGTAACCAAAGTGATAGATAAACAGAGGCATAATTGGGCATCACATGAAACTGAACAAGTGATAGTGAGAGAGAGAGAAAGAAAGAGGCAGAAGCTAGGAGCAGTGTAAGATGCTGCCCAGCAGAAGGTCTATCACTCACAGACCTGCATCGTCACATCGTCACTTAAGATCACACATGTACTAAAACAAGGTGAACAACCGACGATGTGTTGAAAAGACACAACACAGCTGATCAATGACAACATACGCAATTGTCTCACTCTCGTCATTTCATCACAAACGATGCTCTGCCCGTCTTTCGATACAAATCGAGTCATGTTTTGAAACGTTACTTCTCATTTATCCACACGACTTTTGTCATGCCAACCGACCCTTCGCCTCTAACTCAACAGATTGGAATGCTAGAATTTGACTAGACGTGCAAGTTCTCACCAACAGCATGCCACCATTCGGTGTTCTGTGTATACCGTATTTTGAGATCAGTCCAGTAGAAGTATGCATAATGCATATAGCTCAAACGGTTGTGAGACATCTTTCTAAACAGAGGTGAGACATCTTTCCAAGTTTCCATTTGAATAGAAACAACTGTTTGAATAGAATCATGAAATGTGACAAAATAATATTAGAAGCTGCAGTCTGAATGGCTTTTGTTGACTAAATCATGAAGAAACTTAGGCCATAAAGCCGGAGAAATCTCCGAATGTGCACATACGAAGAAGGTAAACTGCAAGAATGGCTGAACAAGTTTTTCAATTCTTTTGAGGACAAATTAAGCTTTAGAAGCAAACTACTTTTACTGTCCGCTGTAAATGAATTTCAAATGCATCAGCATCCAAGGATTTGACCGATTGAAACTTGACGATGGTCTCTCTCTTTCACAAGACAGTTTGAATTTATTTCAAGCCATCCTAAAATTCAATTTAATTATTTATCTAATTGTCTACTTAAGGCTACTTACATGGCTTTGGCAGAGATCTGTCAATTTGAATAAAGTACATTTTGCCTAACACCTGCTTGTCCATCTGGACAAAAGTTGTTATGTTCATATAAATCTCATAAGTACCTGTATAAAGCGTAAGGCAGACACAGCAGTGCAAAATCTAAACACTTCATGCACAAATCTAAATGGATCTCGCTTACAGTACAGCATGACCATATCACATCAAAAGCTCTGTACATGTACGCACTAAAAATTAACTGATATATCACAGCTACTCAGAACTTTGCAATCATGGCAACAGATTGCACTCTGTCACTTCTAACTGAATTTCACAAGTTCATCACTAATCAGAGTTTAATCAGTGATCAACTTTTCCGGTCATCGGGAAAACCGAAACTCATGGCTTATACTGCTGGTCAGAAACAAAAACATCTTGATTGAACCCAGTGCTATAATTATAATATGTATGTCAAATGTGTGCACTGAGAATATGTTTATTAAACCATATTCAAAATGAAGTGAAAATTTAAAACTAACTAGTTACGCACCAATTGCATGTGACACCCATGCCAATCAAGTTAGTTAACTTGTCTCTTAAATTGTATGAATATTAACATGGAGCTGCGGCAGGTGCAGTGACGTTAAGCCAAGTTGCACTTGTAGTTGAATGGGTGATGATGGGTGACTGTCTCTGGACTATCATAATTATTGTCTGCTCAGCCCTTCTTCATCCTTTCTTCATCCTTCATCGATTGGTAAACAAATACTATAAGAAGAAGTTGCTGGTCAAATATGACATCATTCTGTATGTGGATTGCCATAGTCGGTTTAGCATTTCAGCTGAATGATCTTTAACCTGAGGACCACACTTCCACAAAACTTCTTTAGACGTATGTAACCTTCAGCCTTCCTCAAGGATGGCTTGAGATAATTGTTAAGTTCCCTAACAAACGTTTGTGCAGTTACTTTCAGCAATTTTCACTTAAATGATAAAACTGCTTTAAAAAGTGTTACAACACACTACAACTGTTTAGTGTCACAGAACAACACTGCTATTGTTACACATCACTCACAAATATATATATATATATATATATATATATATATATATATATATATATATATATATGAAAAAAACTTGACAGTTGAACAAGTCTTACAAAATTCACAAAATGTACTCAAGTGCAGCACAGAGCAGGGATTTACATGCTGAGTGATCAGATGATCACTGGATCAGTTCCAACTTCACTGTCTCTGAATTGAAGTCAACCGTGTCACCTCAATTAAAAAATCTCTTTACTTACAAGACTTCAGACACTTCAATCACATTCAGTAAAAAAAATGCTAAATTAATGTGCATGAAATTCCTTTTAGAAAACTAATATTCTTTCTCAACACATTTCTTGAAATTTAGAAACCAGACCTCTTCCGGCTGCCTCAAGCAGGATAAAAACCAGCTAATGAACTGTATTGTTTAGTCAATAATGGTTTACATGGTATACCTTCTTCTTCTTTATGTTATCTGCCGTTAGGCAGGTTCGTATGTCCAACGACGCCATTACAAACCTGCCTGACGGCAGAGAACATAAAGAAGAAGAAGGTATACCATGTAAACCATTATTGACTAAACAATACAGTTCATGGTATACCTAAGAACGTGAATTTTTCATTTTACTGGAAGGAAATGAACCTCCAAGATTTTGATATAGATTACAGAGCTAGCTGTATTGTTTAGTCAATAATGGTTTTACGCGGTATACCTAAGAAAGTGAATTTTTCATTTTACTGGAAGGAAATGAACCTCCAAGATTTTGATTATAGATTACAGTGCTAGCTGTAAACAAAACTGTTAGAAAATTCTGCATTTTGTAGCACAAAACAAGACTGCTGCTAAAGTTTATGTCATAGTTTTGAACTCCCAAATAAAAGATGCAACTATTCCAAACACAGCCACGACATGAGTTAAAGTTTGCAGCAAAGAGAGGAAAAAGTTTCCTCAATCAAATGACTTAACTCTATATCCACACTTTGCTGGCTTGAAGTTCAAGACATATGAACTTTGTAAAGTGAAGACTTCCACATCTATATAAACCTTGAATAAATTAAAAATGACTAGACGTAATGTAAACATTGGATAAATAATTATTGTTGAGTAAAGATTCATCCAATAAACATTGAATAAACCTTGAATAAATTAAAGATGACTAGACGCAATGTAAACATTGGATAAATAATTATTGTTTATCCAATAAACATTGAATAAACCTTGGATAAATTAAAGATACTTAGACGTAATGTAAACATTTCTTTGCCAAAGAAAAAATCTGCTAACCTATTTTGTTTCTAGCATAGATGTAAAAACATAGAACAGTAAATTTCTGCAAGAATGAGCTGCCAGCAAAGGCCACAATACCTTGGGTTGTACGTAAAAGGTATTGTTCTGTTTGTAGTTTGGTGAATTGAATCTAGTATTTCTATACAAAAAATACCACAATAGGTCTACCGCATACCATGCAAATACAAAAACCTGAACATTATAATGGTAAAATAAATACAATTTCAAAATAACAAACTGTGCAACATTTTAAGTTGCAAACAACCAATAAAAAGAGTTTGAACACACACTGTTTAAACAATGTTCTGAAGGATGAGTCCTGCCACTCACAGAGGCACAACAGACATTGACCATTGGCTGCTGCTGCACAAGTTACACTAAGCATCTCATGACAGTGATTGACAGCAGCATGACATGCAAACAAGTCATTCAACGAAAACATACAAATCTGAGATCTTGAAACAACAAATGGAACAATAAAACAAAAAATGACTAGTATCTATGCTGCAATTGATGTCTATGGTCAGAGGGGTGAAGTATTTGACACAATCCAACAGCATCTGTGGATAGTTTAAATGGAAGCCTGACACCAGCCGTGCAGTGAAATGTAAGAGGTGAGAATAAGAAATAGAGCTTTGAGTAGAATATGATGAGAAGAAGCATCCAGGACTCATCGCATCATCGACTAACGATGACTTATTTTCACATAATAACAAACAATTACATCATGTATAACAAACAGCACAGTCTGTGTCTTAAATGCATTTACATGTAACAATCAGATGGCATGAAAGGAAAGAGAAGCAAATGACAGACACAATATCAGCCAACTCTTCCTTAATCAATTACAGATAGGCAAAAGAAGAGAATGAATATTCAAACGACTTATATGAGAATATCTATAGATGTATTGTCCATCCTCAAACTTCAACTCTTGTCTTTCTCTACTAATCTTATCAATTGCCGCTGATCTTATAAGAACTGGTTTGCACCTAAAAAGAACTGTTGACTCTAAGAACCTAAGTTTCTTTTTTCTCATAGGCAGCATACATGTATGTCTATTACAATCTGTGTGATTAAAAATTCGGCACCGTCAAATGAAGCAATGTAGAAAGTGTTACACAACTCTTCAAAGTTATTTACAACAGATACCACCAACTGCACTGGGTTAGGCTGAAGTCAGACACAGGCAAATCTTGGGAAATCATGGATGACAGTGATAATACACTTCCTAATGGGTCACTCTAAACTAATTGCTTCTATGGTGCTGTTATTTTAATGCACAACACAGATCTCGATAAAGACAGACTGCATGCAATGTGTCAAGGATAAGATGGAGAGTCAATTGTCATGGTGAAGATTGACAAAGCAGTGGTCAAGGCTGAGCAAAGGTGAGTTATTGGGTCACACTGAAGTTGAATTACGACATCATTCAGGTTGAAGAAAGGTTTGGCCGAAAGCCAGGAAGAAGTTGAGATGGGTCACTGAATAAAAGTGTAATCTGTAATGTTTAACAACTAAGTCCATTTTCATCTGCCACATGCACACACCCTTATAGGAGAACACAAAATACTGAACACTCTTACGAATGAAGATTGGCAGCAAAGATGTCTACAATACTCACATCTTCTTAACTCATCAGCCTATGAAAGCATGCAGCATGCAATCGCAAGACTTTGCTTCTTTCATTAGTCTTCATCACTCCAGTTGCTGTCAAATTCATCCTCTTCTTCTTCCGAGTCATTTTCTTCCAGAACCTTCCGTCGCATTTCAAACGCCGCTTCCATGATCGTCTGCACATCGAGACGTCGCGATGGAAGATGCTTCTGCTCCGTCTTCTGCCGACGCTCCTCAACTTTGCGCAGTTTGATGCCTACACACAAGTGTCATAATTTAACACAAGTGTCATAATTTAACACAAGTGTCATAATTTAACACAAGTGTCATAATTTAACACAAGTGTCATAATTTAACACAAGTGTCATAATTTAACACAAGTGTCATAATTTAACACAAGTGTCATAATTTAACACAAGTGTCATAATTTAACACTGCACTTAAACAAAGCTTACAGCTGTGAGACATCATTTTTAAATAGAGCAATGAAACAGAAAAGCTGCTTGTTACGTCCGATTGGAAGGTGAATCGCTCAGTTTAGTCCATGATCTCATTTTGAAACTGAAGTCATAATATCTCACCACAGGCTGCCCACCTCTGTCTCTGCCTCCCAGTAAAACGTAAAATATCTCGTGTCCCAAGTGAAACACAGAGGATGCGCTCATTTCCTGCTCTTTGGTCCTTTGCCCAGCAATAAATGAATGACAAGATCCTGGACATAGGACAAGTGCATTGCAGGACTCGGTTCACTTCCCAGCTTGTGCTATTATCTAACTATAATGCCTATTAAGCAAAATATCTGTGGAACATCAGTGAAAAGTTCATGCCAGTAATTTCAGTAAATATGCATGTACTTTCTTGAATCACCTGAAATGCATTGTAACCATCAGCAAATGCAGTGTGGGAACATCGGATAATAACAATCAAAGAACATTCAATCACAGAACAATTATAATATGCAAATTTTACCAAACAGATGCATTTGGAGCTGAGAGAATAAGGATACAGTAAGAAGAAAAAGTAAGAAAGACATTTGATTTGAATAACATAATTCATGTGATATAACCACACCAGATAAATGCAGGCTGACATTGGCATAAAGGTGAGCCATTGATAAAACAGTACGAATTGCATCTACACACACAATCACATGCAAGTCTATCCCAGAAATGCATGACATTGAATAATTCACACAATCATCATGCAAATCAAATATCAAACTTTTAAATGTTGGTGTGAATGTTACCTTCTCTTATGGCGGCCAATAAGTCACAGCGGGTGTCACGCACAAGCGGTTGGTCTGATGCTGAGGCAGCCGTTCCTTCTGATCGAGCGATTGATCCCGATGAGTTGGTCACCAAGCTGGTGTCAGAAACGATGGAAATCGTGTCGGCATTCTGTGGCATTGCCATCGAAATTGGTTGCAACGAAGGAGGCAGGTGCCTCAGATTTCCATTCGGCATTGAACTAATACTAGAGTCATTGTCCACAACAATGCTGCCGTGGTGGTCTGTTGTTGGTGGAACGGTTGCTGGGTCAGCAGCAGGGCAACTGGTGCCAGCCATCGTCACTTCATCTGCTTCATCAAGAGGAGGAGGAGGAAGTGGTGGTAAAGAGACAAGGCTTGGCGAGTCGGGTGTGTGGCTGAACGGCGGTGGTGGAGACGGTGGAGGTGGTAGGTCCACGCTGTCGGGAGTGCTCGTTTTCGTGGTGATCTCAGCTGGCAGAGGAGAATCATTCCAACAGGTTTCATTAGGGTCCATGATGTCAACTGGTTCCGTGACTGAACTGGAATGACCCGGAGGAGAGGAGGAGGACTGACTGGAAAAGTGGATGATGCTGTTGCTGCTCATGTTAGCATTTGATTTTGAAGATGTCTCAGCGCACTTATCTATTCCAAACGAATCAGCAACTTGTGAGCTGTGATAATCAGGAGAATGGAGTCTGGCAGCAGCAGCAACAATGGCAGTAGCAGCAGCAGCAGCAGCAATGGCTGATGGCATTGTGGGCTGAGGAGGATGGCCAAGAATGCTTGACGATGAAACCTTCGCACCAGACATATGCTTTGATGAGACTAACTCAACGAGAAGAGACAGCTCCTTATCAGTCGTTGGTATTTCCACTGTCGCCTTGCACATGCTTAACGATGGAAGTGATGTTCGTGTCGGTGGCTCTCGCTCCGCTTCCTCCTCTTCTGCTGCTGCTGCTGCTGCTGCTTGGCTCTCAGCATCACGAGAGGATGCTGCAGTAGGATGAACAGACGAAAACTTAAACTCAGAGCCATCCTCTGCTTTTTCTGGCATCTCTTCTTCTTTGCTCTTAAAACTCTCACTGATCGTTGTTTGAGAACTGGCGTCTTCCAGACTCGTGCAAGAAGTTGTGTTCACTGGTGTAGGTAATTCTAAACTGTTTGGCCTCAGAAGCTTCGTTTCTATTGCAGCATCTAAAAGACCGCCTTCACTTTCCTTGTATTCTGTCGCATTGTGCGCTGGTTCTGTGAATTCCAAACAATGAGTTGCTGCAGCTGAGCAGGTCATGTCTCCTCCTCCTTCAAAAGACAGACTCTCATCATCAGCTGCACCACTGGAAACAATTACATCTTCGCTTTCGCAAATACCTTTCCCATCTGTGATATGCTCAACGATGTGATGCTGTTCATTAATCTTTGACATGCACTCCCTGGCCTTTGATAGATCAAGTACCCCTCCGGGGAGCACCTGACCATCCACGTACTGCACATACCCATACCTGCACGCTGCATCAATCAGATGGTCGGCATCACGTAGAAATTTCCTATTTTCAGGACAGTGATTTGTTGGCACCTTTGGAGGTTCAGCAGTCATCTTCTGCTACAATTTAGCAAAACATGTCTTGTATCATCTGTAGTTTCAACATACATCATACTGGTCTTATCAGAGTCTACAACCCAAAATTCCCTCTGCAGGATGCCTCTGTGTGTCTCAACTAATGATGTAGGTTTTCGGGGGAAATATTTTCCGGAAAGTTTCCGGAGACCGGAAATATACATCTAACACATAATGACAGCTAACTAGGTTATCTACATACATAAAGGAATGAATACTGGGTAACCCAGAGTCATGACATGAAGGCTACATGAGCATGTCGGTGCCCTTACATTCATCATGCTAAAATAAGGGCAGCAGCTACCTTATTAACCCTTTCGTGTCCCTTGTTTCCATATGGCAACACAGCTAATTAAAGTTAATATTTTCTTACGTAAACTTTTTTAAACAGAATTTGACACACTATTTGCTACATTTATGATGGCTAAAGGTATTTATTGCCCTGGAAAGTATCTTTGTGGCAATTTTGTTCAAATATATGATCTTGAAGTTAGTGTGATTTTCACTTTTCAAAGGTAAATTTTTCCAATTTAATTTCTTTTTATTGATAATTGTTAGGAAAGATTAAAAAATATTTTTGGTGTAGGCATAGATCAGTATTCAACTCTGACTTACCATAAATCCTCTGTTTTGTGTAGATTTGCAAAATCAGTTAGTTTTATATCGGTTGCCATTTGGCAACAATGGGAAGCCATGGATGTGCAGCAAAGTGTAGTCTGATTTTGGCCCATTATAAAAACAGCTAAAGTTTGTGTATTTGAACATAAAATAATAAGATTCATTCATGGATGTGTGAAGTCTTCACAGAAAAAGGCTTAGCATGTGGTTTATCCATATTTGGTAATATGGGATGAATGCTTTTACTGCACGATGGATGCCGAATTAGATGGGAGAGTTTCATGCTATGACAGGTGCTGGCTGGTATCAGCTGATACATTCTAGATGCTAATGCTCTCATGAAGAAACTGAGTCTGAAGGTGGGGGATGTACCACTGGCTAGACTGAGTGGTGGGGTGGGTGGGGAGGGGTGGGGAATGGTGGGTGGGTTGGTTAGGGTAGGGTTGGGTGGGGAGGGACGGGGTTGGTGGGGAGGGTGGGTTGGGGTTAGAGGAGTAAGGGTGGGTGGGAGGAATCAAGTGGGGCGGGAGGGTCGAGTGAGGTGGACTTGGGTTGCTGTGGGCTTGGGTTGTTGTGGCCTAAGGTGGGGGTCAGGTGGGGTGGGTTGGGGAGTAGGCGGTTGGGTAGCCGGCAGTCAAGGTGCAGAAGTAAGGAATTGGCCGAGAGCGGGGCGAATCCTATATTTCCCGGGCAACTCCAGGTACACCAGCTAGTTGCCCATGAAGGTGTTGAGTCAACACTGTTGAACTTTTCAACATGCTCTCTGCAATGTACCACATAGACCACAAAAATGTACAGTGGTAGCACAGGATATTCTGGTGGGTTTTGAAGTCATAAAAAATTGTCATGTGAAATATCAGACATGCCTTATCCGGCCCATTGCCCCTGCCATTACCCCGACCCGTTACCCCTCTAGGACATTACCCGACTGCCAGTATCCCCCATCTGTTTATATTTAGGTCCAGTGTATGCGTGTACGTATGTATGAATGTATGTATGTATGTTAGTATGTATGTATGTACGAATGCATGTATGTATGTATGTATGTATGTATGTATGTATGTATGTATATATATAGAAACACACAGTATACATACATGTATACACACATTCTACACATTTGTACATACATATTTACATAAGCTTACATGCAGGATTATATGTATACATACAATCAAAGCTACATAGATTACATACATACACATATACGTGCATAAATATATATAAATATATGAACATACATACATTTGCACATTCATACATACATACATTCATACATACTTACATACATATATGCATACATACATACATGCTTACATGCATACATACACCGGATCTAAATGTAAACAGACAGGAGGGCAATGGCAGAGGGGTAATGTCTTACGGGGGGGGGGGGGGTAATGGTCGAGGTAATGACGGGTGGGGGGAATCGCAGGGGATAATGGGCCGGGGGGGTAATGTCCTAGACCTGGACATGCAATATGCAGTCATTTTTAGGTTTCTTATGTTACTTGACACTTACTCTATCATTGTTGCCATTATGGACACTTTTCCATGCATTCCCATTGTTGCCAAATGGCAACACTAATTAATTTTAAATAGGCAATGCCTAATAACTAAATATTTTTTGTGGCACAACATATTGGTCATATCTCTTCAAAAAACACTTCAAATATTTTCCTGCTCAAAAAAAATAATTCGGGCACGAAAGGGTTAAGGTATCTTAAAATGAAACTAAATAATAGGTTAACATGTTCCAGTGTGTTATTAAGTACCGGTACTTCAATGTTTTTTCACAATTATGCATTTTGTCAGCAATATGTCCTCCAAAAATTGTTAATTTCAACACACATCACATTTTCTATCAAATGCATTCTTAAAAGTTCATCAGAAAAACTTGAATTCATAGTTAAGAAAATATGGCCACATTTAGTCAAACATATTTAACTGAAAGTAAAGACATCAAAACTTAAATGATTATCACACTGCCTTTTAACAACAATTGCAGTTAGACCTGGGAGTGACTTTAGTCAGCCAATCTGACCCCACTTGACCCTAAAGTGACTTGAGGTCGACTTGAAGTCGACTTCTTTGAGTCAAAACGACTTGACCCGACTTGGCAGAAAAACAACCGACTTTCGACTTGAAGTCGACTTCTGACATGGTAATAGCCATTAGCCTATAGGTCTACGTACGGCTAATAATGGCAGAGGTCAAGCCAATTTTTTTCTCTCTCTTAATTGATGCATGAATTTGTTTAAGTTATATTAAGTCCATTTCAGACATAGGCCTCTGCGTTTCAGTTTGAGTAGTTTTGTGATGTCTTGGGCCAATCTATAGTAGCCTAGACTTTGGGACGACAAATTATTAGACCTGTAAATTTTACCTTGTTCATTATCTGTGATTATTCAGATTGCACTCATTATTATTATTTTCATATTAATATTAAATAAATTTGTAAAACGCGCAAGGTCTAAGATAAAATGGGGGACCGCGGACTGGTTGCACTGAATGGCGTGTTGTGATAGGCTTCATCTGTAGGCCTAATTCTGTTTTCATATAATTGATCGGCACTAACATCATTCCGCAACTTAGCAAATAGCATTGCAAGCGCATCATCCAGCAGTAGGCTACTAGGCCTACTATAAGTAGCCTAGGCCTACTCACTGACAGTGAAGTCTTCCATTGTTCAATTGGCCCGTAGCCTATAATAAAAGCTTTTCCGTCTGCAGATGCAGCGCACCAAAGTAGCGCCAAAATATCGATTTAGCCTATTACTGAGCCTTGTAGATTCACCTTTCTTTGCACCGAATTCACTGACCGCTAGAAGTTCACTGATTTGTCTTGATAAGCACACGTGATAATATTTTAGTAACATTTTGTTTCACCATTTTAATAGGCTTAGCACAATATAGGCCTAGGCCTATAGCAAGTTTTAGCCTAGAATAACAAATTAGGCCTATATGAATAGATCGGCGGAATGGTAGTCTGCACGATAGCCTACCGGTAAAATAAGCTTAATCAATAGGCTACAGACTAAGTCCCTGTTTAGCAAAAGTGACAAATTTAACTATGTTTGTGTCTCAAGTCGGTTTAAGTCGACTTGGGGTAAAAACAACTTCAAGTGACTTCTCTCCACAAAATTCGACTTGGGGTCAGTTGCGGTGACCAGAAACGACCCGACCCGACTTGGGATGACCAAGTCGACTGGGGTCGACTTATTGGGGTCGACTCCCAGGTCTAATTGCAGTCCATTAGAATTTATAAAATAGAGTTAAGTTGAAAGTCCTATAACACGTAGCACATTGAGAGAGAAGTTTTACTGGTAGTAGGCAGACCAGCAATGCACGTCAACTTAAAGAGATAATGTATGAACCAGCGAGCAGACAAATGCTGACCTCATAAAGAAAAGGCAGAGCTTGACAATGGGACAGAACACGGAATTATGATAAGTAACTTTGTACCACAACAAAGGTTTTCCGAAAAGAGAGAACACTTTCAGTATTTATGTGTACAGACACTCTTGTGAATTCTAGTGAATATAGAGATAATCAGAGTGTCCAGTATTGCATTGTATCTTGTATTGCATTCAAAAATTTATAAGAGCATCCAGTAAGGTGAGCTGCTCAGAGGTGCTCCGAGTACGCGAGGCCACGAGACAAGAAATAGGTTTTGAAAAAAAGAATGGAGGAGGGGATCGAGTAGATTGGGAAGACAGTGTATTCCAAAGAGAGGGACAACGGAGGTTGAGGACTGGAACTGAGCCATTGCTGTTCTAGTATGAGGAACTAGAAGATCATCTACGAAGTCTGCTTGAAGAGCGGTGGAAAAGTGAGGCAGCTGAAAGAGGTTGGAGTACTATATCTGCAAGATATTTAGGGTAAATTGACCTTAATATTTTTAACAAGTGTGCCTGTAGGTAATATCTAAAGCCTGCAGACAGTTTAAAGACCATGTGGATTATAGCTAGAGCTACTCGTTTCATTTCTAGTCGACTCTATGAAATAATGATTGGCAAACTATAAACTTAGAATAATTCTGCATTGAAGTGCTTAAATCATATTTAACGAATTCAACTGAACTGACCGGTCGACGAACTTTCTTGTGTCGTTTCATCTGACATTTCGTGTCTTTCTGCATCGCCTGACACCACAACTCAAAGAAGTAACCAGGCTCAGTATAGAACTTCAGGCTGTCCTTCCCATCATGCCTAGTGAAGAGACAATCTCAATTACATACAAATACCATCTGTGTAAATTATATGGAAAGACTACAAGTGACATTTGTGGAGAACTCTGTCTTCTGGTTAGACTTGAACAAGAGTCTGAATCTTGCACAAACTGACTGAATGCACACAGAGTCCACTCATCATCATCAAACATATTCAAAACACATTGCAAGAGAAACTATAAATGCCCAACAGAGAAAAGACAGCTAGTCACTTATTTATATTTATAGTTTGACATTGAGAAATATGTCATCGTAATACCTATATGGATTCAGTTTTTGCAATGCTGGCGGAGGCTCGCAGCGCTTGTAGACTTCGGTGACTGCAAACGGTCGTGTTGCAAGAGTGATGATCTGTTGATCTTTAATCACTGAACTCTTGAATGGTTTACGCATGTTGATGTCTTGCAAGAGAACTGAAATAAAATACATATAAATTTCTTAAATAAACAATTCAACACAGTTAGGCACAATTCTAAGACAAGGGTTTCTTAAGCAGGTATATGTGTATAGGTCTAGCACTGTCTCTCACCATCCATGAAGCAACTAGGCAACTCATAATTCATAATTATAGAAATCTTTACTTAGGTAGCAAATGCACTAGTCTAAATCTATACGTACTGACATCTGAAAGCTGAGATCAACTTTGTTAGTGAAAACTGGTCTCAACTTCATTAGTGCAAAATGGTCTCTCAAAGCTGGAATAACGTTGTCTGTTTTTACATTACAAACACAAAAATGCAACAAGTTCATCTAGCACTCTACTGATCTTTCTAGAATGAACAAAATTGGCAAAAGATTCAAGAAAGTCAATCTGTGTTCGTTCGCATATTGTTAGTCAGCCAGTATAAGATTGCATGATTAAAGTCTTAATTAATTAATCTGGCCAAGGCATATATACAGACCTACTCAAACTATGTTAAGTAACCTTAAAAGAAAACGTAGTAAAAAGTGAGAAAAATTAACACTGAAACGTTGACATAACAGACGCATTAAAGATCTATCGTCCAACCTTCTTCAACTGTTGGATTAAGTTGTGTTATCTTGATCTTCAGTCGATCAATTCTTTCATTCAGCTGACACGTTCGATTGAAAAGCGAACAAGACTCATGATGAAGTTCACCAAATATGTCTTCAACATGCTTGCTTAGGCTGCTCAGTTGGCGAATAACATTTCCAAGCGTACTATTCGTCACAAAGTCCAACTCATTTTTGATGCCAGACGTGACATGATTTCGACTAATTTCCACTGGTTCGATGGTTCGTTTAACCAATGGCATTCTTACTGGGCAAAACTATAAAAAAAATAAACAAAACTCTTAATTCCAAGTCGTGTTACTAACAGCAGTACATTCAAGTATTCATAAATATACATTATACACTAGTCAAAAACACTTTTAATGCAGTAATAAAGGTGTCCAACTAGCGTATATCCAGGCACATTATACTCTCTGTATAAAAAAAGAAGTGCAGTCTATTATTCATTCTCAATAACAGTTCAATGCACCTGCGTTGTAGCACATGCCGCTATATATCATGAATTTAAGCATAATGAGGCCACAGGCTGAATTTACCGTTACACATTTTGAAATTTAAAAGATAACTAAGTTGTAGACTTCGGTGACAGAAAACGGTCGTGTTGCAAGAGTGATGATCTGTTGATCTTTAGCACAGAAAGCACAACCGCACTAATCTCTTTTCTTGTCCACCCAAGACCTGATAAATGGTCAAATAAACTTGTAGCAGAGGAGTTTCTAAACTGTGGTCCAGGGACCAAAAGGGGTAAATGAAAGCATTCTGTCTGAAAATATGTCTGGAATAGTCAAACTGTTATTGTGTTCAAATCTGAAGCAATAATACTTTAGTCTGTGAGCCATACCTAGAAATTTTAGTAGCCTAATGGATCCCATGCTTAAAAATTTATAATCCTCTGGAATAGTAAAACAAATTAGCTGCTACAACATGTGGGTGTTGCAATATTAAGTGATTTTTACTGACCAGTACAACAAAACTCTCCACAGCATGTCTTAGACGTATTCTATCATTATCAGCATTATTCATTCTATGAACTTGTATATCACTCCTTCAAGAAACCTACTCAAGAGTGCTCCCAGACAGCAACAGAACAATGACTTGAACGATTTATGAAACAAAGTTTGATTGGTCAGATAATTGCTCAGCGCTTCGACGTGAAACTCCGATGCAGTGTTCACGCTGTAGTCGGGAGCGCCTCTGAGTAGTGAGCGGTATATCAACAAACATGTAATAATAAACGCAGCTTAAAGGAGATCAATACTCGAAATGGATGGCTTTACAATTGAGTAAGCTCAACTAGTTGCCCCTGGATGCAGGGAGGCCCGAGCTACAATGGACAATTCTAGAGATGACCAAGGCCTGTATTAGTGTCCGAAGATATTTGGTTTATACGTCTAACCGTATTTGTCTGGGATGGAAGAAACAGGATTTAGCTATGGATAACTGGGTTTTTTTACAGAGTATTATCGAGGAGAACACCATGGTCTCAGACAACAACAACTGGTTTAATGGAGCAGTCTGAACAAAGGTTAAGGACAGTTGGGGTATGTAAGGGGTAGACCAACGTTGGGTGATGGTTGAACCAGATGAGTTATGTCTTAGAGGCATCAAGTTTTAGGTGCATGGATGTGCACCATGTCTGGATATCTAAAAACGAAGTGACTAGCGGACCGCCAGGCGGCCGTCCAATTTCAATTACTAGCGGACCGCCAGTCACGTGTAACCTGTCACATGAGTAGCCTAACGAGTCTTGATTCTTGAATATTGTTATACAATGGCGGCAGTTACCGATAGTTTGTTTTATGTCGGACAAAAAATTCTAGAAACAAGGAGAAGGGAACGAGAAACCATTTAGATGATATAGGCTATAGTATAAATAGAAGTTTGATTAGCGAAGATAAAATTTGGTGTAAATAGAATTTGATAATCCTGTCAACAGCGGTCCCAAATTATACCACTCAATGCACTGATCCCAACATGCAAAGCGTGAGGGTCGGTTAGGGCTCAGGTTAGGCGTCGTGAGGGTCGGTTAGGGTTAGTTTTAGGGTTAGTGCAGTCATTCTGCTGAAATTGAAGCTGAACTGATGAACAATCGTCGATACGTCGCGCTCTAATTCTATTGCATTCATTGGCACCCATATTGTCTGGCGGTCCCCTAGTATTTGAAATTCGAGGGCCGCCTGGCGGTCCGCTAGTCGCAGCCATCTAAAAAACGGGTTATATCAAATATCTTTGACAGCGAGTATTATGCATTGATGTATATAATGATTATAATCAGCATAGAAATGCATGCTTGGAAGCAACGTGAGCAATGTTAAATGTGTAGAGGATAAACAAAAGGGACCAAGAATTGGCCCTTTAGTCTGAGAGTGGGACTTCTACTTAGCGACACCAAAAAGGATGCTGAAGTACTTGGTGAGTTTGTACCAAGATGAATATGTGAACGATTTGCATACGCCGCAACGCCAGGGTGCAATTCAAGCAGTCATTTCAAGATTATACCGTGTTTTCTGAAAATCACCAGTAATCAGAAAAGGCAAAGGAATGATCAGATACATAGGGATTACGTTTCGAAATCAACATTATTATCATCGCAACCACTGACCGTCGACCTGTTCGCTGGTTACATGCAGGGCTGCCATATCTTGTAATCATGCAGCAGCCACCTTTAGCACGAAGATGCACACATAATAATTATCAGCAACACATTTGACACTAACCTGATTCAAATCAGAGCCATACTGTAGAAAATCTTACAAATGATTCATTTTGTCGTCTCTTTCAGTTCTGCATCTGTTTATGGCGACACAATGTCAATGTCTATGCAAGAACAAGAACGAGAAGCCATGCATTCGCAATCTGTCCATTTCGCCGGCGCCACTCTGGCCAACACATCTGCGTACTCACTTGCAATTTTTGTAATTCAATTCAATTTTTGTTTAATCGGCACTTCAGGCTGACAGAACATAGCATGTTACATATATAATTAATTTTACATTAATTTGTAATTGCTGTAGTATTATAAACCGAGCATATTTTAAATTCCAAGTTAGGGGAAGTCGGGATAATACCGCCACGAGGTAAATTCGGCCAGGGTGATTTCAAGAGAACCAGCGGGCAAGGAAAGATTTCGATGCTACCATCCAGTGCATAATAATCATAATACTGTGATAATACACATGTTTTGTCATACACGGTCGCGTCGTTAAACTACTTTCAAACGTAATCGTCATTGTCGCAATCTTACAAGTGATTGTTATTATTATTATTACTATTACCATTATTATCATTATATTATTATTATTATTATCATCATCATCATCATATTATTATTATTATTATTATTATTATTATTATTATTATTATTATTATTATTATTATTATTATCATCATCATCATCATCATCATCATCATCATTATATTATTATCATTATTATCATTATATTATTATTATTATTGTCATAATCATTATTATGACAAGACCGACCCGCACCTCACCGTGGTGAGGGGGGTGGCAACGGCCAAGTAAGGGATTGCCTGCTGGGGTTATGCCATCAGTGGTGAAGGTTTTTCCGAAGTACCACCTAGGGCGTCACGCGAGGTGGACAGGCCCAGCAGGAACCCTGAAAACGGCTGGCGAACGCGGGCGGCACCCACCGGGATGGAGCTCCCTCGCCAACCCGAGGACAAGTGCATCATAGTACAAGGAGGGTTTGCCAGATGAGTGGCGATGCGCTGGCAATAAAGACAAAACACGATTGAAATCTGATGCCAAGTAAATTACCAGGAACATGCCGGCTCGGACGTCGCCCGGATTACCAAGGTCCGCGGCGCCAGTCGAGCGATCGGGGCTGGGCCGTAAAGTCAGATACCGAAAGGAAAATCAAGATCGCGAGGAACGAGTTGTCAGTGGGCACATGGAACGTCCGGACACTTAGTGCGGCGGGCAAGATGCAGCTGCTGCAGGAAGAAATGAAAAGATACAGGTGTGATATTCTTGGAATCTCGGAGATGAGATGGACGAAGGCAGGGGAGATGGATGGAGGGAGGATCCTGTGGTCGGGAGATGAGACTAAACACGAGGCAGGAGTCGGTTTTCTTCTGAGCACCAGAGCAAGGGATGCCTTACTTGGTTACAAGCCTATCAATGAAAGGATAATAATGGCAAGGTTCGGTGCCCAGCCGTTTAACATAACGGTGATCCAGGTATATGCACCGACGTCAGGAAGCACAGAGGAGGACATAGAGAAATTTTATGGTGACTTGGCAGAGACGATAGACGAGGTGTCCAAGAAAGAAATACTAGTAATAGTAGGGGATTGGAATGCAAAGATCGGCACGGAGAACAGTGGTTGGGAGAGAGTAATGGGCAGATTTGGCTACGGAGACCGGAACGAACGTGGAGAGAAACTGTTAGAATTCGCGACAGACAATAATCTAGCAATATGCAACACGTGGTTTCAGCAGAAAGACTGCCGAAAGTGGACATGGCGCTCCTGTGATGGAAAAACAAAAAACCTGATCGACTTCATAATGATCGACACGCGATGGGCCACAGCAGTACAACTGTGCCGGACCTTTCAAGGAGCAGATGTGGACTCAGATCATAGCCTAGTAATAGCAAACATCAGGATTAAGCTTAAGAGAAAAAGCCGAGTGACACAGAGGGCATGTAGAGATTTGTCGAGACTTGGTGAAGAGGACATCAAAAGAGCATACCAGAGAGAGGTGGAAGAGAGGCTGAGGGAACAAGACGAGACATGGGATGTGGACAGAAGAAATGAACGGCTGACTGAAGCAATGTTGGAAGCTGTGGAACGGACGCTACCACTTCAAGAGAAAATAAAAAATAAATGGATCACGCAGGACACCATGCGATTGGTGGAGGAAAAAAGAGATCTGAAAAAAAGAAGAGATGCATCGGAAGCAGACGACCGAGCGTATAGAAGAAAATGCAACGAAGTACGGGCGGCAGCAAGAGCAGACAAGGCACGATGGCTTGAAGAGCAGTGTGGGGCCATTGAAAACTACCATGGCGAGGGCAGAACAAGGGAAATGTACAAGCTGATTAGAAACATCAATAACAAGTGGAGGCCAAAACTCATGGCGATAAAAAACGCAGAGGGGAAAACACTCATGAACAAGGAAGACATCATGCATCGGTGGACGGATTACTGCAGCGAACTGTACAGGGGGCAGCTAGACCAAGACACGGTGGAGGAGGTCGTGGCGGAACTGAAGGGAATAACACCTCCTGCCGAGGGCACTGAAACGGATATACTTGAGGAAGAAGTGTCCAGGGCCATAAACAGGTTGAAAAACAATAAAAGTCCAGGCAATGA
The DNA here is from genome assembly GCA_945859605.1 of Lumbricus rubellus. Taxonomy (NCBI): domain Eukaryota; kingdom Metazoa; phylum Annelida; class Clitellata; order Crassiclitellata; family Lumbricidae; genus Lumbricus; species Lumbricus rubellus. The sequence goes on along the minus strand of OX243820.1, from coordinate 15,814,317 downwards.
CGGCATTACGGGGAAATGATAAAGGGTGGAGGAGAAATCGTAGTAAAAGAACTGCACAAGATAATCAACGTAGCATGGAAAGAAGGACGAACACCCAAGGAGTGGAAAAAAATCATTGTTAGTGATACTACACTAGAAGGGCAGCGCTCTGGATTGTGGCAACTACAGGACAATTGCTCTCATAAGCCACCTAGAAAAAGTTTTGATGTCGATACTGTCCGAGAGACTCAGAGGACAGACAGAGGAATTCATGGCGGACGAACAGGCCGGATTCGGGAAGGACAGGAGCACAGTACAACACATACTGGCCTTGAGATTAATAGGAGAAAAAGCCAGGAGGAAAAACATCAAGATCTTCAACTGCTTCGTGGACTTCAAAAAGGCATTCGACAGCATAGACCAGAGTATAACATGGGCGGCCATAGAATCCTATATATGGTGTAGACAGGAGGCTAACGCGACTGCTGGAGGAAATAAACGGCAATGCAACAGCAGCAGTGAAAATAGGTGGTGACCGGGGAGAATGGTTCGCAACAAACAGAGGTACAAGACAGGGAGACCCGATATCGCCGAACACCTTCATCTTGGTACTGGAAAGAGTCCTGGACAAGATTCGAGACAAAGAAGGAGGAGTAGTAATAAGTGGCACAAATATTAATAACCTTGCGTTTGCAGACGACATCGACCTTATAGACGGAGATGCGAAAAGACTGGAAGAAACAGCTCGAGAGCTGAATGAAGAGAGCAAGAGATATGGCCTCAATATGAACTTCGAAAAAACGAAAACGCTAGCATTTGGTGAAAAGAATCCCACCGAGATACTAGTCATAGACGGAAACTCGCTGGAGAATGTAGAACATTTCACATATCTCGGGAGCAACACGACCTATGATCTGGACATCAGGAGGGAGGTGCAAACTAGGTTGGCAAAGGCAGCAACATCACTGAAGGCAATGGAGAAGGTTTGGAGAAGCAAAGCCATGGGAACGACAACGAAAAAGAAGGTTCTACAGACATGTATTTTCAGCACTCTGCTATATGGGTGTGAGGCCTGGGTGATGACAAAATACATCGAACAAAGACTCATGGCCTTCGAAAGAAAGTGCTACAGGAAAATACTAAGAATAGGGTGGATGCAGAAGGTAAACAACAAAGAACTATACAAACGAGTGCAGCTGAAGGAAAATATCATGCAAAAGCTGATCAGCAGGAAACTAGGATTGTTCGGGCACATCTGCAGAATGGACAACAGCAGAAAGATCAAAGCACTGATGTTCGGACGTATGGACGGAACAAACAAGAGAGGACGTCCGCACAGGGAATGGCTCGACGACATCTCCGAATGGGGCAGAGCCTCGCTTCAGGAGCTGAGCAGAGCGGCGCTGGATAGGAGAAAATGGAAGGACCTGGTGAAGAAGGCATCGGACACCTACGGGCGCTGAGCCCACGGTTCCTGATGATGATGATGATGAAGAATCATTATTATCATTATTATTATTATTATTTATTATTATTATCATTATTATTATTATTATATTGTTATTATTATCATCATCATGCCTATTATTAGGCATGCCGCATAGGCTTTTTGCGATGGTTTGAAGAAATGATCAGAAAATTAGAATCCGCTTCTTTCTAACTGAAGTTGCGCCTCTGTCTGAGTAGGCTATTAGGCTATAAGGCTTAAAGTCCGACTGCAGGCAGTGAACATCAATTTCCGGAGAATACATTTAATTATATACCCTATTCTTAGGGCTTGAGTGTAGATCCTGTATCTTATACGTGGATCAGATTATATATGCATGTTAAGCATGGCTATCTTTGATGATCGCAAAATCGATCAGGTTTCGTTCAGCATCGTTCTATGCCTACGATGTATTATTGTCTTTGCCATCGGCTGTTGCACTGCGTGGATTTGGTTCTGCATGTCGTTGAAATGAGGATTTGACTGAGACTGCTGGAGCGCCGATGGGCATCGTCGTTGTCTCAATGTCGCTCATCTCCATACACGTCTACGTACATAGCCTAATTATATCGTCTTTAGTCAATTGATACACGACTTCTGCTGCTGCAGCTGCTGCTGCTGCAGCTGTAGCGTCATGACCCATCGTGTATATAAGGACGTCGTCCATCTCACAACTCACAGCACAGAATCATCCACCAGCAGCAGCAGCAGCAGCATCCGACCGATACGAAGAAGAAGAATCCCATCATCGACTCAAGTTCTGCAATTGTGATCACCAGCTGCATTGAAGATGTACTTCGCCGTCTCAAGAATCGTCTTCAGCATCCTTCTCACCACTTTCGCCGACACCGATGCCTTTCTCTTCCCCGACCTTAAAGTCCGCACAGGTATTCTATGCACATACACAATTGCAACGTGCATATCTATGATAGGCCAATTGTGGATGGGAAATGATGTCGAAAAATAAAGATGTAGATATAGGCCTACAATTGTACACTTATTCATGCTTGCTAAAGATTCAAATATGCCACTTTAGAACAATATCAAGTAAAGAGTAGAATAAGAATATTGCAAACATGCAGGCCTACATATATATCTAAGCCTAGGCCTACATGCATAGTCTACACCCGGTTTAGGTTAGGCCTATTGGGTTTGTCGGTTGGATAATTATAGCTGTTTCGATTTATGAGGTTTGTTATCTTTCGATGACACGATAATAATAATCCAATGAAAGCCTAACATAGCCTATCACAGTCAATAATATATTATTATAGTGACTCGCTTATAGCGAATCATATTAATTATTAAGCTTGCAAGACGGCCAACCAGTAGGCCTACAATGAATCATCGGACGGTGAAAGAAGAGAGATAGCCTACCATTGGCAAGTAGCGAAGAGGCGAATCAGGGCAAGGCGTATTCACGAATTTGGACAGAACTAATAGGCCTTAAGTCTAAGGCCTATAGACTATAGATCTCGCGAGGCCTAGAGCCGTAGAGTCTGCTAATTACAGTTTTTTAGAATGTTCCGTTAGCTAACAAAATGCATTGATTTACATGCTATAGCTTTCAGTCAGATTCTAAAGCGATTTCAACCCGTCGTTGCATCAATTTCTGTACTGCAGGCTTATATAGGACTATAATGTAGGACTATCCATAGGATTATCTATCTATAGAACTATTACGCACACCTAGGCCTACATTCTGATTATCTTAAATTCATCGCCGTCCTTACAAAGACCGATCGATGTTGAGACCTGTCTATAAGTAATTTAATTAGCGTAGTGCTGGGTAGGCCTATGCATAATGCAGCCCACTGTATCTTTCTAGTAGGACAATAATTTCTTCTATTTCGCTGTGTTTTAGGAGGTGCTAGTAGCGCGAAGTACAGAATCGCGGTCATACAGGTGAGAGCTGATTTCCACTATAACCAACAAGTTGAGGGTAGGGCCTCTAATTAATTATTCGATCTGAATTGACGCTTTAGAAGTTTCCGATTACAATAGCAACATCACACTGGTGCAGCAGCGTTTGCTTACTCTGAGATGATGAGACAATGACCCGCAAGCAAGAATGCTGATAATAATTTTATTATTAGCATAAATAAGTTTTGCAGTAACTATAATTAGACGCTTTTTTCGTAAGTCGTAACCTATGTTTGCAGTTTTAAATATGTAGGCCTATCACTGTAGTAAACCCTATCAGTGATCACTGAAATTGTTGCTTCTGCCGTGTGTTGTGCTGTAGGAGGAGCCATATCTGTTTGCGAATGGAAGTGGCTACGCCGCTGATCTGATGAATCGGATTGCCGAGAGTTACTCTAGCATCAACGACGGTAACGAATTCTCATACGAGATCGTTCCAGTGCGGACCTGGTCACAGCTGCTGACGAGGGCAAGGTCCAGCAGTGGGGTAAGTCATCTTCTATAAAACTATATAGGCCTAACCTACCGTAGCAGCTGCCGCAGAGCAATCAGTCTCAGCAGTTTACCTTACAGCTAGTTCTAATAGATGACATTATTAATCATCAGACATTAGAGATGTAAGAAAAACAGTTTGGCTTACTTTTTATTGAATCTAGCAGAAAATTGCTTGTAAACTGAAATTTCGGCATATGAAGTTGAAAGATTCATATCTTTTTATCCGTTCAACTTTATCTCATGAAATTTTGAAATCATATTCTTGGTCCAATTCTCTAAATATTTGGAAACGTTTAGCGTGATATGTTATCAGGTATTGGCGATAATTGAAAAATAGATTGACTTACTTTTTTTGAACCACGGTGTAAATGCCAACTCAACGTACGTATGGGCCTTATATATTTCTTACACTAATTAGAAAGTAGGCCTATAGTTGTCTCTCTCTTCACTGTGTGTAGCAAGTGTCTTTCGGTCTGGTTGTTCCGTCTCTGGAGCTGAGTCCATTCAACGGAAAGCATTTCCAGTTCTCTGCTCCAACGATGTACACCAGCGTCAAGGTTGTTTCGAAGAAAGGAAAGAATATGGACGATGAGACACACCAACTCAGAGACGGGTAAGGATGGAAATCTTGAAATTATAAGCGACTTATAATAGGGCGATAAATTGTAACGACTTTGCACTTCACCCTGAAATAAACTCCGGAGCAAATGACTCTCGTTCGGAGTCGATCCTGATTACCTTTTGCAAAGGTTGCTCTCTGCCTCTCTCTGCCAGACATCTCCTCGATTCCTTAGACGTAAGCTTATAATTTTTTATGGACCTAATCGTAGAGACTTAGCCTACTATTTTGGGGCGCGGTGGTATAGTGGTGGCGTCGTTGCCTTGGAGCCGGAAGGTCCGAGGTTCGAATCCACCTCCCCGCGTAAGGACCTTGGGCAAGTCCTTCACTTACAATTGCTCAGCGCTTCGGCGTGAAACTCCGATGCAGTGTCCGCTCTGCATCGGGAGCGCCTCTGAGTAGAGAGAGCTTGAAGGGGCGCTATAACAAGTGCACATACAAACAATACTATAATACATGACTGTAGAAAAGAGTGTCGTTGCCATTTGTAGCATGCAGGCAGTCGTTTTGAGGGGAAGTCCACTCGAATTCGTCTTAGTTCAAGCGAACAACTATCGAGGTCCTCTTCAAGTTGTTGACTCGATGGATGAAGCCGAAGCTTACGTACGCTCCAACAACGACGCCGCTCTTCTTAGCTCAGCCGGAGTGGCCGATTACTTGGCTGCAAAGGTAAAGACAGACCCAGAGCCTTCTATTACTGTTAATAGAAGGCTCTGGAGAGACCGCACCATTGATCGATAGCCTACTTTCGTAGTGGTGAACTGAAGGTAATTAAGCCTAAGTGATTAGAATGATAAGCCAGTTACCATGCCTTACACCTTTTTTTCCCGATATCATTCGAAATCAACCAAATTTATTCCTGACAAATTTCTATAAGTTGCCAGGAATAATACCAAACCTAAGAAATAGTATATTGTGTAATTTGTGTAAGGTCCCGCATGCAGTTTAGACGAGACTCAGTGTCAATCCAGGCGACCGATGACAACAACAATAATAATAATAATAACAGTAATAATAATAGACCTAAGAGAGGTTATATTGGATTGTAGGCATCGGAAGACCTGCAGTCGACTTGTGCAAAAAAGATTCCAGGAACGTCGCCACTCTTCTACGCTTTCTTTGGACGTGACACGAGACTCATCGAACAGCTGAACAAAGTCATCGTCCAACTGATGTCCGGCGATGTCCTCCTTTCCATCCACTCCAAATACTTCTCCTCCACTCGTCAATGTCTCTGGTAGTCAACACCTATATTTCCATGTGGACCTAATAGGTCGGGACGAATGAAAATAGCGATGGTAAAATGTGCAATTTATTTGGACCTTAAAAACATGTTCCAAACAGAAGAACAACTACACTAGATTAAATAATTACGTGGTTTAAGCGAATTAAATAAATGAAAAGTCTGATCTTTTTGCATTGTAGACCTAGAAACTACTGTATGTGCCATAATGAAAACTGCTGCATAAAGTTAACCAACAATTGCGTAGAAGCAGATTTAAACATTTTTATGTCCAAAATTTATTACCGTGGACTCCAAAGCAATTTTACAAACATAAATAAGCAGATCCTAATTCCAATGGACTTGATCATGTCCAGAGTAAACGTCGAGCTTCGGACAAAGGCTCTTGGCATTAAACTCATTATTCTGTTGTCCACTAGAAGATCTCATTAAGCCATGGCAACTAAACCCGACGTTCATTTCTCATTACCACCCCAAGTCACCCCACCCCAAAACTGTGGCAATCAGACAATCACGTTCATTTCACACCCCGCACAGTGGCGGCGCCAGGGTGTCAGGTTTGGGAGGGGGGCTGAAGCCCTAAGCCTTTCCTCCCTCCCAGCGGCGCAACTAGTAAAAGTAATTCATTAAGCTTAATGTCTTAGGCCTTATTATGAACTACAAATACATAATGCATATTTAACTACTGGCTTTCATATTCATGCATATTCATGACCTCTGCTGCATTTGATACATGCTTGCCATCAGAATTAAACCCACTCAATCCAGCATTGCTGCTTCTTCCATTGTCAACTCCAAGCTTGATTACTGTAATTCTCTTTTCCTCAACATGCAAATTCAAAACCACACTTGTTTTGACACCATAATATATGTATATTTGTTTATGCTACAAGTTTCTGCTTATTTAGCAGACTAATAAAAACTACATTCTTCAAAGTTAAAGCAGCAATTTAAAACAGCTTTTGACTAACAGAAATGGTCTCCAAGAATGAAATAACTTCACTGAGATCTTTCTAAAAATACTGCGCAGATATATCTCATCACACTATCTGATGACTATCAATCCAAATCTCTTTTCAGACTGATGTTCAGAATTAAGGTGTCTACAATTTACTAACGATAATTATGCAAAAATAGTTTGTGCAACAGTTCTAAGAAGACAAATGTTTGTCAGCAACTTTGCATGTAGTTATAATGTTGGAACCAGTTGGAGGACGATGCTAAATGGTTGATTCAATTCGATCCATGTTGCTGGCTTGGTCTTGGTCTTCTCTGCTCCAGCCTTCATGACTGGCTGCCAAGTCATGACTCCCCAACTCCGAGTCATGACTGTCAAGACTCGTAGAGTCACTGTTGTCATTGTTCAGTGCACCTGACAGCGTGGCTGCCTCTTGAAGCCTCATCATGAGTGTCAACTGTATCCCAAATAAAAGGCAAATCGTCAAACCACAAAAGAAATCAGTCAATCATCGACATAATCATCGACATAATCATCGACATAATCATCGACATAATCATCGACATAATCATCGACATAATCATCGACATAATCATCGACGACATAATCATTGTACATTAAAAAGTACTTAAAAGAAACACAAAATTATCAACCAATTGTAACTAAGAAATAACAATCTTCTGTCATATAATTACATCTTGCTTATAGTAAGAAGGATTACATTAACAAGTCTGTCACTTTCAGTAGATTACGACTTTTCAATGGATGTGTCTGGTGGATTGATGGCTCTATGAGTTTTGTCAATGTATCTCTTCTGCTTAGAACTTTTAGTCACATGCTAGCATGAATGAAGAGCCAATGTCAGTTACTTACGAGTGGATCTTGTCCATCAGTCGACGACATATCGTTCTGAGATGCTTTAGATGAGGAAGAAGCTGAAGTGCCAGACGCTGCTGCTGCTGCTGCTGCTGCTGTAGCACCGTGTGAGTCATATCCAACATCTTCTGGTCTCAGGTGCAGCAGAGATGGCCAGTCTCGTTTCTGCATTCGTTCTGTCCATGGACTGCTCTGTATGACCCACTCTGTCGGATCCTCCCATCTTACCCTGTGACCATGTACCTGGAATATAATTGATCCATACAATGCCATCTAAAGTAGTGGATACAGACAGAAGTGCACTCAGAGACCTCTTCACAAAGACCAGCATCTTGCATAGACATAATTAATACATACAATGACATCTAAAGTAAATTAAACATGTTGGTCAGGTCTTAACACCATTTATATTATCCTACCTCGATTTAAGATGCTGCTTTTTGAGAATCCAGAGTTACAAACAATAACTGAGATACACTGACTATAGCTATCAGATCCCACCACTAACACGAAGATAGTACGCACACTGACTATTTCTTCCTAAGCATTGAATATTTTTTAGTCGAAAAGAGAAAATCTACCAGTACTTGTGTAATAATTAATTATTATTTCATTATACATGTTGTACCCTAGGGTATGTTGTTACCTGAATTTATACCCAAGCTTTAGAGTTTAAATACAAAGTTAGCAGCATACAAGGAACTGCTAGACAAAACATGTCTAGTTACCCCCTTTTCCCCAAATATACACAGATACGCATAGACATACAACATGGGGATAATATTTTCTTTACCTGAAAACCTTCACGAACAGCTTCGAGCAGGTATGGAATGATGGAATAATTCCAGAGATCTGCAAACCACGTCTGTGATGTGACAATGTCGATGGGACATGTTAGAAACAGTCTTGGACCTAAAGATAAAAAAGTGCACATCTGAGTTCATATAACGCTTGGACATGTTAGAAACAGTCTTGGACCTAAAAATGAGAAAAGTGCACACCTGAGTTCATATAACGCTTGTGTACCATGCACCTTTGATGGTGGCTTAAAGCTGTTAGCAAGATCCTGGCAATCATAGTAAAGTCAAGCAACAACAGATCTGAATTCAGTGGATTGGTGATGGTGCATGGAATGTCATTCCACCAGCTCTGTACAGTTTGCATTTCTTAATGAGTATGTATGAGAATAAATACTCGTGCGATTTGTTGGGAGGCTGACAAAGAATTGGAACGCTATTACTGTTTTTCTGTCCCAACTGAGAATACCTTGAAGAACCAGAGTTCAAGGAAAGAGATGTGCAAAAAGTCTCTTTACATACAATGAAGAGCTGCATTGGTTTTCACGTTGCTTTGCACATGATTGTCATTAAAGTGTATAAAAACTGTATATTGTATAAGATGTATTGTTATGAGAAACACGACAATGCAGAAAGCCGTCCGACTACACGCTGGAAAACAAAAGGCTAACCGAAGTGATTCCAAGGTCAGTCAAGGTCATCTTCCACTGCTGGTGCATGACACCTGCTACTGCTTATCACAGTAAGCGCATGACATTTTTGACAACACATCTCTTAATGATGGAAAGGACAGGCCTAAGGTCTAAGGTCTAAATCTGTGTTTCTTTAGTTAGGGATAGATAGAGAAATGGACATTTCTTCGTCTCATACTACTCCAAGCAATGCCACACGTTGCAGTACTTAATCATTCGGTATATTTAACTAATTCCTGTCTAGGTGAGAGCAAAAAAGATGCCAACATTACCTTCTGCTCAATGAAAGATTTTTATACCAAGTAAACTTTACAAAATTCTTTGCTTGTAAGCATTAAACTCATCCTCACCTATTGTAACATCGGATGAAGAGTATGTTTCGAGAAATTTGTTGAGATTCTGCCAGACTTTCGGCAGCCACGCAGCGATCCTCGCGAGCTCTGGATTCCTCATTCCACTCGCGACTTCCTCTTCGACGAGACGACGCTGCAGGAAACGACCGAGGAATCCTCGCACTGGTTCGAGATGACTCGGACACAACACCCAGCGGAAGTTATGATGCAGCTGAAGACTGCCGACCGTTGAACCAGTCTGAGTCATCGTCCCGATTATGTACGGACTAAACATAGACAACAACGACATCATTCATCATCATCATCATATCTGCTTCATAGCATCAAGTCCACTCTTCACATCTCTATGCATGAAGATTTAAGCTTCGTGACAACTGGTACAGTACAATTAAAGTACTTCACAAAAGCGCTGTGAAACAAAGTATCTACTTTTATACTCTCACAAAGTTAATAATGTTAATGTAATTGATCTGTGAATAATGTAAGTAATGCCTTCTTTACATTAAATTCACTAAATGAATTTATTCACGAATTAAATATTGATTTGCATGTAGATTACCTGGAAAATTGTAAGCATTCAATGAACAGAATTTTCACATAGCTGGTTCATTTACCAATATTAAAAATTGATTTTTATGTTCATTGTAAGTTCTTGGAATAGTTGAATGCTATGCCAAATAGATAAAAGCAATAATCAATAATTACCAGAGCTGAATATCAACACCAAGGAACGCATTGAAAGCTTCTCCAAGTGATCCGACATGTTGTAGGTTGTCCAGAATGATGACGATTGGCAAATGACTGGCAGCGTTCTCGCAGTGATCAGCGATGTTCGACAGATATTGGCGAAGTTCTTTGCTTGACTTATGATCCACATTGAACGTAACAATCGCATTCGAACTCCTTTCTTTGCCTGACCTAACAACATGTTCACAAATTATAACAATAACCACTCCCTCTGCGAAATTCTAAAATACATAGGTAATAAACAACATTAATTGTAAACAACATTAATTGTAAACAACATTAATTGTAAACAACATTCAATGTAAACAACATTAATTCTGAAGTACATTAATTATTAGTTATGCTAATCCGGATCTCAGCAACGTCATCTTAACTGTTGAAACATGGCATTAATCAACTTTGACTGTTGCATTCAAAGGTTAGAGTAAGGTAGAGTTCCACAAATATTCGCATATGCCTGACGGGACTATGTCATGTGCCCATTGTATTACTTACACCTGAAGAAGATGTTCTGCCAGTTTCTGAGCCAGGTATGTTTTGCCGGTTCCACTTGGTCCACACAGAATCATTCGACGATGTTCCATCAATAATGAGATGTATCTCTGGAGAATGCTCCGTGGAACCAACGTTTCAAATACGAGAGATTCGATGCTATTCTCGTTTGATCCTGTCGTCAAAGAAAAACAATCTGCTGAAGAAAAAAATTTATTCTCCACAAATCCGACGACACATGAAATTATGTTTTGGCAGTTGAAGCAATAATTATAAGGACACTGTGTTATACGTTTTTCATTCTGAAATAACTTGCCTTAGAACTTGAGAAAGGTGATCGAGTCTTTTCTGCAAATGACCACATCTAATCTCACACGACTACTTGCCACTACTTTTAATGATGTTCAGTCTTTGTGGTCTACTAATAAACGTCTGAATTGGTTTAAGACAGAAGTCCTTTTCCCAGGCAACAGCTCAACAAATTTGATCAGTTGCACGTTGTTCTAGTTGGTTCAGCCCGATAGTTTGGTTCATTGTATTGAATGTTCAAGTTGGCAAAAGTAAATCAAGTTGATTGTTTTTTTTACCAACTTCATAAAGTCAACAAGAGGTCAGCTATTCAATAAAGTTCATGGAGCTAAGTCGATTGTAGCATTCAACTCGATCGATCGATGGGTTAATAGAAGACATTTTGAGACAAGCAATAACATTCAGATCAAGTGACTCAAAATAAATATGTTTCCTTGAATAGAGCAATGATAGAAACTGAGAGCAGACATAGTCATTAAGAGTTTAGGATCTTCTGCAGCAAGTCACAGTAAAGTACTCTTACACTCCAATATGAAATTCTGAAGAGTGCATCATAAGAGAAACATACCTCGTAAGACAATTACAATGGATGTATTGTCCCCAACCAGATAACCACATGGCAAGAGTTCTGGAACATTATGACCTGAAGAATAAAATCAAATTGACTTCACAACACAGTAAACTAATATCAACTTAACTGATCTCTAAAGCAGAAACTTTCTGAGAAATTCAGTCGCTGTGATGTATGACGCGTAAATTCATTCACATAATATTTTCATTTAGAATCATTGCACACAGTGTGAATTTGACAGCTGACTGAAATCACTATTTATATAGGGAGACATTGTGTCCCTAGCTCTACTTGCTGCTGTAGCTACTTGCAGCTACTTGCAATGGTTGTCCATTCAAAGACACACTAATCCTTATACTGAATAGTAGCTGCCTGGCTGGTTGTATCGTACTTCATCCTATATAACCTAGTGTCATCATTACTGTTGTAAGAACTAACCTTTTGACCTCCTAATCTCTCCGATTCGGTAGTAGAGTATGCTACTTCCACTCAGTCCCATACTTGTTCCAGGCTCCAACCGGCTCACGTAGTCCTGAGAAATATCAAAATGGAAAGAATAATACAGGAATACATGTAGAAGTCAAACTTAAAAAAGTATACAGTAAGAGAATAGTGAATGTGAATGGATCAATGGAAGAAGCAGTGCAGCTCATTATTAACCCAATGCCTTTGCTCAGCTGTTAGCACATAAAAGACATCATCAATAGGTTAACAAACTGCATCTCTACACAGACCATTCTACACATTGAAAACTCTGTTCATTCAAAATACCTTCTTACATGCAGCTCACAAACCTCTGTCTCTACAGTTTATACCCGACCATTTCGTAATTTCATCCAAATCTATCAATTCTATCTGAATAAAATAAATTTGTGATCGGAATTTAAATAAATTGAACAGTGATAATCTTCTTCTTTATGAACAATGAAGTGCTAATTTAATATAGCAAATTTTTCAGAATGATGTATACATGCTAAATTTCATGATAGGCGTTTACTATTCACATTTGGTTTGGAGATGTTATTAGGTCAAATACAAATAAACTATGATATTTAGAGCACTATACAGCCCAAAGCGTATTGAATCTGAATGTTCAGTTCAGCTATATAACCTGCACATATGTATTCAAACTTAATACCAAGTATCTCTCAGTTATCACCAAAGTACCTGTACTTTTAACCTTTTAAGCATATCTTGACATCTATTTGTATACTGCATTGTTATGGATTCATTGATGATGCGATGATGAATTAAAGATTTCCATAATTGGCGCCTTGAACAAGTTCTTCGTTCGGCTGCTCGCCTCATATGCCCCCGTCTCTGCTTATATGCGTGATGTTCTTCACTGGCTCCCTGTTTCACAGCGCATCTCCTACCGAGTTGCTGCACTTGTCTGGCGTTTGCCTTACTGATTGTGCTCCATCATACCTGTCTATTCTTTTTCGACCTGTCTCTGACCTTGCAGCCCGTCGAGCTCTTCGCTCTACGACAACGGGGGAGCTTTTGGTTCCTCGAGCTCGCACTTCTACAAGACAGCGCCGAGCCTTTTCTACTGTGGGTCCCGCTATCTGGAATGGCCTCCCACTAAACTTGCGACTCATGCCTAGACTAAATTCACCTGCTTTTTATAAGTCGCTCAAAACCTATTATTTTAGCTGTGGCTGGACTGGGAGCGCCTCTGAGTAGGTTTCTTGAAGAAGCGCTATATAAATTCACGAAATGAATGAATAAATAATTAGGCAGAAGATGACAAGAAGTTGTCCATGATGAAGTTGTGGTACCTTGAAGACGTGTCGAATGTTGCTGTCCAGCATTTCCCAGTTCGTGCGATTTGTCACTTCGACCATTCCAATCAAGACACGTCCGGGTTTGACCTGATGACAGAAATCACCGATTTAATGGCGCAAGAAACACTGCTGAAATGCATTTGAACATAGTTGAGCTTAACTTCTAAGGTGCTGCATGATACCAGGCTGCAAAAGTAATGATACTTGTCGAGGAGAGAGTTTTGAAGTGCTCATCAGTAACAGCATCATGCATCAGTCCCAGCAACAACTGGATCATGGATCTGTATCAGGAATGCAGAACTTCAAGTCAGTCTTAATTTAGACATTGTGTCTGTATAATCATGGCTAGACATCACTATAAATTATGATTCATCACATTTTGAAAGAACCTTACAACTGATCAGTTGGAAGCAGAAATCAGGTTCTCTGCCTTAAACCATGCTGTGATAATTGCAAAACAGAAATAGAATCTTTCATCACAGTTCAAAAGAACATAATTTACGTGAATTGGCAACTTTGCTTACTTTGCTTTTTTCGTTACTTTGCCTCGGAGAGCCCATCTGCACAGCAATGTAGAACTTGCCACCATCTTTGTTTGTGGCGTCCATTGCAATGGAATCTATCGAGAAATCAGCCATGCAATCGTAGTACAATGTGCAATATAATATTATTCAGTCTAGACATCTATCAGCATTTTTACTGAACTGAAGTTTTTGCTTACAGTTGAAATTCCAAATGTTGTATGTACACTTATTTTGCCGAATAGTTGATTCAATTATTCGTACTTGGTCAAATAGCGATTATCACCTATTCGGAATAGCCGTAACTCCTAGACTTAAAGTCATTTTCTATCCATCTATAAAACTCTTTGCTAAACTTGGACTGCTACAGAATCAGTTTCAGTCTATTTTTATCAAACACTCTAGACTGATTATTTTAGCAATGATATGTCATTGAATATGACGTGCAGTTCATCTAGAACATGTCAGGAAATTGAAAATGAAATTAACTGAATTCGGGGCTACCTTTAAAGAGACATCCACGAAAGAAGTCATTGAAACCTCAGAATTTCACCCTTGACTTACACTTTTAACACCAATACATACTATAACATCTCTAGATTTAGCAATTTTAACAATTACTTATTTTAAACATTATGGCTAACAAATTATATTTTATTGCACATAAAAATATATTCCGGTAAGTAAAAAGTAAGCAACTATATTTTTGATTACTCCACTTAAAATGTACGATGGAACATATGACAAGTTCATTTTTTTTTACAATACATCAAGGTACTAATGAGTAATTAAAGATGTAAATTAAACGAGTAACAGATAATTTATCAAGATTTATCAGACATTTTCAAATAATAGCTCAATATATGCTATAATTTCAGCATTAAAGGCATACCGAAGTTTGTGGGGCCACCAAGGTTGAGTTTAGAGTTTTGTGATGACTCAGCGTTATTTGTTTCTCTTGGGATTTCACCTTTCAGCTCCATGATCTTTTGCATTCGATCATTTTCTGCTTTCAGAGAAATAATCTGACCCTGGTGAGAAGAAGGAATCATAATCATAATGCTAAGATGAGGTAAATATGACACTCCCAAACATTTAAACTAATAAAGACATTAATTTAGTTAAAAGAATCAGCCCAACTGGAGAAAGTCATCAGTATGCGTTGAGTTACATCCGCATACCATGTACAGACACTGAGAGAATAATTATTGTGTTTCAGACAGTTGCTCACAACGTAAATTATGAAGTGAGTACTCACTGAGTAGTGATAAAATAAAACATAGGCAACCATTTAATTTGTAATCAACACTGATCATAAAAATAAACTGAAAGACAAAGAGAATGGAAGCCGCTTCCACCTTCATCCGATTCATTGTTTCCTTCAGCTGCTCCAATTGATGAGCAGACGACAAAGCTTCTAACTGAATGTCCGTCAACTTGAGGTCTTTCTCATGCAGCTGCTGCTGAAGCTTCATCACAGACTCGCCACCGATTCCTCCACCACCACCACCACCAGCAGCAGTCACATCACCATCTCCATCTCCTCCTCCTCTGCCATCAAACAAACAACATCATGCATCCAAATTCAGGCAATGAAAGGAAGAAATTCATGTGCTTCAAACATCATGATGCAAAGGTTAAGGCACATCAACCCAAAGCTAAATGAAATGTGTGGCTCTGTGTCTATTTTGCATTCTAAAAAGTAAAAATTAGACTTCTTTTGCATTGCGCTATGTATACTATGAATTATGCAAATCAACGCTATGTAACATGATCATCTACAAACATCGAAATGCCATATGACAAATGGCAATTATTCTCTTATTATTTCAATTAATTATAATTTATAAGCCGAGATTGAGCTAACATCATCATCATCATCACCTAATAATCCTAGTCTGAATCATTACTCTGACTCAATTGATTGTATTAGCTTGAAAGAAACGACTGCCATCTTCTGATGCAGTCTTCAAGACAATAAGAAAACGTGAAATGCCTGAGCGGCGCCTGCACGTAGAAGCATGGATAGAAGGAAGACGACCTTACAGATGAATAGCATCCTGAACGATGGAAGCATCGAGGGAACTGGACAGTTGCGAACTACGTGCGGACGGAGATTTCTGGAGAGGAAAGTCGATTGGGATGAGGACAACAGGATTCGTTTCACTGTCGATCCATGATTTCGATTTCTTGCGACCAAAAGCTTTCGTTATCGAACTCTTCAACTACAATGTAAAATAAACAACAAAATGAAAACTTAGAAAAAAATTAAGATTACACAGAGTGGTTTCTTAGTTTTCTGTTCAAACTGAGATTTGTGAACCACAAACTTTTTAAGAAATCCCAACAGCTTTTCATTATGATTGTGCTTCTACTTTAGCCAATATAATCCTCTAAACGCACAGCTGTGAGGAGCAAGGCACACAACAAAAATAAACAGCAAAAAAATAAAAGCATGGAGGCATTGCATTAATTTACTCAAGTACGGATGTCTTGTCTTGTCTTGTCTTTAACCTTCCTCGATTCGAGGGTTGGTCGCTTCATGGACATGCCTTCGCCACTTTTTCCTGTCCTCCGTCTCTTTCAATATCTGCTCGAATGGTAGTTCCATCCATGTGATGACATTAGCGATCCATCCCATCCTCGGTCTTCCCATTGCCCTTGATCCCGACATCGTACCCTGTATTATTTCCTTCTCCATACAGCCCCCCTGTTTCCTCATCAAATGACCGAAGTAAATGAGTTTCCTTCTTTTTATCGAGTTCAATAAGGTTCTTTCTGTTCCAGTTTTCTCCAATACCCATTCGTTTGTTCTTTTTTCCGTCCATTGTACTCTTAAGATCTTTCCTAGGCATTTCATTTCAAAAGCATTTATTCTGTCTTCTTCTCTTTTTCTGATCGTCCAGAGGCATCTGAATGTGTTGCAGTACGGATGTGATGGAGTATAAATCTTACCCAACTTTTCTTCTTGTGCTTCTTGTCAAGGCTGGCACTTGCTTCGGAAAGACACTGACCGGCACTGGACAGACTGGTCAGACTCGACATGATGTCCTGCACTAGACACTGACCTCCACCATGATCTCCTCCTTTGTCTGAACCTAAACATTTTTTCAGTTAAGACTGGCATCCATTGATATTTAACTGCAACACATTCAGATGCCTCCAAATTTTGTTTTTACATAACTTTACATAATTCTAAAACCGAATTTATTTATTTTTACTTCATAGGGCAATCTGAGTAATGGTTCGAGCCATCTTTTAATCCACTAAAATAAAGCTGTTAACCTTGGTCTTTGTTGGATGTTCACATTAACATAAAACTAGACAAAATATGACATTCGGGTACTATAATTGGCGACAATCAGGTTTAGAGTCCAGTTTCACTCAGAAATTTGAATTAATCAATTCATGGATTGATATTTTTTGCTATAATAATTATATATATGATATTAGCAACCGTTATATGATGATATCTAAAAAGCGTCTAAGAAGCCAACTTTCAGATCATATTGTTCGTTGCACAATAAGCACCCAAAGTGAGAGCACTTAGTGCCAGACAGGAAGGCGCCATTTACAGTGCGTACACAGCAGAACAAGCATTTGCCTCTTCCAAGTCGCAAACTACTTGGAAGCATATCATGGAGTCCACATGCTTCCTGTGGGCTTCATATCTCATTCCACACGCGACCATTTGAAAGATTATTTCGAGCAACCATGAGAATACTGTCATATGGTTTCATGTGACCTACATATTTTAATCACCCATTGTCTAAATGAAGAGAAGAAAGGACATTTTACCTGGTGATGACAGAAGTGTAGACGATTGTCTGCACAAGAGATCTGAACCAAAATGATTGTTGCTCTGAATCTGAAGATGCTGAAGCATTGTCTTCAATTCATTCAGTTCAGCATCCTTGATTCAAAATTACACCAGTCAATCAACAATTCAAAATAATACCAGCAAAACACTGAACTGAAAAAACAATCCACACACACAAACACCTTCCACAACAATTGATCCGTGTAAAATAAAAGTCAAGGCAAGTAAATTCACACTTAAATCATTACGTATAAAACAAGACCTTTGTCAATTAGGTTGGTACTAATGATTCCAGGCCCAAATTAAATTAATATCCAAAAAACAATGCCTACAAAGAGAAACTACTATTATAGTATCGCCATGGTTGGGGAAGGGAAATGATAACAAAAAAGATGATTACTTATGCCATCTGAATTACTAATACAACATGAAAAGCCTGAAAACAATCTTTTAATCAACAAGGCTCAACAAAGCAAATGAGATTTGGCAATGGTTATAATCGCAAAGATCAATGATTTGGTCCTCAGCATCAAACGTTGCAAAGTTTCCATTACTTACACAATGCCAAGATATTTTTTAAATTAATATTCGAAAGGTAAGCCCAGATGTTAGTTAAATTTCTACCATGACTCAGAATGTTTTGATGATGAATTTTTATATTGGATTGGAGATTATTGAACCTGGCCAGCTCATTATAGGTGCCTTTCATCAAATACTTCTAGAGAGAAGTAATCATAGGATTTATCGGACTACAATCACGGTCAATGTCATCAATCATTCAGTGCAGTAGATACTTCAAATACTGTCCATGGTAATCATATTCGGCTGGTAGCAATTTATGTTTCAACTGATATACATATAAACAAATTTGCAGTTTTGTTTAATGGCTTCTCTGAGGAGCATGTATACATTCAATATATTCTTCAGGATTAACTACCCATCATCCATGCCAGTGGTTGAAATATCCAAATTAATTGCAACTTCTCTGGATATTGCTACGTTGTGGCTCTAAAAACACCCAGACCTGGACCTGCAATAGAGTGGTACACATCAGTTGACACAGTAATAAGTGTGTCAAATTGAGTACCAGTGATATGTCTAGTAGGCCTACAGATGGCCAGGCTTCATGAACAGTGATAACCGAATCAAAACGATAGAGACAAACAAGGACAAGGATCGATTTGTGTTGAGACCAAATGGAATAGCAGTCAGTTCCAAACAGTCTTAGCCACCTACCACCATCATCATGCACTCATTGTGAGCAGAATAAAGCGATACTCATTGGTCTAGACATTACGTAAAGAAAAATGATGAAATGGATAAGCACCTTTTGCTCTGAAGTAGACATTAGCTTCTGCAGTCTACGTGTCATGTTGGCCAGACTCTGTTCAAATGCTGCTACAACGTGACCCTGCATAAGAATGATCAAAAAACACAGAGGCATTACACGAGGCATCTTCTGTCTTCCAAATTGAATGTCTTCGCCTACAAAACTTTTACAGTCGCCATCTTCATAGACACCATAATTCCAATATCCATATCATCATCATCATCACCATTGTCATCACCATTGTCAAATGTCAGCACCATTGTCAATGTCATCACCATCGCCATCGCCGTCATCATCATCATCATCATCATCATCATCATCATCATCATCATCATCATCATCATCATCATCATCATCATCATCATCATCATCATCATCATCATCATCATCATCATCATCATCAACACCAATGTTATCATCAACAAGACATAACAGAGTAAAATAAAAACGAAAAAGACACCTAGGACTAAAAATGGCACAAGTCCATAATGCATATAGCAAACATGTTTTACGGAACATTTTCAAACTATTTCCAGTTTAATGATGTGTATTACACAGTAATATTAACTTCTGAACTTATAATTATAATTAGCTCTCACATTTGTGCTCAGTTGAGTTGTCAATGTGTTGATTTTCTCATGTGCCATGTCTAGTTCACGCTTCAATTTATAAATCTAAAACATCAACCATTTCATAGACCAACGACTCAAAGTTCAATTACTGAAGTCAATTAGAAGAACGTGTTTGTTTAATCTAGAATCTCGATATTAACAAAAGCCCTTAGAATCAATGCACAGTGCGACTAAACTTGAGAAGTCAGATTCACACTTTCCTGCTTAATAACTATGGAACATAGAGTAGTAATTAAACACAGCATAGTTGATCACTTCTGATGCATCCGTTAGTTACAGTCAGAGTTTGAGTTGTTGAAGCAAGCTATGAACACCAATTGCAAATAAGCTGATATAATATGCCGTGAAATCTGCAATTTAATTTTTTTTAAAGAAGGAAGTTTCTTGCCTCATATTATGGTCCAAAATGTCTGTTGTGGTAATTTACTGGTCAATTAAAAACATGATAATAATATGGATAATTGTAAAATGCACATTGATTAGATTATACGAGGCATACATTACAGTTTGTAACATAATGACTGAAAAGGTTTTCAGAATTTTTCAGGATCTGATTTACTATTTCTTCCAAAATGCACAGGAATATTTTCAGTTAAGAACTTTTATTTACAGGTAAGGTTGGTTTTGTGGCTAGGCACCCTTGTAATGGCATGGTCATGTTATTGCACCATATAAACTGTCTATATTATTTTATTTTTTTTTGCCCTGAGGTACTTCATTCCTCCAGGGACTTATGGACTATTATTATTGGAAGAATGTATGTCTGGTGGGTCAGGCCTCGTCTTCAGGGTGTGAGGCAAAAGTGCCTTTGAAAGCGACCAGGTTGTAGCGTTGGAATTTATTACTATTATTATTATTATTATTATTATTATGAGAAGATAAAATTGATTTCTTCTCTCGATGAAAGCTAGCTTCCTGTAGATTATCTTGTTTCTGTAGGCCTATCTGATTCACTAGAAAGCATAACACCATAATTCCTCAAAGTCTTTTCTTGTTGCTCTGTCTGCACTTGTTGCCACTCCTTTACAGCAGATCTATGCTTTTTGTGGCATTCCAGAGATAAGACAGATGAAATTCTGAAGATTCACAGGACCCATATTATGTTTATAAATCTCAAACAAGAAGATGCTGTGAATGCAGCAACTTACATAGATCTCTAGTCTGGTACAGCAGAACACATTTTTCTATAAATCTGAATTCCATCTTTGTCAACAAGCTTGCAAATAATATAAGTACCGTATCTTAAGAGAATCAAGGTCTTCAAATACTCCAAAAGTCACCATAAGAAAAATACTTTTTCGAAGTGGCAGTTTGAAAGTAACTTATCTTTCTGCTCACAACATGCTTACATACTTTAAGACATAGGTTGAGATGACAAGTGTTTACCATTTACCCTTATTAATATACATAATTATTACATGAAAGTCAGTCTGATTTTCAGATGTTCTTGTCAGAATTTAATTGATTTCACTCAGTCTATCTTACTTACCTCCTGTGTCTGCTTTTCCTCAGCCTGAAATTAACCAGAAGCTGAACCAATTAAAGTGTTTGAAAAAGAAGCAACATATTTTACTTTTGAGCAATGAAAAGATGTGACAAGATAAATTCAAGATATTATGGCTGGCCAGTTTAGAGATTACATTGTGTTTACAATGGTTTTATGGCAATGATGACGACAACTGCGATTATGATGATGAAGCCGATGATGGAAGATGATCATAACTCACATAAAAACTTGCAAATTTGGCCACCCTAGCTAATCAAAACACTTTCAAGTAGAAGATGCTAGCATGTTCTAAATTAGGCCTACATCATCTGAAAAATTATCATATAGAAAGTAATTGATTCCTGCCATTCTTAGAAACTACTACCGTATAATTCTCAGCAAACAACTGGAGAAGATGTTGCTGTTAAGAGGATCTCAAAGGATCAATGTAACATTGGATGCAGCTTATCAACTAAAACATCAATTGGTCAAATTGTAAGAGTGCTAGTGAGTTGCTCAGACTGCTAGAATAACCATCCTACTTATAACCAAACAATGCTATCAGTTCTAAAGACAACAAGGAGATCATCAGTCATCAAGTGAGTCACTTATCAGATATAGAACACACTCTAGAGTGTACCATCTGCAATGCCTTGATAAGAAGTGCCAAGGAATTGCTTTGCCTCAAGATTCCTTTCTATTTTCAGCAATTGCAGAAGCAAGGTTTCATAGCAGAATTCTTGGCAGCAGATAAATAAAGAATCGATACTTTATAAGCAAAAAGATTATTGCAACAGGTGCTATCAAGAAATCTGTCTAACATATGATAGCAAATGACTGTTCAACAGACGAGAACATGATACGATGTCGTTTTAAGCAACATGATCTATGTAGATATCATATATTATATATCTATGATATCATGCTTATATATTATACATACATAAGCCCCATAGACATTAATTATCTAAATACTCATGTCTGGATCTAGCCATGTGTCAAGACTTACATTGATTTCATACAGAAACCTTTAAGTGCACACTGAAAGGCACTTATGTCATTATTATTATTATCATTTATATTCACGTGAGAATATGCAATGCATACAAAGTCACACAGGAATGTAAATCTTTTAAGTACTTCATGAATCTATTGTTAAAGGCACTATATAAATGTCCATATACATACATACATACATACATACATACATACATACATACATACATACATACATACATACATACATACATACATACATACATACATACATACATACATACATACATACATACATACATCTGTAACACAGTAAATCAGTGGCCAGTTGATAACACAGTTAGATACTCAAACAATTGAAAGACAGCTAGAGACTGCTACTAAATTATACAATTATACATGTATAATTGAAATGCCACACACAGTTTCTTATATCTCAGTCTAGTGTTTTCATGACTACTTCTGGATCTGGCAAATGAAAAGAAAGGATAAGTTACTAACCACAGAATAAACCGAAGAAACATTGGATATCAGAGAAAGCAGTGAACCATGAACTGAAATAAAAACCAGATCAAATAAAATTTATCATAGATCTACATACAGCAGAACGACCCTTCAGGTATTTAAACAGGAAATGAAAAATACAAGAGAAATCCATACTAACAAATGCTACAACTACAATATTGTACCATATTATAAAATGCTATATTTCAGTCAAAACACTACCTATGGAAATTAAAAAGCCAATAATTATTTACAAATAACGGCAATTCTTGTAATTAAAATTCGATAATAATTAGCTGACATGAAAATCAATCTCAGAACCGACAGAATTCACGCAGACAAGTCAGAGACAACCGCAATACTTCGCTACTAGCTTAACACTTTAATGACAAGTGACTGTATAAAATGCAGCTCATAATTAAAAGTGTTAAATAATTTATTCTGCAATGACTCAAAATATTTATTTGATCTGTAGCCGCAAGAAGCAAACCTATACAATAGTTATCATGGTAAGACAGAATCTCACAAGAGACAAGATCAGACTAAAATGTAGCAGATTATACGATATTAGACTCATCATTGCAAATACAGGTCACAAGAAACGCGAATACAAATTAAAAGAAAAATCAACACAGCCACAGACCAGAAGAGAGAAAAGCAAATACCATCATCATCTCGGCAGGAGAGAAGTCGTGGACTGGAAGGTCTTCCAGCTCCTCCTCCTCCACCTCCACCTCGTCCTCCTCCTCCTATACCGTCTGGTGCCAGTCCACTGTTCATGCTTTGATGTGGGCCAGACGGACTCAGTTCACTGCTTGAGGTCAGGTCCCTTGGTCCAGCACAGACTGGAGTAGAAGAGAGACGACTGCTGCTGTGGGGAACTCCTCCTTCTCCAAAACAAGATGACATGCTGCCTGACTCTGTGGCTGAATAGTAGCCATAGCTCTCAGCCGATGTCACTCGTGGCATCAAACCTTGCATGCTTCCATTTCCAGGAACTGAAGATCTGGATGACATTGCCGGATGTTGTGATTGGTGGTAACAGTTCATCAGTGCCTGTGGCAGGTAATACACACCACCACCACCACCACCACCACCACCACCACCACCACCACCACCACCACCACCACCACCACCACCACCGCCCCCAACTGTGGCAGATGTTGCACCCGATACTGCATCTGATTGGGAACCAGTTTCATTCAGTTTCCGATCGCTGGTGGAACTAATATTGTCGTGCCGACTTCTCTCTGTAAAATGTTTTTGTTTCATGCTAGCCATCTGACTTGAACAGAGAAGTCCAGATGGCTGGCTGTCTGGATGTTTTGAACCATAGCCAGCCTCACACAAAGGAACCTTTGAACCAACCTTTGAACCAACCCGATCCCAATCCACTGTTGCAGCACCAGATGTATCGTCAGGCATTCCAAACGAAGACAGAACGTGGCCACTGTTCTTAGCCTTGGCACCAGTAGCAAGCGACTGAAATGACGGTGACTGAAGCACATTACTGTACAGACCAGCAATGCTTCCTTGGACATCGGAGCATTCCTGTTTGGAGCCTTGCAATGACAAATGCCTCACAGATTCCCTGTTTGCATGAGAGACCTTTCTGAAACGGTTATCCTGCTGTGAATTCTGTTCCACTGCCAAACACCCGGTTACTCCCATATGCATGCCAGAAGCCATTCTCATAGCAAGACCTGCTTTTCCAGAACTATACATTTGGTCCGGCATGAAAGTGGAACTGGTGCCTCTCACCATCTTTCCGATTTTGGGCAGTGTTGCTCTTTCCACGCTACCACATTCAGCTGACAACTGACTGCTACTAGTGCTTGGAATGCAGTATCTCTGCCAGTTCTCCTTTACACCAACTGAACTTTGCTGCATGTTTTTTCCAAGATGGCGACTAACACCCTGACCATAAACAGACGGATGAACCATTTTGGATCGCGATGACAGCTTTGGAGTTTGGGCGATTGAACTGTAATTGCTGTTGCTTGGTTCACTGCGTTCATTCAAACTGAAAAACAACCAACAGACACCAATTATAAGGGATTGGAAGCTTAGCGAGTGCTCACCTGCTTTGATATCTGAAAGCTGAAATAAAAATGAGAACTCTACTCAGTGCAGTGTTTTGAGAAACCAACTGTAAACGCTCAGAAAAGACAATGGCAAATTAACTGAAGAAAAACGAAAGCAGAAAAGCCAGTTCAGAAACAGCACACAAAATGAAATGAAAAGGTTATAAAAACAGCATTTAAAAGTGAAGACTTATTATTTGAAACATGTCATCTTGAAGATTATTTCGAGTTTTTTTTGGCATTTCTCTTACCACATCAAGATTCACCATTTGTTTTAGCTGTTCCTGCTAAAGCACAGTGTCAATGATCTTCCACACAACAGAAGAGGGAACATAGAGCCTGAGTACATTGGCTGTTTGCGGGTGCTCAGTTATTGTATGCACTGAGCCATTGACAGGATAGACAGGATCAAAGCAGTGCTTACATCTGATCTGCTCCTAGACCACTTTTGCCATTGAGCAGGATGCCACCAATGAAGTGGGTAAAGCACAGAACCAAGCTGCTACAGGAACGGTTATTGCTGCTGTGCCAAGAGCAGAGAGAGAGAGATGGAAGATTAACTCAGTTGAAGACACATCTGTGAATATGGCCACAACATTCGCTTCTAGAAAGCTTTCAGAAAATCTTCATATTATAATAGCATATACATTTGAAGTAATAACACAATTTTGAGTAAATAATTAGGCAGTTCAATTTTGGCCATTGAGGATTATGTCCTAGCCTAGGACTTAGCCTATGTCCTAACCTGAGAGCTTTGGCCTGGGGTTGTCCTGAGGAGGTTTGTGACACAGTGCCCCAGGGTTTGTGTCCTGGTGTAGAGATGGTTATAGAAAAGTCATGGCTGAATGAAGTGGAAAAGAGTGAGTTGGTTAAAGCACATACCCATAGCATAGCATAGCCCTAACCGTAGCATAACAAGGTTCTAAGTGGTTCAGAAGACATTTAAAATTTATCTGAGGCAACAGAGCATGGTTAGCGATATGAGTAGAGCAGAGAGCATGCTGTAAATGATTTGGCCATGAGCACAAGGTATGGATTTATCTGTGGGATCACTAAAATCAGGCACAGTAACAAAAGTCATTAGGTCTGTTGACAACAAAATGACAGAAGAACCTAATAATGCAGATCATCTAATGAACATCAGATGGTGAGCTAGAACCAGTAGAAGAATATATTATTGATAGAGTTTAATAGAGGCAGTGATAAAGTTGATTCCTTAGGTAATCCAGGTTAATTTAAGGAAAAACTTGGAACAACAGTGAGATAAACCAGATCTTTAATTGCTTGACATTGTTTAGAATGCAGTCAATAGAATTTGATTCTTGTGGCAAATTGATGTCTTCACTCAGGGAAATTTTCAGTTTAGCAGATGGATAGCACATGCTCAAGTTCCATGGATAGAAGAATTCATGTCTTGATGGTTAGAGCAGAGATGACGGATAAAGTACATGATGAGACAGAATGGACTTGTGGGCGGGAAATATGGAGCCATATGAAGCAAATATTATTGTACTCTGCTAATGGGATCTGGGCAAATGACTGAACAGAAAGCAGGTATAACCAGTGAGATGTATAGATCAATAACAATAACAAGAGGAGCTTAGATAAACAGCGAGGGAGGGAAGAGATTTATCGTGTGACAGCAGGAAGGAAGCTAGCAATAAAGTTGTAGAAAGCAGATTAATGATGAGCTACAAAAGACTAAACAAATTGAATGGAACAGACTTAAATATAATGGTCAAAACATCAAGACGAGGAACAAATAATTAATATATGAAAACACTCAAAAAACTGTCACTGAAATCAACTCTTCGATCAATCTTAACCTTCCAGTATTGTGTAATATCAACTTTGGTTCAGAAAGGGTAGAACAGAAATTGCTTATAGACTCATTACTTGACTGAACAAAATAATTTGTGCTGCTTCTCTGCATTTTACACAGCCATTTGAACCTAACCAGCTTGAAATGCAATGCCTGTAATGTTGAGGTGACCTACATTAAACAATAGCCACTCAAACATTTCAAAAGGTTCTCATGTTGAAAACGGTAAATAATATTTTTTTAAATGACAGATAAAAGAGAAAAGCTGATATTCTAATCGAATCGGCATTAAACCCATGGCAACCACTGTTGAAGAAGAAAAAGCCATAAGTCCTGAGCAAGTCCTGAGCCATGAGGCAGCAGCAATGGACATGAAGGTTTAGCAACTTCACTTTCTTATTCCAGCATATATGGAGGTTAATCTTTGGAACAGTTTATAGACTGAATGAAGATGAAAGACCAATGATTGGTGTAACTAAATGATAATGATATCAATTTGAAGTTTATTACGTAAGCAATACACTGCTTAAATGCAATTCACTGAACTGACCTTTTCTCTGAGCAACCCGCACCTCCACTGCTTTTAGCTCCACGAAAACTTTTGTATAAATACCGAGAGCTATTTGGTGTTGCAAATGCATCATTGGCATTGTCATTAGTGGGACTGTCGCAGGAAATAGCCCTCTGTGCCATGTAACCAATTCTAGCATCTGATCCTGTAACATCTGATGAATAGCCTCCTCCTGTATTTTCAGCACTGCACGCAGTACCTGTAAGAGACCCATGATATCTATCTTGTTGAGAAGAGTTTGCATGCAGAAGGTTGCTTCCAACTTTATCTGCATTTGACATTGTGTATCTTGGAGATAACATAGACACAGGAAAGCCAAGATGGCTGCCTGATGATACTGCCGAGGAACTTGTGTTGACTCCATGATGACCGCAAGCTGCTGCTGTAGTCTTTGATGATGACTCACGAGTCATGTGACCATGCGATTGTGGATGCTGATTTGTCTCATACACCTCAGAGCATTTCACAGATTCCGATTCTGTTTCCTTTCGAGAAGAGGATTTCTTGCCTTTACAAACCTCCTGCATTGAAGACGCTGATGATTCTGAGAGCAGCGGTTTGTTGGTTCTCACGGCTGATGAGGAAGAACTTACGGAACTCTGTGGCTTTTTCAGAGCACTTTCTGCGCTTAAGCTCTGACATCTGACTGGCACTGGTGGAGGAGGTGAGACTGGACTCTTGACCAGCAGATTTGCTGATGCTCTTAACTTATTCTTTCCACCGCTACTGAAGCCAGACGGAACGGATCGAGAAGACATGCAATCAAAATCCTGCGAATGCTGAGACGCTGTTTCCGACTGGTATCCATCCGCCAGTTTTGACGGACCTACTTTCCTCGTCTGCTGAGCAGACATTTGTCTGTACAGACCTCTTTCGGCGACAGATGACGTCGTCACTGCTTTTGCGCTCCTACTCTGTCTCTTTGCAGCATCCCCTTCAGTTCGAATCATCGCAAGTATTTCCGATTCAAAATTTTCATTTGTGTCCTTGCCAGATGAATGTCTTGATGCTGGAGGTTTGGCGGCGAGTAGACTTGGAATGGCAGTGCTCGGTTGAATTCTGTTCTCATTTTCCATGTCAAGATGATGTCGTTCATTTGGCGTCATCTGCGTAATCTTTGGTGAACGCAGTCCATAGCCTCGTCCTGCTGTTGCTGCTGCTGCTGCTGTCGCTTTAGCTGCAGATGGTTCAACTGAATTCATGAACCCTTGGCCTTGTCCACAACTACGACCACCTGCACCCTGCAGCACTGAACCAGCCTCTGTGCTGTGCGCTCTCTGTTGCACTGTCAACCGTACTTGGTCCAAACTCTTTGCAGGCGATGAAGGCAACTCTTTTAATGCACTTCCAGTCACGTTTTTCCCAGAACTGCTTTTGACCACATCTGCTGGGCATCTAGTCTGTCTAGCATCAGCCATGTTTCGTGATTTGGCTGATGACGGAGGAGTCAACCTTGAGACCTTGATGGAACGAGTGGAGGGGCTCGATGGAGTAGACCCTGCTTCGGATCTAGAGCCACTGTTGCCTTTCATCGCTGCAGACAAAGCCTGCGCTTGTTCCTTTCTGTTTGACAATGGAGTCCTAGCACCTGCATCAGCACCTGCTACTCTCACAGCAGAAGACAATCCATCTCTCTTGTACGATGAGCTTGTCTGTTGAGTTGAGTTCTTATTCTCATCGAACATCGCAGCAGCAGACACACTACTTCCGGTTGCACTGTTGTTGTTGTTCTGTACGTCATTCAGTCGACTCTGATTCCTGTTGTTGTCAGTCCTCACAAAACCTCTTCTGTCGACGGCAGCAGCGGTGGTGGCAGGATGAATCATATTTCCAGATCCTACGCTGCTCAGGTCGTGTGAGACAGCGATTCCTTTGAGTGAAGAATCCCGACTTTGATGGCCACTGGAGTCTACGACTCTGGAAACGGGACTTCGACAAGCAACTGGTGGAGTTGCTTTTTGTGGCAATTGTCGGTGGGGAAATCCTGGCTCGGCTACGGATGATGAATCAGCCAATGGCAGAAAATCGTCCAGATGTCGATCTCCAGGTGACTCACTCCAGCGGCGGTTTATGTTGTTTTCTTTATCCAGTTCAGTTACTCCAGACCAATAATTATTCAGAACTTTGTTTCTCACATGACCCACTTTTTTCAATTTGACTTGTTTTCAGAAAACGATTTGATTTAGATGGCAACGGAAACCTAAATTGAAAAATGAACAGACAAACTGTTATTTACAGTAGAACATATGTTTTTCTCCTCTTCAGTCTACCAAATACATGTAATGACTGCAACTGCCACAAAAAGAAACTACAACAATTTAGCATTCATGTTTAAATTATTTATCAATTATTTTAATGTCAAAAGCAAGTTTTCATAAAATATGTCTGAGGCAGAAGGAATGAAGTAAGAGAATCTAAGTCTCTGTCTAACCATGATTAGCATTTAAAATGTATTCAATACATGCTACAATTTCTGCGTTAATCAATCTCCAGCATAAACATTTAATCACTCACAAAACCTACCAACTCTATAAACTATCATCATCATCATCGTCATCGTCATCATCATCATCATCATCATCAACATCATCCTCCTCCTCATCATCATCATCATCATCATCATCATCATCATCATCATCATCATCATCATGGGTACAAATAAATTATCTCCAATTGTCCACGGTCATATTTTGAGTTCATTGCCTCCCTTTGTGTTATTGCGCCTATAATTATATTATCCACCCAGCATAATCTTCGTCTGCATCCGTTGAAGAAATGTAAAAATCATATTTACAATCTCTGCTCACTTCTAACACCAATAAATACTAAGCTATGGTCAGTCAACAGATACGAGACAATAATTATTCTGCAAGGAGGGTTGTGTAACGTGTTGAACTATAATCACTTTGGAAACATACTGTTTGGATATATATATATAATATTATAAATATATATATATATATATATATATATATATAGTCTCACTTCCCAGGTGTTTGCACAATCCAGTAGTTCTTTAATGCAATTCAGATCTACTTTAAAAGTAACAACCAGTATGTCTGTATTTGACCTGCATAAACAACACAACTCAACATGCTTTTCTAGTTTATCTGTGATGGACTGGATTCAGAATGAAACTAAAATGCAACTAAAAGCTTGTAATTTTTTAAAGCTATCACTAATTGATTCATCGTATAATATTATCATAATAATAATCTTGGAGATGTAGTTGGGTTAAACTGGAATTTTGCTTTATTACTTCCATGACATCAGTACATATGAGGCATTTTGTTAGTTTGCACTGCAAAATGCCTGTGCCTTAGAAATGGGAACAACAATAATATTTAGCAACAGATGAATTCTGCGGATTCCAAGACTCGAACCGCTATCAGAAACTCTCAAGAGTACAGAGTGGCTAAATCTTTGGAGCAGACTGCCATAAGTTTACATCACGAAACTATTCTTAGCCAGTATACCTACCCTCCTCCCTCCCCCAGTCGCCCCCCCCCCCCCCCGCCGACCGACAGTGACCTAGACAAGGGTCCGTTGCTGCAAATTACGTTCGTCTGAAGTCTCTGATGGAGCATTATTTTGGTACTACAGCAACACTTCTCTGCCAGCGCTTCATTACGAGTGCCTCGGGTGGCACAGGAATGGAGAGAGAGATACCATTAACAATAAACAGCAAAATAGAGCCATAAACTATAGAGCCATAAACTATCGGTCGACATAATGAACACTATTATGTTGTGATCTCAGTTCGGAAATAAATCATAGCAAATTATCATCATGCATTTACCATCAGAATCCATGAAATGATTCCAGCAGTACATTGCTGGTTTGATTCGGCTATGCCACCCATGCTAAACCTAACATGAATCCAGTACAGCAGCTGCTGTCAGCACTGACATACTATGATACTACTGCAAGTCAGCTGGCCGTAAGGGAGGGTTCTCTGACATTTAGCATTCGCTGTTGCTTGCCTTAAGACAAACAATATTTAATTTAACAGTTAACCTTATAACTATTACTTTTCAGATCAATCTGAAAAAAAGTCACTTTTAATTAGGGGTCAATTCAACCATCCTGGACAAAGCATTCACTGTCCTAAAGAGAATCTAAGTCTCTGTCTAACCATGATCAGCATTTAAAATGTATTCAATACATAAATATCAATATTCCGAGGCAGCGTTGAACTTAGAAAATGATATTTTTAATGAACTCTTCTTCTATGAGTACAAAACAAAAATATGGTGAATAAATTTTCTGGATTCTCACAAGGAAAGAACAAAACAGATTTGCATACAGCTAGGTTTCAAGATATTTTACCTAAATGTCCACATTGAAATATATTCCATCCTAACCAGAGATGCAGAAGGAATAAAAAATGAATAAATGTTTAAAACTTCAATCATACGAACTAAATTAAAATAAGAGATCACTGAGACAACTGACCGCTGCCACAGAATTATTATGGTGAGTCAGGTGAGACATGATATTAAATTCAGAAAGAGAGTGCTATGCAGATGAAAACATAACAACAAAAAGCGCTTGAAGTATATTAATATAGTTCCAGTCCATTGCACCGAATTCTGCCGTGGAAACTATAAACTGCTGAACTATAAACTCTTCATAAAAGCATCTAGTCTATGTGAAACAAAAGCAAGCCTCTGACAGTAAACTCTGCTCTCTACAACAGCACTAATGCAACCAGAGTCGAAAGAGGAGCAGAAGGGGCAGCAGGAGGAGAAGGAGGAGCAGAAGGGGCAGCAGGAGGAGAAGGAGGAGCAGGAGAGAAGGAGGAGGAGGAGGAGGAGGAGGAGGAGGAGGAGGAGGAGGAGGAGGAGGAGGAGGAGGAGGAGGAGGAGGAGGAGGAGGAGGAGGAGGAGGAGGAGGAGGAGGAGGAGGAGGAGGAGGAGGAGGGGGAGAGGGAGGTAGGGCGCTGGGAGGCCAACAAAAGCTGACCCATTCAAGGTGAATATGATGATGGACATGGCAGTTCTGAAACTAGTCAGTTCAGCCAGCCAGCCTCCCTCCTCCCTCCTCCCTCTCTGTCTCCCTCCCTCCCCCAGTCAGTCGTCCAGCCCTGCTTAAGTGAGTACCCCTTCAATGAATCATCAGCTGTTAATTGGCTGCTAAACTAGGTCAAAGACTGCCAGGAGGTCCGAAGGGCTTCTTCCCATGGTACCGGCGTCTAGCCAAAACACTCTCCAGCAGATATATTTCACATGCAACTTGTGTGCTGCAATCAGACATGCATGCAACACTGCAACAGCCATTGTTAACAGAAAGCAGCCCTGGCACTGAGTGTTTGCCTTCTCACTCCAATCTCCATTGTATGGGACACTACTGCATGCAATGTGACATCAATGACTCAATCAGTGCACCTGCTAACTCTCAAAGCCGTTCACACTTAGGTTTATTCTATGACTGAACAGTCAATGCATTCCCAAATGTAATTCAATAATTATTCTTTTGCATGATCAACTCTTACTAATATAATTAAAATAAACTGAAAGTATGAAGAATGGTTTAAACTGGATGTTCAGATCCGCAGGCTCAGATGATATAATAAACCTTTGTTTTACATACACATATGGCCAGATTGCTTATCTCCTTCGTAAACACAAAAACCGGAAACCGAATTGCTTCAGGGTAAACGTGGAAGAAAGCGAGGAGTTTATATTATATGAATGGTACATCATTGTTTTCTCTTTTATTCTTGAAATTGCATGTACAAAGACAACAGTCAGGTAGGAAGACATAGGAAGACAAAATAAATAAATACAGAAATTCACACACACCACCACCAAACACACACAAACACACAGAATAAGAGATGTGCCATGCAAAATTAAATGAAGTGTGTAGATTGTAAAATAGGGGAGAGGAAAACATAATGCAAAAGAAATAAGATATCTAAAAGAAACTGAGAGACACGAAGACAGCTCAACAAAAACTAGAAACTGAGATGGAAAAAAAAATCAAAGAGCAGAAGGTAAACTATCAGCTGAAAACATTGGAATGCTAAGTGAGTTTCATGTAAAATATCATTCATCAAAATTGCTCTGACGTGTTGGGTCAAGTGTCAGAAAAAGATTTAAGTTTTTGCAATTCTGTATCAGGTAGAAACAGAGAACCAGCCACATTTCATTAGATAGGCAAAAGAGAACCAGCCACGCACACAATAATCATTATTATTATTATTATTATTATTATTATTATTATTATTATTATTATTATTATTATTATTATTATTATTATTATTATTATTGTTATTATTATTATTATTATTATTATAACAAGAATGTTAGATTTAGGTTTTGGTTTAGTTTTAACAGATCAATTTCAGTTTGCTTAGAGTGGCCGGTCCATAGCTCCGGGTAAACCAGACAAGGTGCCTTGGTAGGCAACGGCGTTGTAGCGCTGGATCGTGACTGAAATGCTCTGGAATAGAAAGCCTGCTTCACGTGAATCACCAGAGATCTTCGACAGCCGGCGTCCAATCTCGGACACAAAGGCGAGACCTTCATTGTTGATGGGGCCCATTGTTTCCACGGCTAAGGGGACGAAGAGGTATGTCCTTTGGAGATCCAAATACTTTGACAATTTTCTTGTGGCGGCTTTCTCTGCTGCTCTTCCGGCTTCGGACGCATTCTCAAGGACGTACGAGGCGGCCAACGTGTCCACCACGGTCGCGTCCCAAATTAACGCCCTTCCGTTGCTCCAAGGGATTAGGGTCTGGCCATCCGGTCTTTTCCCGTCAGTCCTGGCGAGGCCCGACGGCTCCTTGATTGCCGGAGTACCAGCTCTATTTAAGCCCCGGTAGACAAGGTCGTTATTATTATTACTATTATTATTATTATTATTATTATTATTATTATTATTATTATTATTATTATTATTATTATTATTATATTAAACAAGCAAAACGAAACCAGCCAACGCACAATTCATTAAACAGTCAAAAGAGAACCAAAGAGAACTGCGGCACCCATATAAAATCCATAATAATGGAGTGAAATCATGAGATAGAGTAGGTTCTAACGTCTTGAAGTTCCATAAATATCTGAGTACATAAAATCTGACCTGAGAGCAGAATCTCCAATTACAGGATCCAGTGAGAAAACACCTTACTCCTACACACTCCTACGCTTTCTAGCTACAGTAGAGGATGAATGCTGCCCCGAGGACCCCGGTATAAGGGCGTATACCGGGGTCCTCGGCTGCCCCCATAAGTCTTGTAGCAGCTACAGGCAGCATGATGGACTGGCTCTTTGAGATAAGGTTTGGGGCTACTTAGGCCAGTAAAGAAGCATCTTTCGAGATCCAGGTTCCATTAGAGCCTGTTGCATAAGATGAATAGAGCAGCAGCAGCAGTTCCCTGAGACTGGCCTGAGAGACGAGAGACAGCCATTCAAGCCATCGGATGTAAAGAGTAGAAACTTCATTTGAGAAGGTGTGGCATACAGTTCTCTTACCCTTCATCTGATTTTCCCATTGACAGTATATGCTAAGTTTACTCACTTGTTACTTGTATTAGTTACTTAGTCAGATTGCACAAGTGAAGTCAACATCCTTAAACAAATTCTGCTCTGATAGGGCAGATTTAAATACCACTTTCTCAGTTGACAGTCCGCAAACAAAGCACTGAACAATCATGCAGTGATACACGCCTTTTACGGAATACATCCATAACTTTGTAAACTACTCTAACACATTCCAGCCTAGATCATGCTAGATGACAGTCACTCACACTCCAGCTTATATAACAATCATCCACACTACAACTTAGATGACAATCACCTTTAAAAGGTTGCTGCTAACTTTAGAAGACACTGTTGATTGAACATTCCCAAAATAATCAACTCTTGACTAAGACACTTGAAGCTTTGGATTGGAAATGTCCTGCAGCTGCAGTGCAGAGGTTAGCAAGCAACTCCTCAGATGTCACATGTGCCACCTGGGTTCTGCAATCAGACGTGCAACATCAGCCATCATTGTTAACAGAAAGCAGCTACGGCACTGAGTGTCTGCCTTCTCACTCAACAATCCTCCATTACATCATGGTGTGATTGCATGACACTACATCCAATGTGACATCAGAAGTTTTACAAGTGATCTACATCTCGAAGGGCAAATGGAATAAATAATTGGTGCTTGTGATATTCATGTCTATTAGAACACAGAGTGAAAAATCTGCATAGTGAAGCACAATTGCTCTTCTATAATACTGTAATATGAGCAGCCTTATAACGACGCAACTGTGGTGCAATAATGAAACTTATCAGCTTGGACAAAATGACAAAACAATCAATGATAAGGTGTGCAAAACAATTGAAACTACCTTAGCAGTTTGATTATATGAGATTCAGTTTCGTTACAATGCATCTACATGCTGGACAATGACTTTCAAAAGAAGATAATAATAAACAACAATGGCATTTGGACAGAGATAGAGAAAGACCGGAACAAAACCAGGCACAGTGACAGAAAGAAACTATGCAGTGACACACTGTAAGTGTAATTCAAGTTAACATATTATATAGCACTACTCAGGTGACAATATTTATAAGACGGACGACAGAGGTGACTGCAGAAGAAATAGCGATTCTTACCTCAATGGCATAACGGAGTGATTTCTATTTTGATCCAATGTCTCCATCGAATGCAATGCATCACTGATTCAAGAATGTCAGTGAAGATCAGATAACCATGAACCATTATGACCAGCAGCAGCTGCAGCAGCAGCACCAGCAGCAGGCACCAGCAGCACCAGCAGCAGATGATGATTGGCTGCAAGTACTGCCAGCATTCAGGAAACCCAAGCGTTACTAAGCAGCAGCTGCTGCTGCACTGGTATTGAGTGGCAGCCATTGGAACAGGAAAAGTAGTGCAGGAAGCGGAAGATGAGCTGGATCTGGCAGAGGAGAAGGAGGAGGAGGAGGAGGAGCAGGAGAGGTGAAGGAGGACGAGAAGGAGGATGAGGAGAAGGAGAAGAAGAAAGAGGGAGAAGAAACTGAAGGTGGAGGAGGAGGAGGGCTAATTCCGCTTCTTTACCCTACACCTGATGGGAGAAACAAGAGGCTGAATGGTTCTGTGCTAACCATCATTGATAGCTGCACAAAATAAACAGCACCTGTTCTCGATAATGATGTTGATAGTAAATGTAACTAAGTTAGAAACTGAGAATAGAAAGGTCCTCTAGTTTTAACTGAACAGCATAACACAAAACACATGCAGAGAACAACAACTGAAGAGTTTCTTACGGACGATGGTTCCAGTGGTTGTAGGGAAACAGTTTCTGTGCTCTGTCCTAGCAAACCACAATTTACAGATTTTTTTAACATATTGCAAATCAGCAATCAAAACACATGTTGTGACACCAAGACTCTGTATCATTGTGTGATTGTGGATTATGTACACTTGCAGTTATTCATTCATACATCTTCACACTTTTAGCAGACTTTACCTGCTTTCAACAGTAGCAAGTAAGTAACAAACTGAGTCTTGCTAATCACAGGTTTTGCCATTGTAACTTGAAACTGTTATAGCTTCACATTACTGGAAAACTTATCAGATTAAAAGCTCAGCATTCTGCCAGTCATAACAGAAAAAGGTCAAGTTGTAAATGGGTGGCACAGAACTATCTTTTGACCCACTGCAAATTGTAAACCTATGAACCAGTAACGTCATTAATTATTATAACAAACGGCAGTCAATCGTCATTAGGCTCTTTGCCTCGATTACGGCTTCATACCTTACCTGATTTCCTGAAGAAATGCTTCACATCATACAAAGTAAGAAAAAGCTTTAAAGCTCACATTTAAATCTGTTCAACTGTTATGATTTTATCACAAATTCACGTTTGTGCCAATTCCTTAACCTTTACCGCTCGGGTGTCCGGTACCAGCGGACATACAATAAACCGGCTTGCGCTCGGCTGGCCGGTATAAGCGGACAAATGTCTATGACTGATCTGAGTGTGTATTAAGTAGACCAAAAGTTGCCATAAACCAACGAATTATGTACTGGGCTATTTAGAAACATATCAGTGGCTGTAGTGTATAATATATATATATATATATATATATATATATATATATATATAATGTGTCTATAGTCCTACATAGCAAGAGCAATTCAGCTTGCTCCAGTTACAGGCCAGTTGTAAGATCTGTAGTAGATAAATACATATATACACATGTGTATGTATGTATGTATGTATGTATGTATGTATGTATGTATGTATGTATGTATGTATGTATGTATGTATGTATGTATGTATGTATGTATGTATGTATGTATGTATGTATGTATGTATGTATGTATGTATGTATGTATGTACGTACCGTAACGTACGTACGTACCGTGACGTACGTATACGTACGTTTGTGTGTAGGGTTTGTATTTATGTAGGGTGTGCATGGTGTCTGTCTGTCTGTCTGTCTGTCTGTCTGTCTGTCTGTCTGTCTGTCTGTCTGTCACTGTCTGTCTATCTGTCATATACCCCAAACGATACAAGGCATCCCCTAATATAAGCTACACGCTACCTGTCTGTCTGTCGCAATCTTTGCCACCGCCTTGGGGAAAATATGCAATATCCGAAATAACGTCAACTTTATTCCGAGCTGGGTGGGTTGGCGCGGAAATTTTATTCGAGGGGTAAAGGTTAAAGGTCTTTATTTCTCTAGACTCTAGAGTACTTAATGATGGCCAATTAAATCTAACCCAGTGATTTTGTGCTCCACTGTTACAATAATGCAAGAAGTTTGTAGGGATGATAATTATAATTACTTTGAGAAATTCAATCAAAACCCCAAATCCAGTGACTCAGAAAGATCAGAAAGCAGTTACACAAGGTAAGTGATACTCTTCAAATCTGTGCATCTATGAACATGCATCAATACAACAAAACTTCTATTACCTCTGCCTAGATGCTGAATGATATAATTGAGGAAACCTTTGCAACTCTATACACAACAAGCTATGATTAGATGCCTGGCTGCCAAGAACTGATTACAACATGCTGCTCTGAGATAATTACTGGTGAGTCATTCCAAGACGGAAATGGAAGACAACTGGAAGTTCAGAACCTACGAAATATCATGGAAGGACCAGAGGCATGTGTGCCAGAGCCAACTGGAAATGCCATAAATTGAAGACATATGCTAGAGGTTACGCTGCACTTAAATCAGATGGAATGGATGGATGATGGAGAGTCAGTGGGGCAGGCAAAATCAGGTTAAATGGAGAAATATTGTTCGTGTTTTGATGGCCTCTTAAGAAAACAGAAGAATAAAAAGCTGCCAGCCAATTTGTTTTTACCAGTTTTTTTATATAAAAAATGCCTACTCATCAACTCAATAAAAACTAACAGCACAGTATGATGCAAATAGCCATAAAATTAATCCAATTATAGAATTAGAAAGATTTTCAACATCACTGCATCCGAATTGCATTAGAATAAGCTAATGAAACTGAAGCTGTTTCTTAAAAGTAAAAGTAAGTAAGCAGCTAATCAGTACACAGTTTGTACTTCATTGGTTCCCAATCAAACTCTCATCATTAAATCGCTAGGATATTATACGTCAGATTGCTTCTTCCAAAAAGCACCAAACTTCTGTGTTGCACTGTGTATGAGAGCATGCAGGACTGCAGGTCACAGTTTGCTTTCCAGAGGTGCTTTATTTCAGGGATTAAATTTTCTGGCTAGCACGATCCATGCATGGGATCTCAAATGGCAAGTAGTCCATTCAAACTGGCGGGCGTTGGTGAAGGATCTCACACGATCAATTCATTAAAAAATGATTAAACAATCGTCCTTCGATGAAGATATAATAAATTCATCATATCAACAGTGACAGACAGGATCACTAAGTAAACAGAAACAATACAAAAGACAAAAAGCAGAATGTTCATCATTTCGTCCAAATCCCCTGAGACTGGATGAAGCATCTGATCTCACTTTTGTGTATTAATTGCTTTTTGCTAATCATGAATTTGAATAGCAGCTAATCAGAGGTAGGGCCTACACTGACAAGATCTCATCCTTCTGCTTCAAATATGCCGATCTCTTCTGGAACACTCACTCCTTAACACCGATTCACTCCCTCTCCCAACCCTACTCCTCCTGCCTCTCAGTGGCTCTTCCAATTCTGAACATGATACAATCCTCACCTATCTTCTAAAAGACTGTAGCTTGTTGCTGCAATCACTAATATTATCAATCTCTCACTCTCTACTAACAACTTCCGGATGGTTTTAAGAACTCTCTTTTCATTTCCCTTCTCAAAAAAGCAAACCTTGACAAAGAAAACTGTCTGGCTAAGGCCCCATCTCAAATCATTCTTTTCTGTCTAAATTAACCAAACAAATTGTCCTTGTTTGGCTCAATGACAAACTCTGGTGTAATTCACTCCTCAACCTCATCAATCAGGCTCAAGATATCCTGTCCCAGCACTAAGCCCACACTAAGGTGACACTATAAGGCGACACTAAGACTTGGCCAATCTGCTCTAGTCAAGACCGTGATGAGCAACAGGTCAACCCTACCTCTGAAATGGT
The DNA here is from genome assembly GCA_945859605.1 of Lumbricus rubellus. Taxonomy (NCBI): domain Eukaryota; kingdom Metazoa; phylum Annelida; class Clitellata; order Crassiclitellata; family Lumbricidae; genus Lumbricus; species Lumbricus rubellus. Next base: position 15,774,657 of record OX243820.1, on the reverse strand, counting down.
AAAATGCTGACCTTGAGTTTTTTACACATTTACTTAGGATATAACATAATTAGTATTAATTACACAATAGTTGTCACCTATTCATTGACCAAGGATCTACTTAATGATCTCAAAATTAATATAAATTTTTATCATATATAAGAGTGAGATTGGCGCAAGTAAACAAGTTTCATCCTCCAGTTAAAGGAAATACAAGCTAAAATATTATGGCATAGACGAGGAAAGCAAACATCCAAGCATACCTGGACAAACATTTCCACCAATGTTCAATTATCCCAGAGGAGGACAATGCGAGGCAGAAATAACAATTTGCATAAGGACATGTTCATTTGGATACAATGGCTATTCAGCAGCAGCAGCAGCAGCAGCAGCAGCAGCAGCAGATCCTCATCTCATCATCATCATCCGATGGATGCTGCTGGAGTGGATTAAATCAGCCTCAGGCTCTGCATGGTTCAGACCATCACAGACATCTGTATAATCTAGCTATGTAATTATAGAGGGAGGGGTGCGTGCATAGACAGACCATAGCACAGACAGAAACAAGCATGCAGGAACAGAGACAGATAAACACACAGGACACAGAGGCAGACATAAAAGTGCATGGAGGGAAACAGAGACAAAGTACAATTTGGACAGATTGAGGGCAAAAGCAGAGGACAGAAACAGACAAACATACATGACCACAAGATTACTCCATGGCCAAACATACAAGATACCGTACATGACAAGAGCATGGGACAGTAGCAGGGCAGTCTCATGCTTGATTGAATATCAGACACAAGAGAAACCTGTCTATCTACAATCTGCATTAACTATAAACTACACAGAAACCGATTGCTCAAGAAGAGAGGAAGCTCTTCCAGAAATTGTGCATCTTCAGTCACTGTGTCCATCAGCTCATACCACCTCATATGATGACTAGTATTCACTTGCAGCCTAGGCTGATAACTCAGTGTTAAAATCCAAACTGTTCATGCGCGGAGTTTGGTTTCCGTTCTTGGTGGGGTTTGAGTGGCGCCGAAAACTACTTTTCTAGTGGAAAGCATTGTATCATTGTTGGATATGCACAGAGTTACATGCAAATATTTCCCACTTCAAAAAGATTCTCATTAGCACAACAAGAGGTCAATAGGTTCATTTCCTCTAATTTGACAAATCCATGAAAATCCGGCTGCCTCTTCTTTATTGCTCAATGCATAGGCTAATAATTATACGCAAAACCTTGGGCGGCTGTAATCTGCAGCCATATAATATATTGTTTCATTTGTAATTGACAAAATTACACAGAGATTGCATAAGTATCGTATATCTACAGCAAACTTCTGACTAACAGCTCCTACTTTAATTAATGACTTAGATCTAAGTGCAAACTATTAGCTATTAGCGAAACAAATCCTGCTCAAGAACCTAAATTAAATGTTAGTGTTGTTGCAATTGCCAATGCATCCCGGTCCTGTCTGCAATACATTTTGGGAATGAGTCACAGTACAGTGACATCGGAATTGCTACACAAGGCATGGTCCAAAATATGATCCCTTGCCTATCTCTCTCCTGCAGGTCTTATGCCACCGGAAACAGTAAGTGTTGTTTGAATCCTAACATTGGTAACCACCAAAACACTAACTTCCTAAGGAAAATAAATGTTTCTCATACTGAATGATGAGAAAACAATCCTTAAAATACTGAAATTAACATTTAAATGGCCTTTTAAATCTATCTAAGTTTGTTATACACAGTTTCAAGTAATCTTAAAAGATGAACACACGAAATGTAAATAAACATGCTACAAGAGAATATCAATTCCTACATTTGTAATGCCTTTGTAAAACAAATATTTGATCAGAAGTGCTAGTAAAAGATCTCTAGAAATGGTCAGTGCTAAAGTAAGTAATCTCTAGGAATGGTCTGTGCACACTGCACAAGGAATGCATGAACATGAATCTTTGTTGATCCACATTTAGTACTAATTGGGAGTTGACAAGAGATTTGGAGATTGGAAGCCTAATTGGTATTCACATTAAATTACATTTGAAAGTAAGATACCTCTCAAGAGCAGTAGGCTAAGACCAGACTTAGACTAAATTAAGACAGTAGGACTAACTGATATAAGTCCCAAATAACACGATTACAACAACTATCTATATGAATGAATGAACTATCTATACTTGGAATAACTCATTTCATTTGGCCATATAAGCCTACAGCAAAAGGCATAAGCAATCATACTCCATTGGAGTTCACCATCTGCTTCTCTACAAAGTATCACCAGTATCAGTAATGCAATTTTTCATTTACAGTTCTGTAGGCAGAATTCAAGATTTGTTATGAAATTCAACATCATATTGTTTATTCTTAATTGACTTGCATGTCACATCAGCGTTCACATAACAGCAATGTACATTGACAACAAAATTCAACAAGGATTGTTATAAACTTAGCATTAGCGCAGGTCAACGAGTCAGCCGAAAAAGGTCTAAAAGACCTGCTAAGTCTCATTTACAAGTTTAGTTTCTGCATCTAAAAGACCTGCTAAGTCTCATTTACAAGTTTAGTTTCTGCATAAGTAAATGTGGAAGATCAAGAAATTCACAATTAGACAATGAGTCACCAATACATCATAAATCATAAATTGCATTTAACTAAATTCTTGCCTTTGAGAAGCACAATTTAGCACGATGTGATGTGTTTTTAAATTTGGCTGCCTTTTAAGTTCTATGAATTATTTATGTTTATTACTTTGTTTTGCACACCAAAATGCTGATAGCAATGGTCAAATAAAGAATATTCTTAAATATTGCAATATTCTAAAACATCTTTGATTATGTTACAAAGTCTAATAACGACAATCACCAAAAAATGTCTTTTTCTTTCCTGCTTTATAATGGCTATAATTAAACTTTGCCAATATTTCCGTGCCAGACTGTCCTCGTCCAGTGTCCTCCTAAGCAGGCAGTTAATCAAGAAACAGAAGAAAAACATTTCTTTCTCATTCACTAACTGCACCTGACCTGAGAATTTCATACATTGCGCTATTGGTTCAGAGACTATGAGCATCCATATCCGCTGTAAAAGGAAATTCCTTCACTGGTTGGTTCTACATGTGTGTGCAGGGCCACTGATGAATCACCCAGTTTATGGTGTATTTATTTGCTAATTGAAGTTATATTTTCATATGTAAATGTAGTAACACTTAGCATTGTATGGGTTGGTGCTGAAAGCGCCTCTAACTACCGGTAGGTCTCATGAAGAGGTGCAATATAAACTCTCAAAAGTTCTCGCAATGAATGATAGACTTACTTATCATCAAAAAGAAAACAAAGGTGCTAAATAAGTTAAGGGTGATTAAGAATAGATATTTCATCAGTGTTTTGGAATTTGAAGGACTCGACTAATGAACCACGACTGTAGCAACTCCTTTAGGGTCCAATCAGACATATAATCCATCAGTTGAACTTCAAAGCCAGAATCCATTTTAAAACCTGTTTCCAACCTGGGTGCCACATGTCTCTAAACTGTTCAAGGGCTGTAGCTGCAGCAGGGAAGAAGGAAAGAACCTAAAAGCTTTCTGTCAAATAATATTATGAAAATGTAGCTGGGAAGTGGGCCGTTAGTGAGTTCTACATCAACCACAAGGCTGCAATTTATAAGACAAAACACTTCCATTAATAATTATAACCATGATTTGTTTGGACTGATCACTTCATGTAGAACTCCTCTGAGGCAATCAGCTAACATAAAGTCTTGCATGACACTGAGGAGACAGTGAAGGCCGAGTTGTCTTTTCAATCTTCACTCATAAAAATTGAGTCAATTAGTTTGAGAGGAGATGTTGGCGACCTAATGAGCCCAAGAACTCATTACACAGTTACTTTAAGGATAGAAAGAATGCTTGTCAACAGAAGCCAAGACAATGCATTAGATGCAAAAAGGAAAGAAAAAAGAGCAGACTGATACAACGTTGGATAGACAATATAGATGTGGACATAACATCACTTGAATTAACACTGACCTCTGAGGACCTCTGAATCTTTAACCATGCTAACTTATGTAGAGATCCTTGGTGAGTCTCAAATAATGTCATTGATGACAAAGACAGTTTATCGAAAAATTGTCTTTAGACATGCCTTGCCTTATTGCAAAGCTTTAATTAGGTCAGCTACTTGATCATGTTGCCATTGCAAAAGAACGACTTTTTAATATCAATTTTTAAATAACCACAGTCTCTTCTCTTAAAATTGACATCATGTTATGACATGATGAGTTCACACATCTCAAAATAAGTCTGGCAGGTCATACAGAATAATAATTCTTGTGTGCCATATTATCAACCTCCAACCAGTGGTTGAATTCGGCTTCATTCCTCATAACCTGATCCACGATCCACCCTCTCAACTCGATGAGACCTGTCATTAAAAGAGTGGACTAATGCACCTATGGCTTTCAATTTAATTAACATTGTATATATATATATATATATATATATATATATATATATATATATATATATATATAGCAAGTATCTGTTACAAGTCAGCCAGATTGATGTAGTGTTTGAACTTTGGTGGTCATTCATGACCTCTGGATGAACAATGTAAACCACTGTCTCCAGTTGACATACAGAGCAGAGGCCAATGGCGATTGTCTGGTGTGTGTGTGTGTGTGTGTGTGTGTGTGTATGTGTGTAGAGAAGGATTATGTGATTAGTCAGTTAAACACAAGGTAAATCTGCAAGCAAAATTTACTTTGAACAATAAACTGGTGTCCAATGTAATTCTCTATGGTCTCATAAAAAGCATCAAAGCATGCTGGACACACCTGTTCCCTTGAGCTCACGAACGAGAAATACAATTGGCTGACTGTCTCACCAGAAAAACCCGTATGACACCCATGATTTGGATGATTTAAAATCAAATCTAAGCCATCTCAAGGCTACCTAAAATAAGACACACCCAGAAATTATGAAAACTTGGAGAACTTCACTTCTGACACAAAAATAAGTATATTTAAAAAAACTTTCGTGTCAGTCAAAATGCAGCTTGCACTTGGTTCGTTTTACCTAATAAAGAATAATCTATTCTATTCTCACAGTAGGCCTATACTTATTTGCATGATTGCAAAGTCAATTACAGTTTTTTTACGGTTTCCAGGTTCAATAAGAAGGAACTCAGCTCCATCCACACGAAGCTACATAACGCAAACAAGCTGGGGCTTCGGAGCCCTGGAGTTAATGATGCTAATCCTTACTTTTTTGACTGTGATGCTGAAGCAGGAGTAGGCCTATACTCACACAACTTTTTTGAGACGCTGATGCCATAAAAATTATAATAAATTGCTTCTCTGATATCGGATATAATGTAAAATTCGATCATGATACTTTATCAAATAAATGTAAAAATTTGTTCCTTGAGGAATAATAAAAGCTTGCTGAATGATTTATACCGAGAACGATAGCTTTTTGCAAAATTCATCAACAGATGAAGGTGCAACTTTTTACAAGAATATGCCAAATGAGATAGGATCTAAATTATAAAGTCTGCAGAAGTAAGAACCTGAATGAGTACTGTAACAGAGAACCATAACACAGCCCCTAAATGCCAAAATATGCAAATCACAGACATTTCTTAAATTGCCCCACCAGTCATCAACCAATAATTTGGGTCATTTTCCTCACCTGTCACTTGCCAATTCCTGTTGACTATGAACTAGTGGAATATGCAAGGCAGATAAGCTAGTGCAAGGGCTGCTATATATATATATATATATATATATATATATATATATATATATATATATATATATATATATATATATATCTAGATCTCCGTGGCTGGTCCAAGGGCTTCCAAGATTTCTTCCACTAAGTAGAAAGATCTTGATTCTTGAAGGACTCCTATGTAATAACCTTTTCTGGAAATTAGGGACAGCTGCATATGCCAATATAACCAACAATTAAATTTGGCTCTGTCATTCTTCATGAACTTAAAGACCTCTAGAAAAGATTAACTTGGTTGGTTTTTATCTCAATATCACAGAGAAACATCAGTCTTTATTATTTTCAACTCATATATTCATTGTGCTTGTAAGCCAGTGAAACACCCCCGAATCCATATTAACGAATAAAGACAAAATACAGCTACCACTTACACCTAAAGAATTAAACGACTTGCCTGGCTGGATGGCTGTCTGCTTTCCTTCCTGCATGATAACTAGAAGACTAAAAGGATTCCTCTTCATCTAAGAATCTCCTAATAGACTTTGGTACAAACTCGCTCCAAACATGAAAAGACTTTAAATAACCATGAGGAGGTTCATTGGTTGCAGCATCGCTTTCCCACTTGCTTTTAGTACATTCTGGTCGATGTTAAAGAGAAAGGCGAGCATGTACCAAACAACAGAGGAAGAAGGGTAGATGAACCCATCTTTGATGATGATCTGTGTGTTCTTCCATTAGGATCATAAATCACTGCGTCTCGTCTGGCATCTTTATTTCTTTCAAATCACTTTCACCACTTAAGTAATCACACATGACAAATATTGTCAATAAGAACCATATCTTCACTAATATCAGTCTGCCTCAGAAATCATAAAACAAATAACAGGAGAAGCCATGGCCTGGGTGTTAAGAGTCAAAACCAAAACACTTTAGATTTTCATTTTACATCCCAGTGCATATTTAAGCAGTAGCATGAAACAGCAGAAACATACAGCTAATTTTATTTTGACAGGGTACTTACGTCCAATTGGTGGACTTTATCCCAAACATAAAATGATGCTGATCTAAAGCAGACAAGTAATAAGTTTGAGTTACACTAACTGTGAGCTCACCCACTGCCCTTAAGGAATCATCATTTTGTATTCACATTTTTAATATGTTTGAATATTGCTGCACTCATGTTGTGGGTCTTGGCAATGTTAGTAATGGGTTGCTTCACCAAGTAAGACTGAGCATAGGCGTAGGGGACATTTCAGCGTTGGGGGGGCAAAAATGAGACTTTCGCCCGAAAAATTTTTTTTCCTCCGGCCGAAATCTTAAGAAAAATTTCCGTTACGTTTGCCCGAAAATTCTTACGACCTTTTTTAGTCATCCGGCCGAAATCTTCTGAAATTTCACGTTACTTTCGGCACGAAAGGTCTGATGACCTTTTTTGTTCAAGCAAGTCTGATTTTTCAGGCAAGATGACCCGGAAAAATAAAAAAAGTTAAAAAACGTTAAAACTTTTTTTATTTTTTCGGGTCTGCTTGCCCGAAAAATCAGACTTGCCCGAAATTTGGGGGGCATTTGCCCCTCTGGACCCCCGTCTCCTACGCCTATGAGACTGAGCATGGAACATCTGAGCAGAAAGACTGTAAGCATATAAGTCTTTCTGGTCTGAAGCATGTTTCAAACACTCTAAGTAAATAAACAAAAAAAATTTTAATTAATATTAATAACAATAATAATAATATAAAAATAAATAAATAAATAATGATAATCTTCTTCTTCGCGTATGCTACTGCTCCAGGTCTTGTCGGAGCGTGGACCGGGATTCAGATGAATTCGGTCAGCTGGTGGCATCCTTAGTTTCCCCGAAGGTACTCACAGGGAGGGCGCGCCTGGATTGACCCAGGCTTCGTGAACGCGGATGCCATCCTAATGATAATAATGACAATTTATATGGCACAATAACACGGTGATGCCGTTACAAGGGCACCTTACAATGCAGCTAATGACGATCCTATGGGGCAGAAGCAACATAGGCAAAACAAGCTACTGCACATCTCAAATAGTCAACTACCCTGTGACTGTTTGAACCGGTTTTGTCTCATTGAATACTTTTGAATACCGTTAACAAGAAGGTGTTTTGCAATTGGATGGATATACTGCTCTCTTAATTTCGACAGTTATGGCACTCAGATGCATTGACTTACATCCTAAAAAACAAACACAGGACAGTTTGAAACTATAAGAACTTATATTTGTTTCTTAACTAACTGAATGACTCAATAGGGAATCAAAGTCAACTAACTACCCGCAGTTTAGTTGGCTATTTCAGAAGTGTAGTGGCTGTGATCTGTCTATGTTTGTTCAGTCCCATTGGATCTCATTCATCTTTTTCCATCATGGACTTGGAGTGTTTGGACCCGAAAGATCAAACTCCTTGCACTTGATCCTGTTTCTTTATAGATACCATCTTGTGAATTTTACAGTCGATCGTTTGCTTCTGAAGAACTGTCGTCTGAAAAATATGGCCGACATTGGCTGCAGCAGTTGTTTTGAGGTTACAAGCAATCAGGGACAGAAAGTGCATGAAAAAAATATAAATTTTTTAGTGTAGACTGTGTAGTAGAACTTACTACAAAACTCTGTTTTTATAACCACCTGGAACAAACCAATCTGATAAGAAAAATTAGCATGACAATTTCATGTATTGTTACAACAGTGCTACAAAAATCCTCTCATATTAGTTTAGATTGAATCATCAAACTTCATTGTGCTAGTGTTTACGTTGTTTATGGTCTCCTACCATCAGACTTTGGTGCATAAACTGCTTAATAGTTGCCATTAACGCTGTTCAGGAGACAGACAGACAGACAGACAAGCAGACAGATATACAGAGTTACAGACATGCAGACAGAGCGATCCATTACCAGACACATTAGAGCAATATTCAAACTGCATGGCCCCAAAGACAAATAACTCTGTGGCAGAAATTCTTCTGCTAACCATAATAACAATTATCTCTACGAGAACTTACTTTCCTTCCTCTCAGGTATGAAATGCTTTATCAGGAAATGCTGACCTCTGGTAGTCTGGCAGTGCCAGGTAAGAAGACACCCGGAAGGGGGGGAAGACCTGAATATCAGGTCAGAACGCACAGCTGCTGCTGCTGCTGCAGCTGATGGAGATGATGATGATGATGACTCAGAGCAGACAAACAGACGCCAAACTGCATTTCCTGTAGACTGCAATGACCCACAAATGATACAACAAACACTGATGCATAATAAAAGGAAATTATTCGGCTGCTCTGATTTGGTTACTGTGAAAGCAGCTAACAGATTTATTTCAATCAATATTATTATCAACTGCCGCCATCAAAAATGTCTATAGGTGGCAGCTGTCAAACTATTTTCGTGAAATAAATAAAGATTCCTGTATCATGTGTGAATGCATGTTCACATTATGTGTAACTTGCATGTGCACTGTGTGCACATATAAGTATGTACGTATCTACATGCATATAATGTGTGCATGCATGCATGCATGCATGCATGCATGTATGTATGTATGTATGTATGTATGTATGTATGTATGTATGTATGTATGTATGTATGTATGTATGTATGTATGTATGTATGTATGTACAAATTGTACATGTATGTATGTATGTATGTAGGTGTGTATGTACAAATTGTACATGTATGTATGTATGTATGTAGGTGTGTATGTATGTATGTATGTAGACTTGTAGATATGTACATATGTCAGCATGTATGCATGCATGTATGTATGTATATAATTATGTATGTACGAATGCATGAACGAATGTATGTATACATGTAGTGCCCTTCATGTCTAATGATGTTTTGTGTTATTAATTTTATTGCGACAAAAGAAGAATGGTTGCTTCGAATTGATGTACGTATGCATGTATGTATATAAATCTACAGATGAAGACACTTAATAATTATACTGTGTTTTAGAATGCTTATCACAATATTATCACAAAATTTAGATGCAAGTTTTAGTTCCATGTCCATGCTGCTGCTTTTCGGCATTCACTCTATTTTATCAGTCAGAATTGTTTACCAGCAGACCTTCTGATAGCAATAAGCTAAACTGTACATGTGAGTTACCATTAGTTAAGGATGTACCTGAAAATATAGGAAAAACACCTTCATAACTGCATCACTGACCTGACATGGCATTCATGGAGTACTGGTTGGCCCCAAGGTTTTGGGTTGGCCCTATAATTAAGACTCAGGAGCACCAAGGGGGGTGGTCCGGGCAGTAAACATGTCGGCCATTGTTAATGCATCTCTTTCATTTCCATAGATAAGTAATTTGAGCTTAGTGTCATTCATCTTCCATAAAGTTCAAACTGGGCGCAATGAATAGGACGTGTCAAATGTCAACGATGAATGAAGATTCATTGGCTGGACTCTACTCTACATGTAGACTGCCAGTCTAGAGTCTAGACTTTCGCTAGATATATACAAGACAGTATCATTAATTTTGTGAAAGACAAGTTTTGTCATTCTCTAAAAATCAGTGAAAAGCATAAGCTTATACTAATAGGAGATACTTAAACGTTACACAGAACTGACCTGATATGCACAAGAACGGCAGAATTCAATGAATAACTCTTCTATTTTCAGATAATTATTAAGTCCAATTCAGTATCATTCTGAAGTTATTTTCTGAGTATGCATTGCAATTTGTGTACCGGTATTTTTGGATTGGATGGTGCAGTATTGTTTAAGCTTGACCAACGACCACCATTTTGAATTCTTCTATAACACATAGACTGGTTACGGTGGTTACTTGCTGGATAGTGGCAAGTCCTAGGCATAGGCTATTATATGAGATTTGATACCTGATGGAGGAAGTAGAAACAGAGGCCGTCCAAAGAAGACCTGGAGGAGCTGGGGCCCGGTAGAGTAATGGTTAACACGCTGGCCAAGAGTGCGAGAGGTAGCAGGTTGGGCGGATTTGATTTGTAGGCTGCTATTAGCGCCATTGTAATTGCAAAGCTGTCTGCTCAATTGGTTAAGTTTAATTAAGATTACTGTATAACTTGTAAATGTAAAGCGCAGTGCGTCTTGCAGGCGTTTCAATAAAGAAAATATATTATTATTATTATTATTATTATTATTATTATTTTTTTTTTTTTTTTGCCCTGAGGTACTTCATTCCCCCAGGGACTTATGGACTATTATTAACTGAAGAATGTATGTCTGGTGGGTCAGGCCTCGTCTTCAGGGTGTGAGGCAAAAGTGCCTTTGAAAGCGACCAGGTTGTAGCGTTGGATGCAAATGGACAGACGTTGAAAAAGAAAAGAGGCTTCACGTCTGTCACCACTGATTGAAGAGATGCGGCTGCCAATTTCATTAATGAAGTCTGAGGCCGACGGGTTGAGCGGACCCAATGTCTCTATGGCCACCGGCTGAAAGATGTAGGAAGTGGGCAGGCCTCCGTATTTTTGTTCTTTGCGGATGGCCGCCTGCACTGATGCAGGCCCGACCAAACCGTTCGGGTGGGCTATGTACGAGGCGGCACACGTATGAACGATGGTGGCATCCCACGCCAAGTATTTCCCCCCTGACCAGGGTATGAGGGTTGCCCCGTCCGGCCTTTTTCCATCGGATCTGAAGAGACCCGCCGGTTCCTTGATGCTTGGAATGTCAGCTCTGAGGAGGGCACGCCAAATGATGTCATTTATGGCGTGGTGACGAAGGGAGCGACCCATGGCTCTCCTGCAGACGAAACCATGATGGCCCTCGGGGCCAACTCCCTCGCCACAATGGCATGTGTGTGGACCACACAAGTCCAAGCCCAACCTCAGACCCACCGCCACCCGGACAGCCTCGTTATCCAGGACAAGGCCACAAGCGGCGATTGGGAGCGCGGACAGCCAGTCAGCTGAATGGGGACTGCCCGACGCGTCCAGCCTGGCTCGGTTGACTAACCCGACGGCACTCTGGCGGATTTCCGCCTTGTCCTTTTCAACCAGGGGCCTGTCCCAAAGGCTCTGTTTTCCGGGTAAGGGGTGCATTGTCGCCGGCAAGGTGTCGCGACGGGCCTCTAGCAGATCCGACACGAACTGGTCAGGAGCTGCCACACTAGCCGCAAGGATGGCAGATTGCAGGTCGAGAGTCGACGCGGCTGAAGCCAAAAAGGCGGAAGAAGCCAGCGAAGCGACTCTACGGATGGCAAGTCCGCCATCTTTGATTGGTAGCCCGGCCTGCAGCCACTGGAGATCATTGAGAGAGCAGTTAACAATGGTCTCAATGCCCGTCCTCATGAGTCCATCTAATGTTACTAGGGCAGGGTGGTCAAAGCAGGGGGAGCAACGGAGAAGGTAACTCACTTTCGATGCGCCGAATGAAGAACGCAGTAAGATCAGGGCGTGATATAAATATTACTATTATTATTATTATTATTATTTTTTTTTAAATTTTATTTTATTATTATTATTATTATTATTGTTGTTATTATTGTTATTGTTATTATTATTATTATTATTATTATTATTATTATTATTATTATTATTATTATTATTATTTAAGGAGGATCTATCAGCAATGGGAATCGATTGGAAGGAAGCAGAGGAGACCGCAAGCAACCGCACGGAATGGACAAACACCTTGTCACCCAATGTTCTTGAAAGAACGGAAGGAACTTAGACAGACAGACAGAGATAGACAGAGACAGAGACAGAGATAGACAGAGAGACAGAGACAGAGAGACGGAGCATTCTCATACCACAGCTCGAAATCCTTTTGAAGTCTTCAGTTGAAGTCAATGACGACATGACAAAGATGGCTTTGGCTGAACTTGGCAGATAAAACTATGACTCCAGCGTGTGATACTCAGACGCCCCTGGCGAATGTTTTGGAATTCTGAGCGCCAACACAGATCAACCATTACGAAGTCGATCTTACAGGCTTACAGAAACTCATCTTCATCTGTAGCCGTACATCGAGACAAGCAATAAAAACTTTACCCCAACATTATCTAACGACAGTTGCAGTGATATAAAGCCAATGTAGCCTATATTCTAAGAATTGGGCTACATCATTTACATGATTTCTCTAAAACTATTGCAATAATTAAATTATGGCTTCATGTTCGATTAGCCTAAGTAGCCTAACTCCTGTCACTTGAAATACAATTAGGCAACATTTGACTATACCGTGGGCGGCGCGCACAGAGGCAAGAGGGGCACTTGCTCCCTGGAAAAGTGACACCTTTTAAAACTAGGCCTACTACTCTTGGGTTTTCAGCAAATTTCTTCAAGTTAGTGAATTGGTACTGGTGATGGTCAATTTTTATGGGCATTTGAACTGAACAGAATGAAAAAAGATTCGAACCCACGTCTTCTAGTGATTATTGGCCGTCAGCAAATGATGCAGCAGCAGCAGCAGCAGCACTGCAGTCTGCGGCATATAGCCTACATGTATGATGTATGCAATGAAGAACACTAGGCCTACGTTAGCAATAAAGGCAGCATAAAAATATTATCTATAGATGATGATGATGTAGGGCAGTTGGTTCAGAGACAGATCAAAGTAAAGATCACTACAGATCACTACAGATCACTACAGATAAGTATACAGATCACTACAGATCACTACAGATCACTAAATGATCACTGCAGATCACTACAGATCACTACCGATCACTACCGATCACTACAGATCACTATGTATACAGATCACTACATATCTCTACATGATCACTACAGATCACTACATGATCACTACAGATTACAACAGATCACTACAGATCACTACAGATCACTATAGACAGATCACTACATATCACTACATGTCACTACAGATCAATACAGATCACTACAGATCACACTATGCATTATTATGCATCGCTGGATCTGCAATAATCTTTAATTTCCTGTCAATAATTTCAATTTTATGGATCAAACAAAACTAATCAGACTTATCTCGAGTTGTGACAGCGTAGCAGGAAATGATTCCGCTTCGGTCGATAGGTGGCCTAGGCCTACGCTAGCCCCTCCTACCGTCTAAATTTATCCTAAGAAGCAGTTGCATCGAATCGCAATTTCCAAATGACATAATAATTTTTGTTAGCCTGGAGCTAAAGTTAGGAAGCATGGCCATATATATATATATATATATATATATATATATATATATATATATATATATATATATATATATATATATATATATATATTTGAAGTCATATATATATAAATATATATATACAATTATACATGTGTATATATATTATATAGGCTATGGTCATGCATCATGCAGAGGTAGGCCTATACGTGATTCGCATGGTCTCGCAGATGTCTATATAGCCCAAAGCGTAATCAGAATGTTTTAAATTGCCTTTTGGTGTCCCTCTGTTCCTCGCCATTTTTAGGTCACGAGTACTGCGTAACTGTTACATATAGACACAAGGCTAAAAACGAAATAACAGAATTGAATAAAATAATGACAAAAATTAACAAAGAATCCAAAGTCAGTAATTTTCTACACAAATTTTTGGCAGCAAAAATATTTAAAATATGTCATTGTTCCTGTATAGCAGTGTCAAGGCCGTAGCTAGGGGGATGTTTTGGGTGTTTGAACACCCCCCGAAATAGAAAATGTAAAAAATAATTATAATGCATTTACTAGCACATGATGTAAAACCCATGAAATAAAACCATGAAAACACATCCCAAAATAAAAAAATTAAAGAATAATAGAATGCATTCACTAGCACATAAAGAAAAAACATGAAATTAGGCGAAAAAGGGTAAGAAAACCGTTTCAGACTACTAAAGAAGGTCGTCAGAAATTCTCCCCCAGAAAAAACACCCCCGAAATCAAATCCTGGCTACGGCCTTGAGCAGTGTAGTGTAGACACTGACTACAGACGTCAAAGGCAATATTGTATTGTAGCCTATTGTATTGTTCGAAGCCCCCGCCCCCAAAAAACCTGGAAGAGACCGGTTGGACGACCAAGACACACATGGACCCGGACGGTCGACGCAGACCTGAGACCGCTGGGCCTTGGACTAAACGCCGCTTGGAGTTGTGCGCAGGACCGTAGTGGTTGGCGGAAAATTGTGGAGACGGCTACGCTCCGGATTGTATTGTATCTGATAAGTTATAAAGCGCTTCTCGCAGCAAAAACCTTTCAGAAGGCAGAGACTGTAACGTATGGCGCTTCTAGAGGGACGCATTTGTTCTTATCATGCACACGTCATTGATCAACCTTGAAAGCGAAGGCGAAGCGTCGTCGAGTTTCAACCTGCAGCAGTCTTGCTTTTCACAATTTAGGCATTTACCGCCAATGACTCAATCTTGTATGCTTAAAACTCGTTGAGACTACAAGTAACAGTTGACTGTGTGACTATATATTTATGTATATATAATAGATATAGTCCATAATTGTATATAATAAGTTATTAAGTGTTGGAACTAAGCCCTATTCATCGGGCGACGTAAACAGGAGAGCTGCCCATCAAGCGATCGATATTAATTCAGAAAGCTTCAATCGATGCCAGCTGATTGATTGATTGATTGATTGTAGCCTATTATTGCATAACAGAAGTCACCAAACACTCAAAAACTCCTAACGTTGCGGCTGAGGACGCAAAGGTTACGCTGACGTTTAAGGACCCCGGTCTCCGCGGTTAGAGCAGCGCGTATACGAATGAAGATCCGCTAGCACAGCATGCGTCCTATATGCAACGAGGATGACGACTACACGGTCTTCCTTTGCCATGCATTGGGCATTATAGGCAACGAAGGCAACGAAGGCAATGACGACTACGGCGGGCGATTAGAGAGAAGAGCGAAGAGCAGACTCGTAGTCTTTGCATCACACATCGAGTAGACACACGCACACACACACACACCACACACACCACACACACCACACACACGCGCACACACCATTGCTGCTGCTGTTTAACCTATTGACTTCAGACGCAAGTAAGTTCATTCATATTTTAAAACAGATGCATTTGCTCTTTATATAAACATTTAGTCACTGTATACGACTTGAAAAACGTTTAAAAATGCAATACATTCTGTGCAATGCAGCTCTCTCTATATGCATGTATGTATGCAGGTATGCATATATGTAAGTATGCTTGTATGTATACATGTATCTATGTATGACCTTGTATGTATGTATATATGTATGTATGTATGTATGTATGTATGTATGTATGTATGTATGTATGTATGTATGTATGTATGTATGTATGTATGTATGTATGTATGTATGTATGTATGTATGTATGTATGTATGTATGTATGTATGTATGTATGTATGTATGTATGTATGTATGTATGTATGTATGTATGTATGTATGTATGTATGTATGTATGTATGTATGTATGTATGTATGTATGTATGTGTGTGTGTGTGTATGTGTGTGTTTGTATGTATGTATGTATGTATGTATGTATGTATGTATGTATGTATGTATGTATGTATGTATGTATGTATGTATGTATGTATGCATATAGGGCCTATATATACACTGTGTCCCAATAAATCGGGCACCCTTTTTATAATGTGAATAAACCGAGCAAATCTTAATCGATTTTCAAAATTTCAAAACTGTTTTTATCCTGAGATAATTATCTTACACTGATTCAAATATGAAGTTTCTGGCATGAATAGGCCTATTGACGTCACAATTACGCGGGGGTATTGACGCCATTTGCATCAGCGAATTCATATGTTAAGTACCGAAAACGTTGTGTTCGGTACTAAACATATGAATTCTCTGATGCAAATGACGTAATTGTGACGTCAATATTCATGCCAAAAAAAAATCACCGCTCTGTTTCTCTGCATTTCACGTAGCCTAATGATTCTTTTCTGTTACATCGCTAATCTATTTTTTCTATATCATGCAATTTTTGTCTTTTTGTTGGTTACATCACGACTTTATCTCTTTCCATGTCAGGCGATGTTTATTTGTTTCATTACATTGATGCTCTACCTCATTTATAATATCTAGTTTATGCTTATTTCCTTTTTTCTTTTTACCTTACTGCTTGCTCCAGCTCTATTTCGATACTACTTGCCTTTTCTACATAATTATTTGCTACGTCACTATACTCTATCTGTCTGTATCACGTGATGTTTCCACTGCCACTGATAATCGTTGACAGTGATGTGAACTTAGGCTGCACAAATTTTCACGAGTAATCAATCCTATAATAGAGGGTCTTTGCTAATTACCTCACGACCCTATGAAGCTATCTATATGTATATACGTGACGCTCCTCAGTTTGTTTATTACGCCACTGTTGTATCACTATATTGTCACGTGGTGTTTCTCGTTTGGTTTGTTCAGTCACCAAGTTACCTCTATCTACGCCGTTACTAAGCTGATCAATAATTCTATCTATGTATCACATGCTGTTTCCGCTTTTGATAGCATATATCTAAGCTGCTCTTTCACTCAGGGGCGGATCCAGGGGGCAACCCGGCCATGGCCCCCCATTGAAAACTGCCATGGGACGTGGCCCCCCATTTGGTCTAAAATTAGCAATACGAATATGAGTGTAATGGATATTGCCCCCCCCCCCCTATTCGGAAAATTGTATGGAACGTGCCCCCCCATTCGGTTTTCAAGTTGAGGACTAAAAAAGGTCATCAACTTTTTGGCGGATGAAATGGTATGATTTTCCCAAATTTTTTTTAAAAAGGTCATCAACTTCTTTGGCGGATGAAATGGTATGATTTTCCCAAATTTTTTAAAAAAGGTCATCAACTTCTTTGGCGGATGAAATGGTATGATTTTCCCAAATTTTTTTTAAAAAGGTCATCAACTTCTTTGGCGGATGAAATGGTATGATTTTCCCAAATTTTTTTTAAAAAGGTCATCAACTTCTTTGGCGGATGAAATGGTATGATTTTCCCAAATTTTTTTTAAAAAGGTCATCAACTTCTTTGGCGGATGAAATGGTATGATTTTCCCAAATTTTTTTTAAAAAGGTCATCAACTTCTTTGGCGGATGAAATGGTATGATTTTCCCAAATTTTTTTTAAAAAGGTCATCAACTTCTTTGGCGGATGAAATGGTATGATTTTCCCAAATTTTTTAAAAAAAGGTCATCAACTTCTTTGGCGGATGAAATGGTATGATTTTCCCAAATTTTTAAAAAAAGGTCATCAACTTCTTTGGCGGATGAAATGGTATGATTTTCCCGAAAAATTTGCCAGATGACTAAAAAAAAGGTCATCAACTTTTTGGCGGATGAAAAGTACTTCCGATCACTATTTTTCGAACTTTCGATTTTTTTCCTTTTTCCCGTCCAAGATCTAAGATTTTGGCCCTCTTGAAACAGTTCTGGATCCGCCACTGCTTTTACTGTCTCTATGTCACGTGATGTTTATCCCATTGCTTGTGACGTCACTGCTCTAACTCTCCATGTCCGTGTCTTACATCATTCTTCTTGCATTCGTGTACGCAGTGGCGATATGACAATGGGCAGATAAGCTTACTAATAGAGAACAGCAGAAACGTAGAAGGATGGACAACCGCAGAGTAGTACACAGACACACGCAGGCTGACATTAGAGAGAGATACATTTATGATCCACGCCGTCGTTTTGCTTTGGAAACCAACATCATCATCATCATCATCATCATCATCATCATCATCATCATCATCATCATCATCATCATCATCATCATCATCATCATCATCGTCATCGTCATCGTCATCGTCATCGTCATCGTCATCGTCATCGTCATCGTCATCGTCATCGTCATCGTCATCGTCATCGTCATCGTCATCATCATCATCATCATCATCATCATCATCAACGTCGTCGTCGTCATCATCATCATTATCATCATTATCATCATCATCTTCATTATCATTATGCGCGTTATAACAAACTTGTCACTGTCACTAGGAAAGCAATGATTAAGCTTTAGCAACGAAACGCTGACAAGAAATCCATAAAGACTGACAAAGTATCGGTAATGATTCTCTTTCCGTCATTAGCTACCGCCGGAATAATTGTCCAGATTTTCTTTCCAGTTCCTCTAAATCTATGCATTCTTGTCTCCGATGTTAATCGACCACAATTATACTCCGAGGTAAGCCTATAAGCCGATAAGCCCTACACTAAGATTCTTTTGTCATTTTCTTTTCGAAACACTAACGCCTAGGCTAGTGAGTGCATGAAGTTTAAAGTAAGCGGCGATGACAGCATAATTCAAATGCTGTGTAGAAATTCTTCCCATCTCTTCACTGGTTGTCCATTTTCCGTTTCACAACCTCAGTTGACGTCGGCGTGACTAGAGCGTCGAAGCCTGCAGCCATAGCATGATAGCAGCGGACTATGCTGAAATAAATGTACGACCGGAAGCACAGAATAGAAAGGAAACTGTTTAGAGGGATGACATCGTGATTTATAAGGCAACACATTCAATTCGCACTTTTCTTAAATCAGTCTGATGCGGTTTCAGGAATCGGTATGTATACATGTATACATGTAGATATGGATCATGAATATTTTCGTTTTTGCTGCTGTTTGCAAAAGTCTGGAAAAGACGAAAGTGACGCAGGAGAGAGACATAACCTACAGACAAAGAGAGGCAAAGGGGGAGAGAGATAAGAGAGAAAGAAAGAGAGATTGATTGATTGAGGGAGAATGATTGATTGATTGGGAGCGATTGATTGATTGATTGATTGACAGAGAGAGAGAGAGATAGATTGATTGATTGAGAGAGACAGACAGACAACCAGACAGAGATAGATAGAGATAGAGACAGAGACAGAGACAGAGACAGATAGAGACAGAGAGACAAAGAGAGCTTCTCGATCACTCGTTGACTACCAATAATTATTGGTTGGTGGTCTAGTAATCAATGCATGCACTTATGAAGATGATCGGCGCCCGAATGATAGCAGACCGGAAGTTATGATCTGGTAACGAATGACGTCATTCGCAGGACGATGACGCATTTAGATGACGACATCCGGTGTCACATTCACTTATAATGAATAATTAATGATTATCCCAAATGATGACTTGGAGAAAAGAGAGAAGCATAGATTATTATAGCATATCATTGCAGAACCAAAGAGTCCTAAACAAATGCGTGACAGCGTATAATATTATCCTGACCCTGTAGTAGCCCTATTATCCCTATAGGCCTACGTACTACTCGAAGGAAGGCGCGCATACAAATCAGTTTATTTTCACATAATAATTATTAATTATTATGGAATAAATTACTCATTAGCAGAATTAAGTTCCTGCATGCCTCAAACTGTCCTCGTCTCAATTATAAATTATGCTCTGTTTCCTGGCCGACTTGACTACTGTAACTGACTATTATCGATATTGCTTGCAGAGAGCTGAAATTGTTCACGAATATTTTGGCCAGAGTCTTAGCAAACACCCATAAGAATAGGTACAAGGGGAAGGGAACAAGAATTAGATTCATGCCAACATTGCATTCGTTTCAGTGGTTTTTCATCCGGCAGAGAATCCAATTTGAAATCTGTCTCATATAGGTAATAAGGTATTGCATTTCAATCTTCTCTTCCTTGCTGGTCCTATTATCAGGAAATCTTGCAATCGATCTCGCAGATACTCTGACGTCTGCTGCAGTCTGTGTCTCGCAACAGACAAAAAAACCCGTTGAACTGCAGGCTGCCGTCTTCGTGACTGGTCCTATAAGCTGTTGAATAATTCACCTTTCAGTTCTCCAATATTTTATAGGACGACTGAGATTCATTTGCTTTGTGAAGAACTTGACGATGTGACTCGCAACACTCCAATGAGACACGAGACTGCAGCAGTCGCAAGTTTAGCGGCTTCATCGCAACGATTGCCAGACACAACGAATCCAATGTACAATCTAGGCATGGGCGGAGCTTATCAGGGGCTAGGGGGGCTAAGCCCCCCAAGAAGGCCCAGATTCAACTTTTTTACCATGTAAATGGTATTCTTTTTCGGGGCTAGCCCCCCTAAGAAGGCCCAGACTCGGGGTTAGCCCCTCCAAGAACGGAAACCAAACTCCGCCCATGAATCTAGGAGAACTTGTGAATGAGTGCCGCCTTCTTCGTTTCCCGGGGGGACTCCAGGCTCTACATCTTGCCGAGGGTCCCGCCGCGGTGGCATGGCTTGGTGCGAACTGCATTCGCTAAAGAAGACTACGATGGTCGTAATAATTATAATAATTTTATGCCCTGGCTTCCAGAAGAGCAGAGAACACGACACCAAACATATCTTTTTCTATAGACTATGAATTTGACGTTGATGTTTCCATGTTTCATCAATTCCTAAGCGCTGATCTGTCACAACAAATTAACAATCATCATTCTCTTGAATTAGTATACACTGCTACATGTTTATCGTCGTTGGGTGACCAACAATTGATGTCTTCCTGTATCAAAGCTATATATATATATATATATATATATTAATATATATATATTAATATATATATATATATATATATATATATTAATATATATATATATATATATATATATATATATATATATATATATATGGACGCCATCGACACAGGTTTAACCCTCGTCTTCTTTTCTATATTACAGGTAATAAGTTTCCATTATACATGACATGTGTTCACATTACATTGCTGCACGTACTTTGTCAATGTTGCATCGTGCTTCAGGAAATGAGCGCCAGGTGGCTATCAGTTCTCTTGGTTGCCATGGTGCTGGCAGCAACAGCAGCATCTGTCTCTACGTCGGATGAATTATCTTTTGACAGCGATGACAATTCGTACGCTGAAGGTAACAAATACGTTTGTTTTCATTGTTATAGATTGCCAGAATTAACTCAACTGGACTATAAATAATTTATACATGTATATATATATTATATATTTTATGTATTGTATATATATATATAAGCGGAAGGCAGAAGCCATGTCTTGGAGCTATATATTATATATATAATATATATATATATAATATATAGCTCCAAGACATGGCTTCTGCCTTCCGCTTATAGCATTAGCATACTGACCAGACCAAGAAAATCTCTGACCATTCAATATACCTACATGCCAACTGCCTCTTTATATACCTTACCTTCGCCTCTTATACCCGGTGCGAAATCATGGCGCTACTTTCAATTCACTTCTCTCCTTCTCTAACCACATAACCACATATCGGTAGCCTATATCTCCAACCTCTCACCGCTCTGCTTCATGCACATACGGGACCTGCACCGTCACCGGCCAATGCTCGACTTACAGGCTGTCTCCAACCGTTGCTACCTCCACGTCCTCATTGTCCACTAAAAGCTTGAGTTGTTAATTAATATTCACATTTTCTCGACCTTTTGAATCCACTCAATTCAAGCGCATACAATTGATCAAAACATATCACTATCGTGACTATCGAGAGCAACTGTCACCAGAGCTCATAGCACCGACGACGAATAGACCGACTGGAGTCAGTGGAGTGGAGACTTTTGATTAGATGATGTCCAGCATCCACGCATCAGAACTTGCAGCGGATGGCAATAGCAACTGAACGGATATGAACCAACTGAACACGTGATGACTTGACAGACAATGAAGAGATATCGTTCCGTTGACTGCTTTCGTCCAGGAGAATTAACTTCCTCGTCGCCAGGGTTCGATCGTCGCCAGCCATACACCTTGTCTCTGACGTAAAAACACTCTATTCCCACTTCTATATGTTTCTATGTATTTCTCTCTATCTTTCTTTCCCCCATCTTCCTCTCCTTTATATATATATATATATATATATATATATATATATATTTATGAATAATATATATCTATCTCTGTCTGTCTGTTTCTGTCTGTCTGTCTGTCTGTCTGTCTGTCTGTCTGTCTGTCTCTCTCTGTCTCTTTCTGTCTCTCTCTGTCTCTCTTTCTGCCTGTCTGTCTCTCTGTCTGTCTGTCTCTCTCTCACTCTCACTATCACTCTCACTTACTCACTCACTCACTCACTCACTCACTCACTCACTCACTCACTCACTCACTCACTCACTCACTCAATCACTCTCTCTCTCTCTCTCTCTCTCTCTCTCTCTCTCTCTCTCTCTCTCTCTCTCTCTCTCTCTCTCTCTCTGTCTCTCTCTGTCTCTCTCTGTCTCTCTCTGTCTCTGTCTGTCTGTCTGTCTGTCTGTCTGTCTGTCTGTCTGTCTCTCTCTCTCTCTCTCTCTCTCTCTCAGAAGGTTGCGAGCCGACTGCAGCTGATGCAGAAACAGTAGACTATAGAACCACTGGACATTAAATGTGATTTAATAATAAATTTTATATATCGCCACTCAAGAAACACTTTAAAGCGTCGTTCCACAAATTTATGTCGTCTCTATTCTCGGCTCATTCAGCCGCATCAGTTTAAGTAGACGACGACGATGATGATGATGACGACGACGACGACGATGATGATGACGACGACGACGACGACGATGATGACGACGACGACGATGATGATGACAACGACGATGCTGATGACAACGACGACGACGACGACGATGCCAAGACTTAGTGTTGTTAATCGACATTGGCGACTTCGAATACTGAACAGTTTCTGTCGCATAATTATACAGAAGCAATGATCGATCGTCTTCTTAATTCAATTATGACACGCCATGCAGTTGCCCTATAGACGCATTTCATCCACTCATCATTTCATCCATTCTAACCGATGGCGTCGTCTCTGTGCTTGTCATTGTGGCTCAGCCATAGACGATAAAATTAGAATAATAATAATTAATCAAATCGATCTTCAAAAGACATTATCATGTGCCTCTCGTGCGTTGGAATCACGATCTCCAGTTGGTTATTGGAATCGGTTTATCGATCGCCATAATATGATATGATATGATATAATATAGCATGGAATAGCATAACATAACATGACATAATATAATATATAATATAAGAGAGACAGAGACAGATAGACACAGAGACAGACACAGAGACAGACACAGAGACAGAGAGTTAGAAAAAAAGTAATAAGACTGTATGTAAGCCAAACTCTGTTATTAACGGAATTGAGATCAATTATTTTCCTCTGTAGAAAGCAACAGCAACAGCAACAACAACGATGATGACAACAACAACAACGATGATGACAACATGTACAACCAACCGAACGACAACAGACAACAAAGTCCACTCAGGTCGTTGCTACTAGACAACAAAAGGTAAAGAAGAGTCCATTGCCATTACCGTCATCGTAAATTTATATAAATAGAACTATATGATAATTATACGCACGTATGCATAGTTACATACATCTTTTTTTACCTCTGACCTTATGATTGAGATCATGATTACGGATTTGATTCTGGAGCGCCATAGGTTGGTACTTCATTCTCCATTGAACACTGGCGCTACAGAAGCTGCTATTGTAATTGTAATAGTAATTGCAGATAAACATAACCATTTCATAAATGAAACATCAGAATATTTCTCCTGACTTATATTTACACACAAAACAATATGATCTGGCAGAATTGTTTTAAAATCTTCTACGAAAAGAATGCAAGAAAGATGAAAGAAAAGTTCATGTTGTGTCATCTTGGTCAGTCTGTTCCAAGCAGTTGGACCAAGTCAAGTGTATTATAATTATAGGACTATAGATGGTGTAGTTTTTATAACACACTGTGAAAGTTCAGACAAAGGGAAACAACGACGCAAACAATTTTTTCCAAAGTTTTGCTAAGAATGTACAAGTATGCAACACATAACGCTTATGACATCTACATCAGCATATACCATCCACCTCTTTCCATTCAATTTTTCATTTGATACTTTTGGCGCTCTGACCTTGGAGAACTCTCGCGCTATCAAACAAGAAACAATAAAACTCCGTTTGGTTTTGAAGATGACCTACATGTCATTCCTCATCTGTCTGCCTGTCCGTCCGTCTGTCTGTCTGTCTGTCTGTCTGTCCGTCTGTCTGTCTTCCCTATCTCTTTGTCAAATTATACATAATTTGTTTGTATATAAAGAGACGGGCGAATTATATCAGGTTAGAAAGAATATGAACAAGGCTTAAGAGAGGAAGATGAAGGAGAAGGAGAAAGAGGGAAGACAAGAAGAAAGGTAGACAAAGACCTGCAGACAAAGGCATTGGGCCAACGATGAAAAGGTAAGACACAGACCACTATGCAGCGAAGACAATAGTCTTAGACAATCGACTTCGTTACTGCAAAAACAGCGCCATGCTAATTGCCATCTCCGTCAATGCACCGCGGTACTGATACTGGTACTGATACTGGTACTGATACTGGTACTGGTACTGGTACTGGTACTGATACTGGTACTGGTACTGATACTGGTACTGATACTGGTACTGATACTGGTACTGATACTGGTACTGATACCGTATACGCTGCAGTAGGTCGACGTTGTCGATCGTCTTCGTCGTTTAGCAGCAGTGAGCGGATGATGTCATGCTGCTCTCATTTCGCCGATTCTCTAGTTTGTCTAGTTTGTTTGTTTGTGTTCGTGTTTGTGTTTGTGTTCGTGTTTGTGTTTGTGTTTGTGTTCGTGTTTGTGTTTGTGTTCGTGTTTGTGTTCGTGTTTGTGTGTGTAGATCTGTGTGAGTAGTCTTTGTGGGCACGTTGACATCTGCGATTGGGCAAAGGCTTAACCGCATTAATTTTTGCAATCGTAGATGCTTAAGCACACATCACTGGTGAGGAGGAGGAGGATGGGCAGCATTCGTGTTCTCTGTATACGTGCAAACAGACCATGCAGAATATTCTATGCAACGATATCCAGCATCACAGCAATAGTTTTTGTTAGAAGAAAAGGTATCAGTAACAGACTAAAATGCCACGACCTCGCTCTCTGCGACCTCTGCAGTCTCTCTCTCTGTCCATCTCTGTCTCCCTGTCTGTCTATCTGTCTCTCTCTGTCTCTCCCTGTCTCTTGTCCCTGTCTCTTGTCTCTGTCTCGCTGTCTCTGTCTGCCTGTCTCCTTTCTTCTTTCTCTCTTCTTCCCTCTCGCTCTACCCCCTTTTCATTTATCAAATTAAGGAACTAATAATTGGTTCTTTTTCGTTTACTTACAGATCCTTCGGGGTGCTATCCTTCTTTGTGCGTGTACATTGTTGTCATTTCAATAACAATAATTATTATTCATAAGAAATAGTGCGGATGCATTCAGAGGGCAGTAGTTCCAAAGAGAATGACATGTGCAGCAGGACAGCCTCATGATTATATCGGAGAACATGAGAGATTTAGGTGATGAAATTTTTTGGTCAGTCGATGAGAGGTGGTACAGTTCAGAACGAAGTGGAACTGGTGAGCTCGGAATGTTCTAGCAAGCCTTCAACAATGGAATTGCAGTAGTCGAGGCATACAGCAGTTCCTATGGTCATGAGTCATGACGTGCACAACAAGTTCATGCATAGAGAGCCATTCGCCGATGATTAGCACTTCTATTATGTCAGAGATGATGGCGAAAAAGACAATCAGTCCTGAATTAATGACGAAAGGACTTTGATTTTATAAATTTATATTACCCGGTACAGCATATTGATTACCAAAGCAGATATGTTGCGTTTTGCCTATATATAGGACTGCATGCACATGTAGTTGTAGCCGAAGCCGTCATTAGATGAGACATCCAAGTCTCGTCAACAATGGAATTGCAATAGTCAAGGCACATCAGGTCACGTACTCGTAGGCCTATTATATTGGCTTAATGATCAAAGACGCGTTACAACGGAAAGTATTGACTTTAGACAAAGAGAGAATCAGAAGGACGTTTGACAACAGTACTGAAGCTGAGAGTTACTGTAGTGGTCAACATATTCAATACAACATGACCATAATATTATGCTGTGTATGCGACTGTAAATTGTGTAGGTCATTGTTTCTCTGAGTTATCTATTTGACGCTTGTATTCTTGTATTAAGTGACCTGATTATGTCATGTTTCCATTGAGGGGCATTTACGGCTGGTGACCAATTAAATGATTCTTATTCTTAATCAAATTCAGTTAACTGTTAATCATCGAACACACACACACAAATCTGTTGTCAGCATTCTACAAAAAACACTACTCAGCTAATTCTAGGCCTCCCCAAAACACTACTCAGCCAATCTTCAGCTGACATCAACCTTAACCTGATATACGCCTCGCACACTGTCTGCCACATGACAATCGACAAACAAACGTCGCCTTAATTCGAAACCACTGCAATTAACGGCCAACATTGGCCATGTTATGTGCATGTGTGCATGTGTGCATGTGTGCATGTGTGCATGTGTGCATGTGTGCATGTGTGCATGTGTGCATGTGTGCATGTGCGCACTTACATGTACGAGCAGGCCTTCTAATCCGCTCTAAGCAGACATATACAGTATTCATGAGAGGCAAAGGTTTCATGACGTTGATGAATTCTTACGTGCTATGAGGTCAGTACATTCAATCTTGTGACATGCAGAGACTCTCAACCAATACGAAAAAAGAGCAGTCTCTTCAGATATATATTCTGCGAGACAATCATAAATATCATAATTATATATGAACTATGCAGAGCTTTAGAGACTTAACTTTCCTAGCCTCGTAGTACGAAGACGGGAGGCCAGTCGTCTCCCTCGCCGTCTCAAATTTCCACCGACAGTGCATGTGCCTTCAGTGCACTCACACTAGTTGAGTTGGATGAGGAGGATGGCGCAGGTTGAGCAGAAAGTGTTTGTGTGTGTTTGTGTGTGTGTTTGTGTGTGTGTTTGTGTGTGTGTGTGCGTGTGTGTGTGCTTAAGCAGGCAGACAACAGAATCACACATTTATCATCTGGGTAGTCCACATGAACGCTGCCAGCCCCATATCCAACGATAGCGTGTGTCCCTATTTGGAATGTATTAGACCTACGTCATTCATGTGGACCTAATAATTATTATACGATTGTTTGTCGGTCAATACGGTATGTCATCGTTTTCCTTTCTATATTAAATTAGGAATAATCTATCCGAAGCAATAGACTGTTATTATTTTATTTTTTAATGCCCCGAGGTATTTAGGATCCCTCAGGGACTTAAATATTAATTAATTATTATTGTTTTTATTATTATTATTATAATTATTTTTATTATTATTATTATTATTATTATTATTATTATTATTATTATTATTATTATTATTATTATTCCGTTCGACTTTTAACGGATGATCCTGGCTGTCTCTGTGTCTGTCAGTGTCATTGCTTACATGTATGCCTATTTGTCTGTCTGTGTGCGTGTGTCTCTTGCTCATCGGTCGTAATTAGAGCAGCAGACGACGCATTTGTTGATGACGGATACCACGGATGAAACTATGTAGACCAAAATCTGATTTTTCTGTTGACTGCTGCAGTGAATACAGGTAACAGTGAACTGAGAGTGCTTTTAGAGATGATGAAATAGCTCACAGAGCTCTATATGTAAATCTTCAATTATGTAGCACTACACTGCAAGCACGATTGCCTTTCAGCCTTTTGTGTGCATCATGCATGGTCACTTTGGTCAGTTTGCTATAAAAAATAGAGCGCACAAATACGAGCGAGCATTACGGCGTGCGTTTTATTATTGTTGACGATCATAACAGGGCAATTCCACGGAAAATGGGACACAGAAACCAAAACAAAATTCTGCAAAATTCTGTGTCAAAAACTTGTTTTTCAGTGAGTGTAAAGTATCATAATGTTTGTTGCTACAAGTATCACGAAAATGTCAGGTTGATTTGAAGAATTTGCCTTCTACACTACGAGAAAGCAATGAAATATCGATTAAATCAGTCCATGAGCTGGTATTTCGGTGTTCAAACTTGTGAAAATGCAAAGACATTAGTGAGTATGAAGCCAACAGCCTAGTGGTAAACAGAAGGGGCTTTTTCACTCTAGGTGAACACATTGCAGTATCCAACAACACTGGATGATTTATAAAGTATTCCTACATACTTGTGAACCATAACTGGTAAATTTACTGCAAGTAGTATTTGTCTTTTCGGAAGCGTTACGTCAGTGACATTTTAATGTTACGTCAGTGACATCTAATCAACAGTGAAATTATGACTAAGTGAGTTTTGGATAAGAATTTTTAACTTTCTATGTATGCCACAACTTGTAGGCCTACTAATAATTTTAAAAACTTTAATAACATTTTTGCAGCGATATTTCAGAAGATTTTGATGCGTACATGAATTGCAATAATTTTGGTGTCCAAAATGCGTTACGTCAGTGACGACACTCAAAAACTGTTTTTAAAAATACCCATAAATATTTCCTGCCAAATATTTTTTGTCTTTTAAGAAGGCTTATATAGTTAAATAATGTGGCATAAAATTTTTGGCAAAGCAGTGATATGATAGTCTGCTAGAATTAAACACAATACAACATTTCTGTCTGAATGTTACGTCAGTGACGGTGGAATTGCCCAACAACATCGCTATATTTTTTTATGATAATCGTCTTTAAAAGTTCAACATCGGCGAGACTTGAAAAGTTCAAAAGGGTCAACAACGAAGAGAGACGATTATTCTACCACTAGACTTGCGGATTTAAATTATTATTGTGTGGGATAGATCTGAACTATTACCACTCAGATGATCTAGCAAACGATGCTTCTCGTATTTTGCCAGGATGTTTTTACTTTGGGAGGGTGGAGGGAGGAGTTGTATGTTGGTCCATTCACCGACCACGTAGTGATTCGTTTATTTCGACAACACTAAATCTTAAATCTAATTTTCAAAAGAATTTTCTCGACCTGCGATAACGAACTTCGATAAAAGCGTTGACAAACTGCAACAAACATGACAAACATGACAAACAAGGTTTTGACCGTCGACACAATGAATCCGAGCTGTATCGATCGACGCGGTTAAATTTCTACAGTCGCTGCTTTGAATGGATTTTGTCATGGCGCTATATAATCGTCTTTGGATAATTTCTAGTCAACTAATATGCGTCTACAGTATATCTATGACATCATGCTAATGTTGAACTTTTGTCGATTGAAATCTTGTCAGATTGATAGTTTTAGCACTTCGTTGAAAGTCAACACATCCTCAATCAATCAATCAATCAATCAATCAATCAATCAATCAATCAATCAATCAATCAATCAATCAATCAATCAATCAATCAATCAATCAATCAATCAATCAATCAATCAATCAATCAATCAATCAATCTATCTATCTATCTATCTATCAATAAATCAATCAATCAATCAATCACATAAAATTTAGACAGTTCCAATTCAAGATCTCTATACTCAGAGGTGCTCCCAACCCAGGCCTGGTCGAAAAGAAAAGTCTTGAGAAGACGATAGAAAGAGCCAGCAGAGTCACGGGGAAGCGAGCGGAGAGCCGCAGGGAGGCCATTCTAGATAGCTGGACCCACCACGGAGAATGCTCTTCGTTGCATGGTAATGTTTTGAGAAAAAGGGACAAGATAGTCAGCACGGGCAGCTGACCGCAGCGAATAGCATTGAATAGCAGAGAAGAGCAGGAAAGATCATGGAAGGGCAAGGAAGAGCAGGCAAGAAGAGGAAGAGAAACTAGTTTTATTGAGGATGAAAAAAGAGAGGCAATGGAGTAATTGTGTATCGAGTGGGAAGATGTCTTCACTGGGAGCGCTTCTCAAAGCCTCAAAGGCTCTTGCTGCGAGAAGCGCTTTATAAATGGTCAGATAGCCTACAATACATTACAATGCAATACAATATTTATGTCAATTTATATCATGCTAGCAGCGGAAAATACTGCAAGAAGGTTTCGCCATTATAATAGAGGTCAGCTTGTGTATAAGGTAGAATAATCGTCGTTTGAATTAGGCTACTTCAAATTAAGCAATGCTAGCAATTATATATATATATATTATGGCTTTCTCGTCATGTTCGATGTTTCCATGACATGATCTGCTGCTCCACAATTGAATTCATTTATGCAACGCTGCAGATATAATAAATTAATAATTCGTCTTCAGAGCAATTTCTACTAATCCCACCGGATTTCACAGTTGCTGTCAAAATGTATCCATAATAAATAAATGTCGTTCACCGTCTTTCCTTGGCCACCGTCTGATGCATCTGCCACAGCCGCCTCTCTCCTTCCATTCCTCCCTCTCCCGCTCCTCCCTCCCTCCCTCCCGCTCCTCCTTCTCCTCCTCCTCCTCCTCCTTCTCATCCTCATCCTCATTATGGAATCTGAGTAAATCTGATGGGGGTCTCGACCACAGATAAAACATCTCATATTCATCTACATGTCTCTCCATACTTTCCTTGTGACGAAATTCTTCCCACTTCTATAGGTCTTTATTCGCTGAGGTCGATGAGATAAATCATAAAACATTTCCTGCGTCGTCGTCGTCTAAGCGCATCGAGTAATCATTGGTTATGTTTTTAAAGTTGTTATTTGGACAAGGCATTAGAACGCAGAATTATTCTAAGTCAAATGTAAATGTAGGTGTTGTCATGGGCGTCCGCAGGAATTTTTCTAGGGGGGCGCAAACTTTTAGATAATTGTCCGATGGTCTAAATTTAATGGGCAACAGTTTGAATTTCCATTTTACCACGAGAGAATCCTATAGCATACCTACAAGTTATGCGCCCAAAGAAATGTATATATAGGCTCAACTTGTAGAACGAATCGATAATCACTTTGAAAATCGCGTTGTAACAATCACAACCAAATAATCTAAATTTATGTGCAACTATGCGAAAAATTCAGGGGGCGCACTTGCGCCCCCTTGCGCCCCGCTGCGGACGCCCATGGGTGTTGTAGACCCAGATATAATGCCATAGGCCACAGTGTTTCTCTTGAAACTGTATAGCCTACGCCCAGAGTAGACCTGATCATTTTTCTATGAATTGATCGGGTTAGATCTTTCAGCGGCGCTGATAGTGTTGAAATGTTGCTTTGAAAAGGTATTGCTATGTAGGCCTCCACTAGACAGTTAGGCCTATACACTGGAATGAAAAATAACTTATTACCTATAGCCTACATTCAGCTACCATAGAAAAAATAGGCTAACTAGCAACTGATTATAATTAGGCCTATTTTGATAACGTAACGAAGTATTTGTCGCTGCTGTGAGTGGGGATGTTAACTTGAGAGGTTTTCAGCTGCTTGCTTGTGTGCAGATATTAGAGTACTATAAAATTGACGAATAAAAGGAAGGACTGTGTCGGCGGACATTGCTCATCTGAAATTTCAATCTCTCAATTCAGTCACCATCGCCATTACACGAACCGGCATCTCAGACTCAGAGACTCACACTCAGAGACTCACACTCAGAGACTCAGACTCAGAGACTCAGACTCAGAGACTCAGACAACAGAGCATAGAGGCACATGGGACGTACCCTCTAACCATGCAACGGACTAGTAGAGGATGATAAATCATTGATAATAACAATTATATTTTACCTATAGGCTATACAATATTGCGTATTATATTGTAATAATAATAATAAATATGCCTGGTAATAATAATGATAGACTAAGATAGCAACTTACATATTTTGCATAGCATATCCTTACCTTAGACCTTAGTCCCTCCCGTGCTGTGCGCACATTGGGCGATACAGGTCCTCCATTCTTCTCTGTCCCGAGCAGCTCCAGCAGCCTCCTCCCACGTCAGTCCTCCGTCCATGAGGTCTTTTGAAATCGTGTCTTTCCAGTTCTTCCTCGGTCTTCCTCTCTTCCTTTTCCACCCGTTCGGGGCCCAGTCCATCGCCTGCCTCGGGATTCTGTCCTCGTCCATGCGGTGTAGATGTCCCAGCCAGCGCAGTCGTGTCTTCTTCAACACCTCTTCGATTTTCTCCATTCCTGTTCTTCTCCTAATCTCCTCATTCCTTATCATATCCCTCCACGTGATTCCTAAGATCTTTCGCTGCCATCGGTGATGTGCTGCCTCCAGTCTCTTCAGATTCGCAGCTGTCATCGGCCAAGTCTCGGAGCTGTATAGCAGGGTTGGTAGGACTATGGCCTTGTATAGCCTTATTTTGATGTGTAAGTTTAGTCCCTTGTTTCTCCATATGTTGTTAAGTCTTCCGAATACTGCACTGGCCTTTCCTAGCCTGCACCTGACCTCCTGATCACAGCTGCCGTCGTTCGCGATGACACTTCCCAGATAACCGAAATCGTCAACTTCGCCAATCGGCTCTCCTCCGGCCCTTATCTCCTGCGTCGTCTCCCAGTACCCGACTTTCATGAGTTTTGATTTAGCGGCGTTTATCCGTAGTCCAGCACTTCCGGCCTCCTCCTCCACTCTCTTGGTGAGTTCGATCATCCCATTCCATGTGTTGTCGATGAGTGCGATGTCGTCCGCAAAGTCTAAGTCTGCCAGTCTCTTGCCGTCACTCCACTCCAATCCATAGATCTCTTCTTTTGTACTTCTTCTCATTACCCAGTCCATAACCAGCAGAAACAGCAGCGGCGACAGCACACATCCCTGGCGCACTCCGGTGACAATTTGAAACCAGTCTCCTACTTTCCCATCTGATCTTACGGCACATCTGCTTTCTTGATACATGTTTACGATTATACCAATGATTTTTTCTGGTATGCCATAGTGTCTGAGTATGTTCCATACTGTCGGTCTGTGCACGCTGTCGAAAGCCTTTCTAAAATCTATGAAGTTGACAAGGATCCTGGTATTTCCCGCCACACACCTTTCGATAATCTGTCGCAGTGCAAAAATTTGGTCGCAACACGATCGGTTCTTCCTAAATCCTCCCTGCTGTTGCCTCATCATATTGTCAGCTGCTTCTTGTACTCTGCTCAGGATTATTGCTGCCATCACCTTTCCAGGCACCGAGAGTAATGTTATCCCTCTCCAGTTGTTACAGTCTCTGACATTGCCTTTTTTGGGAATAGGTATAATTATTCCATCCCGCCAGTCTTGTGGTACCTCTCCCGTGTTCCATATCATGTTACACAGTCTGGTGATCCTGGTGATCATCTCCCTTCCTCCACTCTTCATTAATTCCGCCTGTATGCCATCTATACCTGCAGATTTTCCATTTCTTAGCTTGTTTATCGCTCTTTCCACTTCGCCTTCCGTGATCTCTCCCAAGTTGGCATCCATTGTTTGCAGAGGTGTGTCTAGGCTGAAGTCGTGCACTGTATCTGGTTCTTGGCAGTTTAGCACCGCGCTGAAGTGTTCCTTCCATCTTCTTGCCTGTTCCTCGTGCGTTCTGAGTGAATTTCCATTTTCATCTCGGATAGGCACCCGTTGCGTGACTTTGCCTGATAACTCCTTTACTATCTTGTATAGTGTTTTAGAATCACCTTTCTCCGCTGCCTCTTCTGCCTCCCCCAGCCTTGTTTCTATCCATGCCTTTTTGTCTGCTTTGCACCTTTTCTTAACTTCTTTGTCCTTCGCTTGATATTCTTCAGTTACTGCATAGCATATAAATTATATAATTATGTCCTGTGTGCAACTAGGCCTCCAAGTCTTTCGGTTAATTAGCCTATTAAATCTTTTATGTAGCGCATTTTTGTGCGTCAGTCCCACAAATACTCTCGGCGTTAGCATACATCGACCTCGCAAGTTTTGCAATGAAATTGAGTGAAAAGATTGTATTTATAGGCGCGTCAAAAGTAGAAAACGGCAGCAGCTAAGGTTCGATAGTAGGGAATGCCAGTAAACGTTTGTCTGGGTCGTCTCATGATCACAATACGATAATTGTCTTCTTGTTTGTCTACAGGTCCAATTCATACAACTTCTTCTGCGGTCGATGGGACGACTGGTGCCAACAGGGAACCAGTAAGCCTGGTCTCATCTGCTGCCCAGGATACCAGTGCAAGTGTCATCTGCTCTGGAACTCGAACTGCAAATGTCGCTCGCGTCTATTTGGAGGCAGATGAATGCAAAAAGCAACCAGTGCCAGAGCCGCTCTCATGGATGAGTCGTAGACTAGGCTTCTCTGTCTCTGTCTCTGTCTCTGTCTCTCTGTGTCTCTCTTTGTCTCTGACTCTGTCTGTCTGCCTCTGTCTCTCTGTCTGTCTGTTTCTGTCTCTGTCTCTGTCTCTCTCTCTCTCTCTCTCTCTCTCTCTCTCTCTCTCTCTCTCTCTCTCTCTCTCTCTCTATTGGACGGTCGCCAGCTGTTGGTCTGTGACTGTCTCTGTCTGTCTGTCTGTCTCTGTCTCTCTCTCTCCATTGGACGGTCGCCAGCTGTTGGTCTGTGACTGTACGTCACGACTGCTGCCGCAATCTGTTTCTACTGTGTTTCGGTTAATTTGAAAATAAACAGATGTTATTAAAGCTAATGGGTTGTCGTCAACATGTGTGTGTTACTGTATATATATATATATTATATATATATTATATATATAGCACAAAATGAAGCATATTATGTTCGCTCTACTTACCTTTTTGTTCTTCTGTCTGTGTGTGCGTGTGTGTCGCATCTCACGTGGACTATTGCGATGCTTACTCGGGCGGGACTCAAATGAGCAAACCATTCCCATCCATAGCCATAGGTTACACGAAGCCCGACTCAACTACTTTCTAAACTCTAAAGCATGGTCTTAGATTATAGTATGTTATATTTTAAGCAGCCGTGATATTCCTTGCTGACACCAAGTATAAGAGAGTTTAATTTCACTGCAAAAATAAAACAATTCAAAACCGGACATTTAGATTTTAGACTCTGTGCATTAAGTCACTAAGTGAAGGATGGAAGGATCTAGTGTGCATGATCACGTGGTTTTCAAAAAGAGTTCAACAAGAATAGTTGAGAGTGCAATGCCTCCGATACAACGTAAGTAGGCTATAATTATTTAGTTAGACCCAAACGTTGAAGAGAGATTTGCAATTGCCCCATTTTTAATGCAAGGAAAATCTTCGCCGCATCGGTTTTTTGACCTTTCTTCACTCAGCTGTCAGACCATTCGTCGCCCGCGGTATGGTCGAAACTTCTACATGAAAGACTGTATATAATACAATAGTCTATATATTGGTCTGAATGGATACTTAGCAGTCATAGCTGCATTGGATCAGTCGACGAATTTGTCTGAATGATCTGAATCTCTTCGTAAATTATTAATGCCGTTACATGGATAAGTCTATTTAAACATGAATTTCTTTTGAAGAGAAATCAAGCACAATCATATAGACCTAATGTCGCAATGTGTATGATAACGATGATGTCGTCAACGACGACAATAATGATGATGGTGGCGATGATGGTGATGGTGGTGGTAGTGGTGTTGATGATGATAAAGGAAGGTACATTGACTTTAAAGCCATGCACCCGAGTGGCTTTAAAGTCAAT
This sequence comes from Lumbricus rubellus, assembly GCA_945859605.1. Lineage (NCBI taxonomy): Eukaryota > Metazoa > Annelida > Clitellata > Crassiclitellata > Lumbricidae > Lumbricus > Lumbricus rubellus. The sequence continues at coordinate 15,738,694 of OX243820.1, read as the reverse complement.
GTAGGCCTACCTTCCTTTATCATCATCACTCCGTCGTGAACCTTAGGCCTACTCTTACAGGTCAAGCATCATAATAAAAGAAGTGAGTTGTAGGACTACTATTAGGCCTACATGTAGGTGCCAGGGCTGTTTTAAAGGAATTTCTAGAACTGCACAACTCCTTCTTTTCCTCCCCATCCTCTAGGGTGAATTACTTCTAAGTTCTAATCAAAAAGACAATTGTCAGCAACATTATAGACGGCAATCTTTCTTGTATGCTCTACTGAGCAGAGACAACATGACTACCACGTATTTAATTCGTCTGTATTCATCAGATCTAAGCAGGGTAGAATATAATTTCAAATCCCGTACCAAAAATAGTCAGCGGCGACTGAAGGATATCTAGTTAATATTGAGAAATATCTATCATGCCATTTTCGACGGCATCATAGCTTACGCTATTCGAATAGAACAATCACTGTTAACAAAATGAAATTTCCATGTTCACCTAAATTGAGAATCGATTGTCATTGATCCTTAGTTCCCAAAACTTGTACAGTGAACAAAAAACAAACAGGCCTTTGCGACATCCAATATTTCGAATAAAATAGTACACTCTCATAGGCCTATAGATGTAGGCCTAGTGAGTAATTTATAATGCATCGAGCCAATGCTACATTTTATTTACATTTGCGTAGACAATCGTACTGTAGCAGTGTTTAAGCTCAGATAAAAGAAGGCCCACGTAGCCTACATAACTTAATCTAAAAGTCGCGAATTCTCTGCCTGCAGACCACTATACCAGACACGACATGTTCAACTCATCTGAATTATATCGCCTGTAACGAATCTGTGACCACATAATGTAGGATTTTTTACCACAGAATTGCAATATGTCTATCAATATGTCCATCAATATGTCCATCAGTATGTCCATCAATATGTCCATCAATATGTCCATCAATATGTCCATCAATATGTCCATCAATATGTCCATCAATATGTCCATCAATATGTCCATCAATATGATTGATGGTAATAATTACGACCATGATATTATCAGCAATGTATTTCGTCTTCAGAGTCCTGGTCAGATTCATCAGCTTAAAGTTAATAGAATCGCTTTCAGATCTCAGACTTGAGTTGTACAGTTCAGATTTTTCTTTGAACATGTCGTATGATCTGCCACTTTAAACCCGACAGTCTTCGGATCCTCCTTCGCATCAGAACTAAAACACAGACACACAGAAAAGACTCATGCAGTCCCATTACATTTTCCCTGCAGTCATTTCTGAAAGTGGGTTATTTAAGAGCTAATATCGCATGTCTTTCTAATATAAACTCACCTAATATTGTAGGCTTATAATTATAACTATGCCAGTATAATTAGTGTATAGTACACGACATCATTTGATGCTGACTTATGTGTAGGCCTATGCCTACATGTATAGGACAATAAATGTCAATAATATTGCACTCGGTTATTTTACTGTCTGTGCGGTAAGGACTAACTTTTGGGCCTACATTTGGATTACTTTTTAATTGAAAGCTTTATGCTATTAGCAGTAGGCCAAGGGCCCTAAGCACAGTATGCAGGTCTTTTTAGCGTACAGTTTCACACAAAATGAGCAGTTGTAAAAGCAATTCTGTGCAGTGAAAAATCATTAGAAAAAGCCTCAAAAAGGTTATTGCAGCCGGTTCACAACGGAAGAAGGAAGGACTGTGCAGTGAAAAACAAGCAGCAGCAAGGCAAATTTCAATCGGAGTAGTCTACTAAAAAGTCGTTAGATTTTTTATGCGCCGACTTAATTGCGACATCGTCCGGGAAAACTTGGGACAAATAGGCCTATCTGACAAACGACTAAAAAAGGTCGTCAGAGTTTTTGTCGCTGACTTGCGACAATTTGTTTTGGAAATTTCTCGAAACATTCTCCAGAAGAAAGCCGCGCTAGAAAAACTTCCTGGCTGTGCAATTCCACACATTTTCTTAAAAAAATTCCTGGGCCTATTCCGACAATATTCAGCAATTTATTTTAACGCTGTAATGCCTCGTATAATTCGGCTCTGAAATATTACTTGCCTCTGTGTTCGTGCTGTTCAGTCTTGAATTACTGGCCAATAAGCCTCTCCTGTATTTTAGATTAAATTCTTTCTCTTACATACAAGACAGATGTTATGGCTGACGTCTGTTTTTTTAGATGCACTGACTAAGCTTAGGTCAGGCTCTGAACGTTTGAACAACATGGACAAGAGTTTTGAGTCTTTTGACTTATCTGACGGTGTTCTTCTCCAGTCATATTAAAACACATTCAATTCAGTTCATTAAAACACATTCAATTTAGTTCATTAAAACACAATCAATTCAGTTCATTAAAACACATTCAATTCAGTTCATTAAAACACATTCAATTCAGTTCATTAAAACACATTCAATTCAGTTCATTAAAACACATTCAATTCAGTTCATTAAAACACATTCAATTCAGTTCATTAAAACACATTCAATTCAGTTCATTAAAACACATTCAATTCAGTTAATTAAAACACATTCAATTCAGTTAATTAAAACATATTCAATTCAGTTATTTTCATATACGGACATTTTGCATTATCCGATGCATAAATTTGCTTTAGCTGCGGTTTAAAACGCTTAATACCAATATACCACACACATATTGCATCTACTATACCCAGTGGCGGCCTGGGCTGAAAGTCATCTGTTAAACTACCAGAGTCTGAGATATTAGTCTGGGATGTACATGTATGAAGGGCATGAGGAGACGAACGAACAGCCGAAGGGTGAGGGGTGTGGGAAGGGTATAGGCAAAGACGTCAACGGCTATAATTGTAGTCATAAGATGTCTTTAAACCAGGGGTGTCAAACCTTTTAAAGTGGCGGGCCAGTTTGAACATCTTCCAACAAGTGGCGGGCCAATGTGAACATCTTCCATCAAGTGGCAGGCCAGGGTCTGGAAGTTCCTGAGTAAAATTGGGTAGTGATCTGATAGGGAGCTCCCAGCTTACTTAGCAAAATCCCAGAACATTCTAAATAATATAAGTGTCTTGTAACTTTCATAATTTTTAATTATTTTTTTAACAGACAACCAACCGGAAACCATAGATACACATTACACAGTCTATACAGAGCCGTGCGTCTGAGCAAAAGTGTCGTCAGTAAGAAAAAACCTCCATGTAGGCTATTTGGCGCTGACTGTAAAATAAAAAAATTTGAACTTTTATCCTCTAATTTTGTACATGTAGGCCTGTAATCTTTAGGGAAGGCTTCGCGGGCCAGAAAAAAATCGTCGGCGGGCCAGAAATGGCCCGCGGGCCAGCTCTTTGACACCCCTGCTTTAAACTTTTTGATTTCATAATAACACTGCCGCTTGCATCCGATGTATGGCCATTAATGTTGGCAAACAGAAGAAGCATGAAGACGATGCATTCATCATACATAGGTGGTTGTGGAGATTGGAGAAATCAAAATATGCTTCACGGCACATGTGACGCTCCTTTTTGTCATACAAAATAAACCAAAATAGAGAGGACGGGACAAATCCTGATGTATAATAGAGATCATTATAATGATGGGATGGTAAAAACGGATGCATGAGACAAGTGGTTCGCTTGGACAATCACTGCTGCGAAAATTAACTCTTAATTGCTGCATTGATCATACATGTGGAAGAGTGGCAGCAGCAGCTGGGTTCTGCATGGTTTGTCACAAAGCGATGGAAGCAGCGCTTAATAACAACTGCAGCGCCGATCATTTAGTTGCTGTATAGTGGCGGAAGTGTAACAAGCAACTACAGAAGAAGATGCTGACAGGTGTCGTTGCCATGACGACCAACCGAACAGGAAACACAATATCATTATTATTATTATTATCATTATTATTATCTGGCAGAGAAAAGAACTACAGCAAGATCCACTGTATACGTTGCGCTTGAGTTTCAATCTCTGGTAGCGAAATTCAATATTAATTAAAACTGTATTTAGCTCATATTTAATAAACTAACAGAGTCTCTTAGTCTACTATTATTTAGCATGCTTGCATTTTTAAAATTCAATTAGGCCTACTGGTAGACTTACAAGCCGCCTGAGAACCCCATTTTCTCCCAAATCACTCACCCAATCCACTAACTTACCTTCCTCAACTGTGCTGCATATGTTTTAGTTATAGCCTACAGCTATCGCTCAGTCTTTTCTTTAGCAAATTTATAAAGCACCAGATGACGCCCAAAGAAAAAACTGAAGAGTATCTGAAATAGTTTCCCATATGAAGTCTGATAGTAGTAGATAGAGTGGTGACACTCGATCAAAATTCCCAAAACAGACTGGTGATACTATATCACCCGATATAAATAACTACTTGTGACAGCGTATTGTTTACCTGTTGACCTCTTATGACGTCATATGACCTAATTAATATTCATAGCGATGTCAGCGTACTGGCCAATGGCAGGCGAGCAATCCCATCCCACACAGACGACGTTAATCACCACCCACGGCGCACTAATCTAATTAGCGATCGAGGGACGACCCCCTGTTGCGCAATATAAACGAAGTCGTCCACATTGGGAGATCGCATGATGTGTACTAAAATGAATGCCTGCATGTATTAGTAGATGTGGTGACGTATGCAAAAGGTGGCGTGTGCAAAAGAATGTCGTGTGCAAAAAGTAATTCCGGCAGCGTCAGACGTATGACAAAGAAAATAGTTCGCTATCCTTTTCCTATGCGTGTATTTACACAAAATAACTACCAATACTTTGATGTATCACTACGCGCTTGCTATTATAAAAATTCACCAATCGCTGGCTTTTTCAATCGTCTTGGAATCTTCTAGGCCTACTACACCGCAAGTCTGCTCGTACTTCGAAAAGTGAATATCTTCAGATCGCTTCGAAAGATTTCATCATTCTGAATATGGACAACATGGATTTTTGTAAGTAATTTTATTCAAATACCATATTTATATTGTTTAGAATCGAGCATTATCATATTCTTTTTTTACTTATTCAAATATTTTATATCTTTAGTTATCGACGATTTTATAACGGACTCGCAATTCGTTGAATTGGAACGCTTCTGCGCAACCATACCGAGCGATGACTTTGGAGAATTCGATAGTCCGGGAGAACTTGAAAAGGCTGTTGAGAATGGTATTTATCATATCTACACTTTTCATTCTTAGAGCTGAAAATGAATTTAGTGGTAAAGAATTTGATACAAACAAAATATTTTGATTTTTTTTTTTAAAATTTATTTTTTAATTTCTTCAGCGATGCATTTATAAATATTTCGGTAGAATAAATTTTTTATAATTATCAAACTTACGTATACAACAATTTTATATTTCAATATGTTTGACAGCAGACTCGTCGGATGATGAACTGCTACGCATCACCACAAACGTCGAACAACATGAAGCAAAGAAACTGGAACCTTCTCAAGCGATAGGTAAATTGTGACACTGGGGTTCGAAACCCGTCGTTTGTAGTTTCCTATACATTGTGCAAGATGCCGAAATCGGCGAGATGGGTCAAGAATAAATTTCTACAATCATAGATTTATAAATATTTATAATTATGAAACTTACACATACAAAATTTTTATATTTCAGAGTGGATGACGGCAGACTCGTCGGATGATGAACTGCTACGCATCACCACAGACGTCGAACAACATGAAGCAAGGAAACTGGAACCTTCTCAAGCGATAGGTAAATTGTGACACTGGGGTTCGAAACCCGTCGTTTGTCGTTTCCTAGATATGCCGCAATCGGCGAGATGGGTCAATAATAAATTTCTACAATCATAGATTTATAAATATTTATAATTATGAAACTTACACATACAAAATTTTTATATTTCAGAGTGGATGACGGCAGACTCGTCGGATGATGAACTGCTACGCATCACCACAGACGTCGAACAACATGAAGCAAGGAAACTGGAACCTTCTCAAGCGACAGGTAAATTGTGACACTGGGGTTCGAAACCCGTCGTTTGTCGTTTCCTAGATATGCCGCAATCGGCGAGATGGGTCAATAATAAATTTCTACAATCATAGATTTATAAATATTTATAATTATGAAACTTACACATACAAAATTTTTATATTTCAGAGTGGATGACGGCAGACTCGTCGGATGATGAACTGCTACGCATCACCACAGACGTCGAACAACATGAAGCAAGGAAACTGGAACCTTCTCAAGCGACAGGTAAATTGTGACGCTGGGGTTCGAAACCCGTCGTTTGTCGTTTGTCGTTTCCTAGATATTGTGCTAGTTACCGAAATATGCGAGAGGGGTCAATAATAAATTTCTACAATCATAGATTTATAAATATTTATAATTATGAAACTTATACATAGAACAACATTTTTATATTTCAGTGTGGTTGACAGCAGACTCATCGGATGGCGAACTGCTTCGCATCACCACAACCATCGAACAACACGAAGCAAAGAAGTTGGAACATGCTCAAAACCTAGGTAAATTAATTATTTCTTTTATTTTCTCCATATATGAGTTTAGAAATCAACAATTTCAAAGGAATCAAATCTTCTTGATATGGACATTGCTATATGTACTTCATTTTTATCTTTTCAGAATGGAGAACTACCGAGTCATCTGATGACGAATTGCTGCAGAATGCAACAACCCACAAGCAGGAAGAAGCTTCGAAATTGGTTCGTGGAAAAGTGCTAGGTGAGTTGACTTTTGTATTATTTCTTAATCATAATCATAATCATACAAAGAAAGACTTTTGCTCACAGGAATATTTTTATTATCATCTTTGATGTAATCGTATTCAACTTTCGATGTGGATTTAGTTATTATATTGAAGTTGTATAAACTATAGATTTTATCGCTGGAATCATATCCGATTCTGAACTTCAATCAGCCACGGACGAACTGGATCGACGTTGGGCGCTACGAACGGATGATGAATTCTCTCGACAACAACAAGTTTCTATGAATCTAGGTACGAAAGGTCCTCTTTCATGAACAATAAATGTAGTTTCCTACCAAATTTATAATATCAATTTTAAATTATTTTAACTTTTCAAATATAATAACATTTATGTTTACGTTTTGCTATTCATTTTGTGTGTTTATTTTATAAACCTTTCACATTATCTTTTCCAGAATGTACTGATGTAACGATTGCGAAGGAAACGGAAGACAGAGAGGCTAGGAGGCAGGAACGCGGAAAAGCACCAGCTCCCAAAAGACGTGTGGAAGAAGATGATGATGAGCCCTCAACATCAAGTGGGAAAAAGCATAGTAAGTAGAAATTCGTTTGCGATGTATATTTCTGATCAACATTTAGATTTGTTTTTTTTATAGAAAATGAAAACATTGGCTATAATTTGTAATTTTATAAAATTATGATAGAAAATTTATTTTGTTTGTATTTTGCTTTTGTATCTTTTAAGAAACTGACACATACTGCCGTTACTGCTCAACATATAAGAAAACGAAGTTGGATAGTAACGGATTGTGCCAAGTATGTGCGAATCGTAGAGTTTGCTCCACGTGCAAATTACGAAGACAGGCTCACTTCTTCCAACCTGATTCTACACAATGCATCACATGTTCGAAACCTTCCGTCAACCGAACTCGATCCTCGGTCCGAAACGTGTTCGAACAGCATCTACTGTCATCTGATCCAAACGCTCGCGACGTCAGAACTATCATGAATGACTTGAAGGACGACATCAATTCAACTTTGGAACAGCAACTATCAACAAAAGGGTATGTATTTGCAATTTTTACATTCTTAAAATTAATTTTTATTTTATTGAATTTTTCAAATTTGATCTTTTTTGACAAGAAATGTTGTTCATTGTAACAAGCATGATTATCAAGCAGGTTGTACATATCATGATTGATATTTTATTTTAGTCCGATCAAGTGGTACCTATCATCGGATTTCACATTCGAACGAGAAAATCCGGACGGAAGCTTAAGAACAACAACAACTTACTTCAAATCAGAATGTTCAACTGTACTGAATCCATCGAGCATAGCCGATCAACTGGAAGCCGCAGTCAACAGAATCGACGCGCTTACAGATAGCTTCACCAGTGAAGGATCGGGCTGGACGATTGACAGCGTAAAAAACATCACAATCCACATGGCTGAATACGATCCGATCGGTGGATCGTCCTACATCGACACTCCAAAATGGTTAGCAAATAAAAAAGCTACGCTGAACATTAAGAATACTGATGATAAATGCTTTCTGTACTGCGCTGCTGCTTCTGCACACCCTCAATCAATTAATCCGGTTCGTGCTACCAAATACACACAATACATTAATGATTTAAACACAGAAGGACTAGCATTCCCCGTCGAGATTGATCAAATTCCAATTTTTGAAGCGCGTAATCCGGATTTTGCCGTCAATGTCATATGTATCAATTCCGACCAAGACCATACTTTCATACCTTTGTATGCATCCCAACATCGCAACCGCAAGCATACGGTCAATCTGTTATTGTTGAGCGAAGGTGAGAGACGGCACTACATCTTAATCCGAAATCTTTCCCGTCTCTTACATAGTCGAAATTCACATGGTGGACATACATTTCCCTGTCCTTTCTGCCTCCACTGCTTCACCACCAAGATTGGCTTGCAAAACCACATTCCTGAGTGCAGCACTCATGGCGTGCAACATGTGCGTTACCCTAACCCTGGCAAAAACACATGCACTTTTACCAACATTCAAAATCAAATGCCAATCGGCTTCGCGATATATTCTGACTTCGAGGCGTTCTTGCCCAAGACCAACATTCCAGCCGGCAATTCCACAACTTTCTGCGATACCCACACTCCCAGTGGTTTCTGCTGCTTGACCGTCTCCACCTTCGATCGCTTCAATCACGAAAGACCGTATGTTTACAGCGGTGACAATGTTGCTGATGCATTTTTTACACACCTCAAATCCGAACAAGTCAGAATAAACAAAATTCTGAGCAGGAACAGACCAATGGCGCCGCTCAACAATTCGCAAAAACAAACATATGAAAATTCCACAAATTGTCCTTCTTGCGCCGTCAAATTCACTCGCGAAAACAAAGTAAGACACCATTGCCATGTGACCGGTCAATTCATTTGCGCCCTGTGCAACAATTGTAATTTGCAATATAAATTCAAGAAATCGAGATCTGGAAAGGACGATTGGAATTACATAATCCCTGTCATATTCCATAATTTGAAGGGTTATGATTCCCACATAATATTCAAACACCTCTCAAGATTCTTCGCTCCCAAGGATGTCTTTGTTATCGCCACAAACATGGAGAAATATTTGGCCTTTGAAATTGACGGGTTACGTTTCGTGGATTCTCTCCAGTTTATGAACTGCAGTTTAGACACCTTGGTAAAAAATTTGGCAAAAGACGGAAATTCCAAATTTCATCATATGCGTAGGCTCCGTCCGAACGACGAGCAATTCAATCTTCTGCTGCGGAAAGGAGTCTACCCATATGAATATATGGATAGTGCAGAGAGAATGACAGATACCGCTCTGCCCCCACAGGATCTGTTCTTCAGTCGACTCACCGATGAACACATCAGTGATGCAGACTATTCACATGCAAAAGACATCTGGTCAAAATTTGGCATGCGATCGATGCGTGAATACCACGACCTGTACTTGGAAACTGATGTGGTGCTTCTAGCCGATGTGTTCGAGGAATTTCGAAAGATGACCTTGAACTACTATGGGCTGGACGCACTCCATTATTTTTCAAGTCCAGGTCTCAGCTTCGATGCATGCTTGAAGATGACCGGTGTCACATTGGAATTGTTGACAGATCCTGAACAATATCTTTTCATCGAGAAAGGTATGCGGGGTGGGGTTAGTATGATCAGCAACCGATACGCAAAGGCAAACAATTCATATCTCGCCCAAGGATATGATGCCACGGTAGAGAATAGTTACATCATGTATCTAGATTGTAATAATCTCTACGGTTACGCCATGTGCGAACCGCTACCGACTGGCAAGTTTCGGTTTCTGACCCCTGACGAACTGATGGATTTCGATGTAAGGACGAAATCCGATGATGATTCGAAAGGCTACATTCTCGAGGTGGATATGGACTATCCATCTCACCTGCATGATTCACATAATGACTACCCGCTCGCTCCTGAAAAGATGGCGGTAACAAAAGACATGCTTTCCCCATATGCAAATGAATTGGCCAACAAATTGGGGATCAAACTTAACAACAATAAAACTAAGAAATTGATTCCGAATTTAAAATCCAAGAAAAATTACGTTTTGCATTATCGCAATTTAAAATTCTACTTGGCAATGGGTCTGAAATTAACCAAAATTCACAAAGTCTTGGAATTTGAACAATCTCGATGGTTAAAACCATACATCGATTTCAACACTGCTAAGCGACAGATGGCCACAAACTCGTTCGACAAGGATTTCTTCAAACTTCAGAATAATTCTACGTATGGAAAATGCTTACAGAATAATCGTAAGCATTTGAACGTCAGAATTGTTACGAACGAGAGGCAGGCGAAGCGATATATCGCCCGACCAACATTTCAGTCGTTCAACATCATAAATGATGACGTGACAGTTATAAAAATGTTAAAGTCTGATGTGATGTTGGACAAACCGATATATGTTGGTATGAGCATATTGGATATCTCTAAACTGCACATGTATCGCTTTCACTACGATCATGTGCAGAAGTTGTATGGAGAAAGAGCCAAATTACTTTTCACCGACACGGACAGTTTGTGCTATCACATTCGAACGGACGACGTGTATTTGGACATGCAGCAGAATATGTCCGAATACGACACATCCGACTACCACACCAATCACTTTCTGCATAGCAAAGCTAATGCGAAAGTGATTGGTAAGTTCAAAGACGAGTCGAATGGGGAAGCACCTTTGGAATTTGTGGGTTTAAGGTCCAAAATGTACAGTCTGCTACTTCCTGGGGATTACGAGAAGAAAACCGCCAAAGGTGTCAAAAAGTCGTGCGTGGCCAAATACATTCGTCATGCTGATTATGCAAACTGTCTGTTCGGTGAATCGACGACGACTGCTAAATTCTTCACTATTCGCAGTGTAAATCATCAGCTTCACACCGCCGAAATTTCGAAATCTGCTCTTTCGCCGTACGACGATAAGAGATATCTAATAGATAATATCGCTTCGCTTGCCTACGGCCATGTGTCGCTTGAATGCTAGTCCTCAACTTCCTCATTGTATATAACAATTGTATATAATTCTTGTAAAAAATTATTGTATAGAAATTAATGCCAATACTTCTAGCAATTTCTGCAGAACATAACTTGAATTGCCAAAACAGCATACGAAAAGATAGTGTAAATATTTGTGGAAAACCAAGTTGGTTTGGAAAGAATCGATGCTTGATGTGGTCACTGTGTGTATTTGTTGACTACTTTTTTATATTTTTATAATAGGCCTATCCTATAATTCTTGCACATGATTCTTGTATATTTCTTGTATATAATTATTGTATAGAAATCACATGGATTTTCTTTTTGCGCTTTGTGAAAACATCATATGGAAAGATTGTGTATATAATTGTAGAAGATTAAGTTGACTTGGAAAGAACAGTTGAAATTTATATCGGTTGTATGTATTTGAGGATTACTTTTCGAATAGTAAAGATATTTGTGGAAGCATGTGTTCGCTTGGAAAGTTCTGATAAATGATGTTTTATGTATTTGATGAACACTTTTTCATTTTCTAAAGACAATTCGAAGATTTAAAATATGGAACTTTGTACATAATTTTTCGTCATTTCTAGATTTGGAAAAAGTTTTGGTGAATGACTTATGCTATAACTTTCCATTGCATTATTCACCGATTGAGTTGTGGAAGAAAAAAAAATTCTCAAACGAGCGACTTTGTGTTTCTTCCAATATAGAATATGCTTGTGATTCTATAAAAATCAACAAATATCTTGGACGACCAATAAAGTAAAGAATTGAGATTACAAATGAATGTCTTCTCTACTTACGATAAAATTCAGAAGTTGTCTTCCTGGGCGGCTCCGTGATAAATTATAGACTTTGAATGTTTGTATATGCACAATATACATTTTAGAAGTGTCCATTCATGCAGATCTGAAATATGATTAAACGTTTGGGAGGCATGGGCTGGGTCCAACGAAAATACGTCAAGTGAAGCTGAATTCATCTAAGGTCATGTGCACCTCTTACTCACATACTTCACCATCGCTTAAGCTAAGACTGAAAGGAAGTACGAGAAGTGTTTCATTGATTTAAATTTAATGTGATAGCCGAGAATGAGTTCAATAGAGATCATTACTGAAATAACGAGTTATATAATACACAAAGAAGTCTCTTCGTTGAAAATGTTTAAGCTTTGGTTTGAAACGGATTACACAAGTTACACGCAACCCAGTCCATCTGGTTTAAATGGTCTAATGCACAAGACGAGGCGTTTTTCAGTTCCGGCAAACGCTCGTGCAGTAATGGAATCTTCTTCAGCAGAAGATCCCACTCTTCCAAACGCAGAGCAATGCCACTCCGAGTGGGACGCTCTCTGGTGGAGTTTGGAGGAAGGAAATAACGACGGATATTCACGCACTTGAATTCCTTGTTGATTGAAACATAGTAGCGTCCTCCAACGTGTTGGTAGAAGTCGACTGCCTGCCCCGATTTGAGTAGATCGACATTTCTCTCCATTTCGTCGAAATGGCTGAGGAATCTCACCCATGCTGCCTTGTTGAACGAGGCTCCCTTCTTGGTTGGGAAAGACTTTCCATTTTCCTCATCGTATTCGCGTATGTGCACCATTATTTCGTCCTTGTACACACTGGATGTTAGATAGCGTCTGTTGCCGATGGATTCCTTAAAGAGATGATTGCCAGTCTACAACAAATGAGTGACATAAGAATTTAAAGACTTGATCAAAAATAAAATAAAACATACACACCCGCATGCACACACACACACACACACACACACACACACACGCCAACAATAAACGCAATTTCATAATCGTGTACAAAGGTAATATAATGAAAACTTAATTATTTTCTTAAAATACTAGAAGTTTTAAAATACTCACTGTGGCTGGAAACATAGTTCGCCTTGTAAAATTCATCGTCAAAGGTGTATCCATTAAGATATGAACGCAATTCACCAATCTGTAAGTTTCGGAATTAGAAGATTATCCTTGTCAACAATGTCAAGAAGAATGAAATTGCACATATGCTCAATCTTTATATTGGTTGGAGCGCATTAATATGATCTGTGCATGCTTGCCATTGGTTGTCAGCAATTATTATGAGAGGCCGCCACATTGGTATCAATATGTATGGAAGCCTGTGATTGGTCGGGTCGCTGTCACATTTTCAGGTAGCCTATGTGTATTTGATAGCACTACGCGCATATACACACATAATCATATACACATCGAGTGGGGGTGTCTCCCAATGTGGACGACTTCGTTTATATTGCGCAACAGGGGGTCGTCCCTCGATCGCTAATTAGATTAGCGCGCCGTGGGTGGTGATTAACGTCGTCTGTGTGGGATGGGATTGCTCGCCTGCCATTGGCCAGTACGCTGACATCGCTATGAATATTAATTAGGTCATATGACGTCATAAGAGGTCAACAGGTAAACAATACGCTGTCACAAGTAGTTATTTATATCGGGTGATATAGTATCACCAGTCTGTTTTGGGAATTTTGATCGAGTGTCACCACTCTATCTACTACTTCTGATATTTATTAAACGACACTTTATTAACAGAAACCGAAGACGAAAAGGAGCAGCAGCAGCAGCAGCAGCAGCAGCAGCAGCAGCAGCAGCACATGGTCTCCTGAAAGACTGCACATACATAATGTATATAGGAACTTGAAGTGACTTATCTCTCACTTGGCCATTCGCCGAGCAAAACAGCGTCTGCATAGCCTTTTCATCTTATTCTATGCTCAAGATTGATGTTAATATAATTTATTATATTCGTCGTCGTTTTGCTGGTCTTATTTGATTTTCCATCTCCGTCATTTTGATGGTGAGCTGCATGTAGCCTATATGGCGGATTTTCAAAGCTTGGGATTTGCAATCTATATGTCAGATTTTCACGACATGCTGGAGTCGGTTATGAGAATTTTTGGTCGACTGACGCAGTCTGGATCATTTGTCTAATAAATGACAGCATAGACTGATTATTATGGAGCGTATACGTTCGAACGTAAAGAAACGTCAATTGGGTTTTGAAAGGAGAGATTGAAGACCGAAGACCGACCGTCGAGTCACAGAATGCAAAGTCCATTGCCGACCGAAGCTGTGATACATTGCACATGACATGGTAGATCTACGCCACTCGTTACTAGCATACGGGTCGTTTACGTTGCCACGTGTCAGCTTCTTTCGTTAGTTACGACATGCTTATGCTCGGCTTATGCTTATGCTCGGCTTTCTCGTTAATGAATTTGCGCTGGATATTATTTACTACAACGCCACCGTTGAATTAGATGCAACGATTGAATGATGTCATAATATATGCTGCATGACATTCACTGACTGGTGCTCATTACTTTGTCTCTTAGTGTTCATGTCTCTTTCTTTGTCTCAGAAGTCCATCAGCCTAACTCACTTCGCTGGCAGCACATCCTGCAGAGCAGACAGCCGCCGATCCGGTGTCCCTTACTTCCATATTTCGAAGAATGGGTGACGCGTCAAAATCGCCAATGAACAAAATTGTGCTGTCAAAATCACCGAAGATCAAACGATTATCTCAAGCATTAATTGCGTTCAAGTTGACATGAACATTAGGGTTTATTACTTGCATTGAACCATTAGAACCATTTGGATTGTGTGGTTGGCGATTTTAACGTGGCTATTTTGGTATTTGACAATTTTGACGGGACTGTTTTGACAGGACTGTTTTGACAGGACTGTTTTGGCCGGACTATTTTGTCCGTTGACGATTTGAATGGGGTTGTTTTGACCGGATTCTCGGTACACTGCTAGCCAATTATATTTGACAGGAACGCTCATAAATAATCATTATGGACGTCAGCAATGGCCAAGACAACGACGACGTCACTGATAACGACAATGATGACGAGAGCAACGACAACTACAGCACTTTCGCGTGTGGGCCATTGACCTATGGACTTATTTAGCCCACTGGTCTATATATAGAGAAAGACAGATAAAGATAGATGGATAGAGACAGAGAAACATAGACAAAACAAGACAGAGACAGATGAAGAAGATAAATTGAGACAGAGAGATCGATACATAGAGACATAGGCAAAGGGATTGAAATAGGAGAGAGGAAAAGTGAAATAGACATGCAAGCAGGCAGGCAGGCAGGCAGGCAGACAGACAGACAGGCAGACAGGGAGAGGGATAGAGGGAGAGAGAGACGGAGAAAGAGAGAGAAACAGACAGACAGAGATAGAGAGAGACGGATAAAGAGAGAGAAACAGACAGACAGAGATAGAGAGAGACGGAGAAAGAGAGAGAAACAGACAGACAGAGATAGAGAGAGACGGAGAAAGAGAGAGAAACAGACAGACAGACAGGTAGGCAGAGGGATATAGGGAGAGAGAGAGGCAGAGAGCAGCTGTTGCTAATATATTCTGAATGCATATAATTATAATGATTATTGATGTGATGAGATTGGCATGCACCGTTGTTGCTTTCGTCGACTGGTGCAGAACTGAAACGCTCCGTAGATCATGGGATTGACGACAGAGTTGGCCATTCCAAAGAAGAAGATCCAGACGATGTATCGAGTGTCGATCTTCTGTGTATCGATGAAGAACGTGTGTACGATGAAGACGACCTGGTATGGCGTCCAGCAGATGATGAATGCAGCGACGATCAATGCCGTCAGACGCTGAGACTTCACCTTCGCTCTCAGAAAGAACCTCGCGCGACCATTCGACTCACGCTGTACGATCAGATCGTCATCTTTGCCAACACCGCCCGCTCCTAGAAAATATTGCTTCACGTCTTTATTACATGACCACCATCGCAATCATCATCGTTGTCGTCGTCATCATCATCATCATCATCATCATCATCATCATCATCATCATCATCATCATCATCATCATCATCATCATCATCGTCGTCGTCGTCGTCGTCGTCGTCATCATCATCAACAACAACAGCAACAACACGTTTAAAGTAAAATAAAAATAATAGATGCGTCTGCAACAGCAAAAGCTAGAAAAACTTGCATGCATAGCCAGCATAGCCTTTTACCAATGGAACTATAAATTTTCTCAGCCTTCTTAATCTCAGTCTCTTAGTAGATAAATATGACATTGTGTTACTGCTAGTGTAACAATAAAAAAACCCAATAGAAGCAATTAAGCAATGCATCAAAATCAGTTGAAATGGGATCAGTCATCAGATCTTTTGCATTTCGGTAATAAAAGATCTGTTCACTGTCATCCTTAAGTTTGTCTTTCATACAGTCCATAAAAATCGTTTGCAAATGCGATTCAAATATGAAACCCATAAAAATCATCACATTTGCAATTTCTTTTAAATTTGTACACACCGTTACGTATATAATTATAGACTATATTTATAATCGGCCTTCTATGGTATAATACGAGTGAATAAAGGCCAGTTATAAAATAAAAACTGGTCGCAGCCATTAAATCTTTTGTCCTTCGGCGCTGACATCGTTCGTTAACCTGCAGCCTTCGCTTCATCACTTACCCGCAGCGTTCTGTCTACCACTTGAACGCTGATATGATACGCATATAATTACATATATATACAGGGTGGCCCATAAAAAGTGAGACCCCCTAGAATAATTGCAAATAATAAATTATTTAAACACTTTTTCTTCCATACAGAATCAGAAATCAAATTTAGTGTGTCCACCTCGGTTCTCAACAGATTTTGTCTAAATGTCGGCATCACTGGTAAATGCTTCTGTTTAAAAACCGCCCAAGGAATTTTGCCACTCTTCAACAATGGCCCGTTTCGAATATACAGGGGCAATCCTTGTCTTAAGACGTGATCACAATAGGTACCGTACACTCACTGTTCACCCTAGCTCCAGGTTCAACAATCACCACACATGTTTTCCCCATCCGAGACACACCGGCCGAAACCATGATGCAACGACTGAAATGTTCACGTGCGTGTATGAGTGACGAGTTCATTGCTGGAACATTTTTCTTGCATCAGAATAAACACAATCATTTTGAGAATTAACCCATTGTGACAAGAGTAGATGTCTTTTCGTCTGTAAACAAAATGCTGAGTGCATTTTTCTCTTTGAGAAATGCCAACTTCGCTACCGGTGTTTTAATTTGCAGTTTTCGTTTATAACCTGCGCTATTACGCGTTTGTTTTTCGGTAGAAGTTGCAAACATTGCTCTATAATGCGCTGCACTGTTCTTCGTGATGTGCCAGTTTCTCCTTAAATTTCCAGTTGACTCTTGTGACTGTGAGAATCAACATCCTGGATGAAAATCAGCTCACTTGTACACAGAATATTCCGTACCATTCCAACGAACTTCTGGTAGCCGCTTCATGATTCAAGCGCTGTCGTAGCTTACCATCGGCATCAATTTGACATAAAATATAAATATAGCGACCGGAAGTTCACTAAATACTGATGTCACACGCTGAGGTAATGAGCGAGGATAATTTTAAAGTTTAAAAACAGCCAAAAACATAATTTAATATTATTATATAAAAGATTTAACGAGGGGGTCTCACTTTTTATGGGCCACCCTGTATATATATGTATACTATATATATATATATATATATATATATATATATATATAGCGGCGATTCCATGTGGCTAAGAAAATTGGAAGATGACCAATTGGTGGCACGTGATTTGACTACTCCAATAACTTATGAACAGTCTGCACTTAAGACTTTTGAATTAAACCTGTTAACTGTCATCGAAAACTTTCTTTAACCTGCGAACATCTTTTCTCAGACATTTAAAATGGCTTTGATCTTTGATTCGAAACCATTGAAAGTGAGTAAGAAAGCGTTGATAATTCTTTAACAACGAGTTGCTTTTGGTTTCCTATTCCCTTTTAAACTTCTTGTCGTTAAGGTTTTAGTGAATCTATGCATGTCTGCTTTGTATGTATGTAGGCCTAGGTTATCCTAATTATAACGTGTGCAGGCCCATATCCTATATAATATATATGTAGGCCTATTTCATATATGAAGTATGTAGGCCTTTTATTTTTCCTATATAACGTAGGCCTATGTAGGCCTTTTCAGAAGGCTATGAAACTTCGTAGCCTTCATAGGCCACTTTAAGACCACTGAAAACTAGCAACTGTTTTTCGCTTTTGCAGATGCAAGAATAAGATGAAATTACTATGCAATGCATGATGCTCGGAGTGTCAAGTCGGAGGCTCTTTCTGACGTCAACAGCTCAGAGGGATTAGCTGGAATGTCTGGTATTAGGGCAACTACTTTCAACCTCCCTCCTCCTCCTTCTTCTCCTCCGTCCTCCTCCTCCTTCCTCCTCCTCCTCCCTCCTACTCCTCCTCCTCATCCTACTCCTCCTCCTCCTGCTCCTCCTGCTCCTCCTCCTCCCTCCTCCTCCCTCCTACTCCTCCTACTCCTCCTCCTCCTATTCCTCCTCCTTCTTCTCCTCCTCCTCCTCCTCTTCCTCTTCCTCCTCCTCCTCTTCCTCCTCCTTCTCCTCCTCCTCCTCCTCCTCCTCCCTCCTCCTCCTCTGTCGACCCCGGAGGCATCGGATGCGTCGGGTCATAATTCGGTTAGAGCAGATAATTAGGAGCAGCATAAACTGGTCACGACTAAGGTCTTGACGGAAATGTAAAAGACTGCAGACCATGGTGCTGGCGCATCTCATCTAATATTATGTAGAGGGCCTAGAGGCCTATATAATAATAATAATGATTATAATGATGATAATAATAATAATGATAGTAATTTTCCTTTATTCAACAATCCGGTTGACAAACCGCAACCGGTTACAGTGTAGCCTACAATTAGGTCTATGCAGTTCAAACAACTTACAGGAACTCAGATTACAGGATACACAAATCTTAACTAACTAACTGAACAGACCTGCAATACATAATGTGGTCTTTTAAATCGTTTAATTAGACTTGTTTGATCACTGTGTATGCGTGATGTTGGCGATGATGAAGGAAAACTGAATAGACCTAAGTGAAATTGAGCTTCTGATTGTTTGAGTACATCATAAAATTATAGTCAGCAGCTGATGAAGACGAGTAAGAAACATCTTGCAGCTCTTCCTACATGTACAATTGTACATGTTCACCTCTTCGGTATTTTGGGAGCGAATTGTCAACATAGGCGCAATCACGTCCTAAAAGTTGGAGGGGACCATAATGAATCACGCCCTAAAAGTTGGGAGGGACCATAATAATAAAGTTAGGGGACCACTCAAAAGTTGGGGGGGACGCGTCCCGTGGGTCCCATAGGGTGGTTGCGCCTATGATTGTCAAAAAATATCGCTACAAACTTTAAATCACATTTATAGCCTAAAGAAAAAATTAATAAAGTCGAGCGACTGTGATGATCCGACGACATTCTCTTTTGGTTGCAGCAGAACCGTAAGACATTTTGCTAATCAACTGATATAGCCTCGAGTATAATAATTATACCGTGCAACGTGAAGCCTTCCATCATTCTAGCAAAGACAAGGTTGAATTATTGGTCAGATGAAGAGGTCAGGACCTGCAATCCTGCATGGTGATTGGTGTCGCAACGCAAAATAATTATTTTATTCCCTGGAAGCGTCAATATATCAGACGGGAGATGGAGCGACCCGCGATCGCATCAGTCGCATGAATATAATATGATCATACAAATCATTATGATCATGAAAATCATTCTAATCATGAAAATCATTATACTCATGAAAATCATTATAATCATGAAAATCATTATAATCATGAAAATCATTATAATCATGAAAATCATTATAATCATGAAAATCATTATAATCATGAAAATCTTTAAGGGCCTATGTTGGTGAGATCGTTGGTGCAGCTTTGATGGTGGTATGCATCATTATTCATTAATATTCATTATTTCATAATAAAAAGCGGTCACAGATCACAACGATATTCTGCAGCCAGAATGTTGTATAGCGGTCTTCTCTTGGTCTCCGAAACTCTTAGCCACATTGTAGAGGAGGACATACATGGCTTGTTGTTGCCATCGCCTTTTGAGACTTATCTCCTGTTCGGACGCCTTTCTATGGCAACTACATGTAAGTGCTGCATGCAACGCATCTGCTTCGTCTCCATTGACCCAGATTAGCCATGCTTCCCCAATAATATCATTTCTCACCCAGATTATAGCCATGCTTCCCCCAATAATATCATTTCTCACCCAGATTATAGCCATGCTTCCCCCAATAATATCATTTCTCATATCCTACCACCGAGACGGTTTGCTTCGATTTTATTCATATTATGTTCGCATCCAATTAGGAAGCATCCAGGCATTCTCGCATGGCCTATATAAAGCCTCTGCCACAGAACTTACTGGAAGGACGCATTAACCTACATGTTACTGCCATCATTATTATATTAATGGCAAGGCTTCTGCATCCATTGGCGTAGGCAAGGGAGTTTAGGGGTTAAACCCCCCATTGCCCCATTGGCTTAGGAAAAAGTTTTTAAAAGGTTATTTATCCGCTTACATGTAAATAAGAAAAACAAAACAATTGTTTGTAGTAATAATTGTTTCTTCTTTTTGTTACTTTATTCTCTTTTTTATTATTTACTTTATAGCCTACTGTTGGGTTGGTACCAGGAAAGGCATCCGGCTATAACCCTTCCCCCCATCATAAATTCCTGGCTACGTATGCATGATCAATGTGCATGAGAAGAATAATTGCTGTCACTGTCAGACAAAGATATTAATTTAAATGCAGATTCACATATTCTAGGTTACAGAAAGCGTCCATAGAAGTGGACTATATATATATATATAATATATGTATAATATATATACATATTGTATATACATATAATATATAATATATATAATTATATAATATATAATATATAATATATAATATATATAATTATATACATATCATATGTATATTATGAAGTTCTAACTCAGAATTCTAATCAACTGACCGTCGTCGACCGTGGTGCGATGATTATTCAATCTGGATTTGCGTGCCACTGTGCTGAAGATGAGACAATAGGACGCGAGCATTGTTATCAGAGGCAGGACGAACATGACGAGAAAGGAGAGCATGCTGTAGAGTTGTTCCTGCCACTTGGCGCTGTATGATCCATGTGTTACGCACTGGTAGAAGACCTCACGGAACGGACCCTGAACGACTCGGAAAATGAAGAGCTGCGAACAGAAATAAAACAATCACAGTGTCCTACAACTCAGTCAAGAACATCTTTGTATAAGTCGACAAATCAATAACACTGCGTGTCTTCTCCTCCTCCTCCTCCTCCTCCTCCTCCTCCTCCTCCTCCTTTTCCTCCTCCTACTTATCTTACCTTCCTCATCATCCTCTTCCCCTTCTCCTTCTTTTCTTCCTTCAACTCCTTTCTCTTCTTCTTCCTCCTCCTTTTCCTCATCCTCCTCACTACTACTTCTTCTTCTTCTCCTCCTCCTCCCTTTCCTCCTCCTCCTCCTTCTCCTCCTCCTCCTCCTCCTCCTACTACTACTTATCTTACCTTCCTCATCATCCTCTTCCCCTTCTCCTTCTTTTCTTCCTTCAACTCTTTTCTCTTCTTCTTCTTCCTCCTCCTTCTCCTCCTCCTTATCCTCATCACTACTTCTTCTACTTCCTCTTCTTCTTCTTCTCCTCCTTCTCCTCCTCCTTCTCTTTCTTCTGGTCATACCAACAACTGATCTAGCATTAATTCTCCTGACTGTTTTTCTCTGTATTTATGTTTTCGTCTTCTTCTTCTGTCGTTTGACTCTCAGCTGCAACGATTTGATTTCATCAGCGAATCAAACGCAGGAATTGAACGCGACAGCAGAACACACGACATTATCATAATTGAGTTGTATATAGTTACGAAATTTGCATTTGTGGATGAATAATAATGTGTTTGCTTTGAAGTGTTTTGCAATCTATCATGTATCTCGCCTTTTGTTTCTGAATTAGTATCTCAGATGACAGTCCGTGGCTAATATTAGAGATGCTCCCGTTGCTGTGTTCCGCGTTACCTGCTATTTAAATATATTTATTATAGCCTTTATTTTCTTTCTCTTTCTCTCTCATTTGTAAGCAACTTCTCAAAACTGACTTCGTTACCCTTCCGACGACTGATGCCCCCGATTGTAGGATATTACCCCCTCGGCATTATAACCCCCGGACAAAAGCTTCCCGGATAAAATGATCCCCATTTTGCGTGGGACATTATCCTTCCCCCCTGTGAAAATCGAGGCTCTTCCGTGGGTCACGTGGTGAGCCCAGTTGGCAGGAATGGAGTCACAGGAGCCACGGATGCATCATGGGGCTCTTACCGAGGCTTTTGCTTTATTTTTACTAAACCCCAAACTATGCCTTTTGCCGTGCTAGAGTCGGGAGCGTTTTCGAGTAGCCTTCTTGAAGAAGCGCTACATAAATTCTGAAACGAATGAATGAATAATTTCATGTAATGTCAATCATCGCAAATTTCTCATCGCCGCATAATATATATATATATATAAAACTGCAGGTGAAAGATCAGCTTTCTCACTGACGCAGTGACGCTTATTAGTCAAATCCAATTTGAATAATTGCATGGGTCGTGTTCGGCAGCAGTCACAACCCACGGCAGCCAGACAGAGAAAAAATATATCAAGTGACATGAGAACATACAAAGACGAACGAAGAATGTCCTAGGGACCGAGACGAAATTCAAGACGTCCGTCCGAATAATATATCGACATTACATATGGAGATTTCTCTCAACCAATCAGAAGTCCCTATTTATGCAATCCTAAATTCACAGCGACATGAATATTCATCACTATATGACCAAAACTTCATCGTCTATTTCATTTAAAATTGTTCAAGAAGTTTCTCATCAACTTGTTGCTGCTGTTTAGCGACACTGCTGCCATTTCAAAGATAATTCTTGTCAACCTCCTCCCTTGTCCATGGTTGGGACTGGCACTGGCAGAATGCAACCATGCAGCGGTGTAGTTTTTCTCACCAGCTGAACGTTGGTCTTCGTCTTTGTAAGTAACATGGAATCTCGTCGTCTTTCTAATGAGCATAATTAAGATGTAGGGCACAGATGATACACAATTATAGGCTTTACAGGTCGTTGAGCAACTCATTCTGCCATGCTATTCATGTGTATATATTCCGCCGTCTAGGCATTGCCGCCCGGAGCGACGATCTGATGTCTCGATCTGATGTCTCGATCTGATGTCTCGATCTGATGTCTCGATCTAATGTCTCGATCTAATGTCTCGATCTAATGTCTCGATCTGATGTCTCGGAATGATGTCTCTGTCTGTTAGTTAGCCTACATGATGATCTATCGATTCTATCCAATACTTCCGGCGTTGCAAGGCTGGCATTATGGAGTTACATATCAGACTGGCAATTATTCTTATATTTAGCAAAGCGCTATACATGTAATGTGGTAAAATATACGAAATATGAATTATATTATTCATGCGAATTGACTCCTTTCGACTGTATTAACCATTATATATGCGTTGTCACGATCTCTGATCTGAATGTTGACTGTAGACAACTAGACAACTGTGACGACTGTTTGCAGTCGATTGCAAGCGAAATGCCAAGAACAATTATTGGTCGCTGCGTTTGCTATGAGACATCGTCAGCAGATAGATCAAAACAATAAACAATGAAGAAATTACCAAACAGAACTGTCAGTGATGTCGAGCATAGATCCTGCCAACGGTCATCCGCGTCTCTTATAAGAAGAACATTGCTTATCCTAATTTTCGTTGTATTAAGTCTTCACTCAATGTTAGGGATAGGCTAGTAGCAATTCACGGTAATAAATTTTCAAATAATTTTAATTTGTAAAAACATACATCAAAGTAGCCAGGCGCTGTTTCTGTGTAATGTCACACACGTGTCAGGGTCAAAGTTCGGTACACAGGTAATTAATTTCTACAATTGTAGACCATCATCATTTCGATTCATTTGACCGCCTGACCAATGTCGGCGCCAGCAGACTTTCTTGTATAGCCGGGCATAGTTTTGGCAGGCTTACAAGTAACCAGGGCAGAGGGTGCTTAATATGACAGGCAAGAGCTCATAAAAAATATAGTTGCCATAAAGATATTTAATTTCACAGTAGCCTATATGTAGACCACATATACCGCGTGTTTGTCATAAATCCTGTTGTGACCTTCTATATACATGGTCAAAGGTTACATGGGCGAAGCTCCGAAAGCCAAACGATTTTGTAAAGCAAATAATAACATATCATAAAGCATTCAAAAAATCGTGTTTCGAGTAGCAGGCACAACAGTTATCAAAATGAAAAGTTAAACAACGGCAAGTAAAAGTATGCCCCATCAAATTCTGGGCAGGGAAATTTTGAGAGTCTTCTTTTACCACGGCTGTTCATGGCATTTGGGAAGTTTCGCGCATATAACCATAACCACAGTTTTTATTGCTCAAAGTAACAGTTGACAAAACATCTTTATTACATATAGCCTAGTGTATATAGAAACTAACAGAAAGCATATGGAACAATTCACAGCATTTTGGGAAATTTCACGCCATTCGCAGCAAACGCCGAAAATAACAGAATTCCTCGCTTCCTTGACTTCGTGAATTTCTATCATTTCATGATGTCATTGCGAACTCAAAAGCTGTTATGCTATTCTAGTCAATTTTTATATTTCATAAGCAGATTCCATTTGCTTCCTCCTGTCGTTTTATTGTTTAGTCATACGCAAAGTTTTTGTACCTCCGTCGATTGCTAAAATTATTGCTGACAACAATAGGCCATTGGAAATGGGTACAAGCTTGATTTGATTCGAAGTGATAAGTGTGACTTAATTGTCTCATCTTTTGCTTTTTGGTTTATTCTTCATCAAATTGTGGTGTGTATTAATTAAAAGTCTTCATAGTTACTTGGGGCCCTATTTAGCGGAATTTCCTCTCTTCTTTTGTGTCCTCATTCTTTATTATAGAGTTTTCCTTGACCTCGCACTACGGGTCTAGGGTTAACTGATCACACTGGTATCACTCTACTTTATAACCACTGGGTCTAAATAATCTGGTTTTTTAAAATCTATACCTGTGGGGTATCCCAATACAGGTCCATAGCCTATAGCTTTCTTTAACTAATTAAGGTTTCGCTCTGATTATTGTCTGATTAATTTGTGATACTTGTGATGCTTTGTGTAACCTAAGGCTTATTCCTGCTCTAATGTGCCTGATGCACGAGGACCAATAAAAAAAATTGATTGATTGATTGCTCGGCCTTAGGTTGTGCGGGGCACAAAGGAGTCTATGAGTGGTCTCATGATTCTCATCTTGACTGCGACCGATGGACATAGGCCTACTATGGCCTACATGTTACCGAACTATAAATTATAGACTTCGTGACGAGCCAAAATTAATTTCTCCTTCTTTGTCGCGTATGCTTTGGAGTTCCTTGATCTAGTTATAGGTTTTCATTTAGTCTATTAATTTTCTAACAGTGTCGTTAGAAGGAAAGTATGATCGGTTTGTTATTTGTCGATGACATCATCATTCAATTAACCATTTCTAGCGATGAACGATGCTTGCACCGTACGTAGAGTTAATCACAGTAATCACATTATTCGTGCACTGGATATTTCACATTATTCGTGCACTGGATATTTCACATCATTCGTGCACTGGATATTTAGCATTATTCGTGCACTGGATATTTCACATCATTCGTGCACTGGATATGTCACATCATTCGTGCACTGGATATTTCACATTATTCGTGCACTGGATATTTCACATCATTCGTGCACTGGATATTTCACATTATTCGTGCACTGGATATGTAAGCGTATTTAATATAGGCCTAGTACAGCGGCCGGTTGATTGTGTGTACGCCAGCGATAAACGGGCCAGAGAGCACAGCTGCGTTTTAGGCGCGCGATTTGAGACGACTGTCCAGACGAGGGTGCGCGTACAAATGAAAGATAGAGAGAAGGAGGGAGTGCTTGAAAGGAAGAGTGGCGAGATAGGCTGTGATGAGTATAGTAGTTGCTGTTTAGTTGTAGTAGAGAAGAGTCGTTGTTGCTGTGATAATGCAAGGATAGACATTATCGTGTTGTTGCTGCTGTTTCATCTTTACGTTGGATTTGATTATAATATACTTTGTAAACTGTCGTCGTTGTCGTGAAGTAAAACAAGTGAAAGACTGTAGATCTTTAACTAGCGAATAGATTATTGAAGTCAGTTAAGTCCTTAGGGATAGGTCTTAGGCTGAAGAACGATTATAAAGCTACCGAGGAGACTGGAGGTCAACCAGAGGATAGAAGGGGTTGACAGGATATTTCACATCATTCGTGCACTGGATATTTCACATTATTTGTGCACTGGATATTTCACATCATTCGTGCACTGGATATTTCACATCATTCGTGCACTAGATTTTTCACATTATTCGTGCACTGGATATTTCACATCATTCGTGCACTGGATATTTCACAGTATTCGTGCACTGGATATTTCACATCATTCGTGCACTGGATGTTTCATGTCATTCGTGCACTGGATATTTCACATTATTCGTGCACTGGATATTTCTGTTCAGTATTGTCGAATTCGATTGCATCAATGTCCCATGTAACTAATCACTAGAGCGCTGTGCAGGACAGTGGGAATGAATACTTGTTGATTCTGTAGACGACTCAGTTCAGTGTCAATTATGCAAATCATAGCGGAACATTCCCAGCGATTCGATGCGAAACAGTCACATAATTCACGTCTTCTTTTTTCTTTCTTCTTCTTCTTCTTCTTCAGGTTCTCTGCCCATATAATTATATAGGTAGGTTCGAATGCAAAATGTTGCCACTCCATCCTCCGTTGTGCCTTCTCCTTGAGTTTTTGGTATCCGCGTGCTCCATCATCCAGTCCAGCATCATCTGTCTCGGTCTTCCCTTTGTTCTTTTCCCGTCCATTTTCCCTCGATCACTAGTCTTAGTAAAGAATCTTCTCTTAGTGTGTCCAATCCTTTTTCTTTGCCTTTATTGTATCGTTCTTATCAGTGTTCGTTCTTCTCCAATTCTTCACATCACTTCTTCGTTTTTTCTGCTCTGTGCCGCGGATCTTTTCCATTCTTCTCCATGTCCACATTTGAAATGCCTCTTTTTGTGACTTTTGTTCTTGGTTTGTCACAAAAGTGGATAAACTCACTGAAATTAATATAACTTTTGTTCTGTTTGTAATTTTTATATATGGCTGCCGTGCGTAAATAGGCCTATGAATTACGTTTAAGCAAATCGCAAGATCTTTAGAAGTTTACTTTTTGGCTCACCATGTAGGCTACATACTTTATTTTCTAAATTGCTTGCCACACTTTAATTTACATACACAATGGTCTATAGTTTCTAATCAACCATTCTAATTTATATTGTTTTCTGAGCTGAGCTGTCTACAGTGTCTGGGTAATCCATCCTAATAAGAAATGGCCTAGAGGTCAGTCAGTCAGCAGCGGATGCAACTCTCTTCAAAGGCGCCGTGGAGTCTAAGACTTGTCTGACTGAGAGTAATGACTTCTGTAGAACACGAGAAGAATTGCTAATAATGAAGGAGATGCAACGGGATCCAGAGCCGCACTGACCTAGTTGTTCTTAGCTTTGATGAAATTCGGGAGACAAGCTGCCTCATTATGGCGTGGAGTCGAAGTCGAACCCACGTCTTATGCATGTCCACAGCAGCACCCCTCCAGGTACATATTAGGCCTATAATATACGTAGGAGACGGAGAGGGATAGGGAGAGAAAGAGGGAGAGAGAGACAATAAACAAGGCAAGTACATACTCCGAAAATGATTGCGGATTACATAGCGGCGAATAAGTTAGCTGGAAGGCAAGAAATCATGCAACATGATATGCAAAAAAGTTACGCAGAATGCAAAGTAGAAGGAATGATAAGAAGCAAAGAGAGAAAGAAGACGAAGAAGAAGAAGAAGAAGAAGAAGAAGAAGAAGAAGAAGAAGAAAAAGGCAAAGTTTCATCAAATGGGAGGAGGAGACAGAAAGAGGCCCTGATATAAGCGACTGATAGGCATACCTAAGAAGTGATGATGATGATGGTGCTCTGCCCGTAGGCAGGTTCATTGGCTTTACGCCCCTGAGGATGAGATGAGTGAGGTGGTTACCCGTTGCCTTCCCCACAGACAATGATGGGTAAGCAACTTGCCCAAGGTCGCTCCGCAGCAGCTTGCACCCCTGCGTCCCACACGTACTAGCCCGAGATATCTAAATCTCTGAATGTCAACTCCCAGTCCGGGGCTTGAACCGCAGTCCGTTGCAACCAACACACGAATGCCGCTCTCGCTTACCGGTGTAGCTAAGTAGGCCAGTTACCTAAGAAGTAGGCCTGTGTTAAAAAAAGAACGCAAAAATGGGCGAAAGTGAGAATACATGTAACTAATAATCTTCGTTTAATTTCAAAGTGACACAACGTTAGGCCTATATGATTACAATATTATTCATAGTAGCCTATGAAGGATGATCACAAGTTATGGCAGCACTTGAATCTAACAGCGGCAGCCGTGCAAGGCTCCACAACGTCATAAGCCTGCTGCTCAGTTTACCAACGCCAGACCAATGCTAAAGCAGTTCTGGCCACGTAGACATTATGCTGCTGTTGCTCATTTATAGGTGAAATATCTTCTGCAACTTGCAGCTGTGGTTTGCACACATTGCTGTATAATGACTGATTGTAAAGTTTGCTGCATATTTAGCTTTGTTTTCATTGACAACCATTGGAAAGCCAAGTAGCCTATGGCTTACCGTATTTTCTTGCAACCTAATATTCGCTTAAGCTGCAGTAATTCTGTAATGATTCAAAAATTACTCTTCACGTTGAATTGTAATTTCATTCCAGTCACGTGTGTCTCGCATCTGTCGATCCTTCTTCCACGTCAACCAACGGACACACATTTTATGCGTGACCTCAGCTTTCGTCATCTGATTGTGACGTCCCACTTCTTTCTCCTCTCCTGCTGACACCGATGCCTCTGAAATATTATTCCCTTAGGCCCTACATAAATGAATGCATGCACGTAGCCTACATGCGTTTCTTATTTACACACGCATCAAAATAACAGGGAATTATCTCTGGACGTCGTTTGCAGAGCTTCGAGAGACGTTGAGCTGCATCTGATCATTTTGTGAGATCGATTCGTGTCGTTAAATAAGAATAACAATTATATAGCGCTTCGTTGTCAGATGCAATGTATGGCCACTGAGCAGTCGCGGCTGGCTCATCAATTTACAAATCGTTGAGCGAAATTGAAATACTTGAGACAGTGATAAGTAATGAACACTCCGATGGACCCAGTGGCGTAGCAAGGAATTTCTGATGAGGGGGGGGGGGGGGGTTATGGCCGGATGCTTGTTGTTTTCTTATATAATTGGACAAATAACCTTAAAAACGTTTTTTCCTAAGCCAATGGGGGGTTATCCTCCAAACCCCCTTCGCTACGCCACTGGATAGACCACTGCAGAATGATTCGATGCAGATTCATTTGCATGGTAGCTACATTGTATTTACGACTGAACTCGAACCATAGATACCATGCATGCAGAGGTGAAACTGATGTTGCTGCTTTGCCTCTATTAACGTTCCAACGCTTAAATAAAACACCTATAGCTTAACTCAAAGTAATTCGATATGACATTGTTGGTTGAGAATAGGCAATAGATTAATACATCGCTCATTTGTATGCATACATGGAATACAAGTAGGCTTAGTAGTCGGTTGAATATAAATCTGCGTTCCACTCAACACTTCAAGTTACATGACTGTAGTCTTCGGACAAATAAATCTCTGTGCATGGTTGCATTAACGCTTGCCAAAATTAATGCGTGACAGATGACAAATATAATTTTTATGAGTTTTATAGCAGAATGGAGCATTGAAGCAACGTTGGAAACACGTGGATAGACTCAGGGATCCCGTCCTAAAGAAAAAGGAACCGGAACGCCGGACACTCACGACTAGGGGGTCTGGGGGAGCGTCGTGAGCTCCCCCAGTGGGGTCTGACAACGGATTTTAGGGCAATTGCTGCTGAATAGAGCCCGTTTTAGCCACTTCATTTTACTAATTTTGCTATTTTTACCACTGGATTCTTAGACGTTCTGTGATAAGTAATCTCTTTCTCATCCACTATTTATTTATGCGGAATTCCTTAGAGCCAACTCGTTTCACCCGGATTCTTCATTGCACTTTGAGCTACTTAGGTTACCGATAAAAATTACTGTGTAGGATACTGGTAGGCCTACTTCCATATTATTAGGGCCTACCATGAAATAATCAGACTGCTTATTATTTTTAGCTAAACATGGAGTCAAAAGCAATGCATGAAAATAATAATAGTTGTATGCTATGGACTACTGTTATTATGCAATGTGTCTGGCTTCTATAGGCGATTATTGACACGGATTAGTTCTCTCAACTTTATAGTCTGTGCACATCTGACACTACTACACTAGCACTATGCAAAGATGCAAGACGAAAATAATGAAACGAAATATTCCAGTTAAGAAATAACACAATGAAATAAAATTGTCAGTAGTTGCATACTATAGACAATAGCAAAAGCCATTAAATTCAGTCAAATATTTTCCGCATGTGATAGTAACGTGGCTCTTCTCGGTCCTCGCATTTCCTGGACTGATTTTCAAATGCGCCACGGTGACCGACAGCCAACCATTTCTTCACATACGGAAGCGGGTTGAAGTCCTGCAAGGACGGCCCAACAAGTTTCACAAAAATTAATTTGGATAAACGGTCAACACCTAGCCTATTCCGAAGAGGCGTAGGCCTACATATTATGTTCATTGTACTGAAGCCACGTTCGGCATCCGCTGATGTTACAGGGATTGTGCTGACAGCGAAATTGATATCCGTCATGTCATCAGGTATACTGGAACCCCCATTATCAATGAAATCTCGGAAGCCTCTACGGGTCTTATCAACGTCGACACGCAGTCTCATGCAAAGTTTGGCAAGTCGCTGTTCACCGTCGTTCCAGGGTGTTGTCACGTCCGCTGGCCACGAGTGTTTGTTCAGCACCTGCAACTGATGACACAATAATGGATATTGTTTTTTTTATCTCTAATGAACTAAGAAGTAAAAAGAAACACATAGGCCTAGACCTAATTGCCATATCAATAATCAATCAATCGACAACAATTATATAATTAGGCCCTATAGCATTCCTTCAAGATCCTTACTCAGAGGGGCTCCCAATCGAAGCGCGATCAAAAAAGAGAAGTCTTGAAGAGACCATAAAAAGGAACCCAAAGAATCAAGGGGTGGCAAGCAGAAGCCAAGATTAGTCGGAGCTCGATCGTATACTGAACAATGAATGAAAAGAATCTACAATGGATGACAGGGCCTTTCACGTCGCACAACCGAGTAGACTATACAGTAGTCTTCTTGCACATAGGTCATAGGCTTATCCAGAAAGACAAGCAACCACTTAAAATGTAGGAGATATCTTTAGTTGATTCCTAGCAATATCACTTGAGCTGGCAATAGTAGACATTGTGTAAGCATCCAAGACATAGCTTGCTACAGACAATAAGCTATAGGCCGCCTATAGACCTAAATTAGTCTAGCTACACATTTCCGAAGCTTGGACTAGGCAAAAAATTGTAGGGGCCTATAATATTCATCACATAGGCCTAATGGATTAAGTAAGGATTTCAGTGTAACTGAAAGTTCATGAAATGCAGTAGGACCTATCATAATTATAGGTATAGGCCTAATTATATGTAAGTTTAGTCGTTACCTGTGAAATTAGTTCTTCAAATTCTGATTTATTCCGGGATGACTGAGCTGTGTTCTCAGCAGAAACGTTGGAAGCAATAACCGTAGGCCTATAAAGGCGACTACGCAAGTTATCGGCCAGACTCAATGGGTTGCGTCTTTTTGAAAAGTAATTCAGCAGATCGGCGTCTCTCAAGCGCTTCATCGCCTTAGTATTTAAACTAGACGTAAAACTTAAATTAACCTCGTTCTCTGTTTAAATAGAGAAATTAATGGAACTGTATCGACTTTATGGTGGAGTGAAATGTAAAAAAATAGCTAAAACAAATTTTAATTTTGCATTGCATCTTCTGCCCTCTACCGGCAGTTTAGTTTGTTAAAATTCATTATTTTTTTCATAAAAGTTACATCTCATTAAATAACTTTTTATTTCTTCAACTATTTGCAGATATTCCAACTTTGTGTACAAAGTCCGTTCATTTCAGAATATAGGCCCTAATAAAATATCATGTGTAAAAAATGTAAGCGGTAACGGAGTTATTAATTTTTTATATGTCTCGAGTCCCGATCGACAACATAAAAATGCTAAAATACACATAATTCTGCATCCCTTGACCAATTGTTATGATTTTGGTGTCATATGATTAGAATTTATATATATAGGCTTGCTAAAACATATGGAGTCATTTTAACTTAGAAATAAAAATATCGTTGGCGCTATAAATTAATGGAGTCATCCAAAAGGAGAATGAGACAGAGGGTTTACCTATGTGTATACATGGACTCTGCATGACTAGGGCTGAGCTCAACATGAGCGCAGAGAAAATTATACGAAATAAAAAACGACGCCGTACATGCAAGAATTATTTTATAAAAAGGAACCGGAACGGCGTTCCGGTCGTCAAAAAAGGAACCGGAACGGCGTTCCGGTGCGTTCCGGTCCGACCTGTTCCCTGGATAGACTGCTTGAGACAATCATATCGAAATATGTAGGCTATATACATGTAACTGACCTCAAGTAACAAATAGAGTAATAGACCATGAGCATTGTTAGAGACATGCATGCAAATGGTTGGGTCGCTACCAGCACAGCGAATGCAAAAGCATTCAAAGGGTTTAATCGGATAACAAAGGCAGAGGTAGACACACAGACACACAGTCAGTGAGACAATGAGAGATATAGCCTACAATTATACATTATATAAATAAAGAGAACATCGCAAGGAAAGAAATATGACACCGGATAAGAAAAAAATAAATAGAATGACAGTTTATTTTTTTAAAGAATGGTTGTAGATGGCCAATGTGATTAAGTAAAAGAAGATAAAAAATATTTAGGAAACGATGACAAGAAGAAATACTAAACTAACCAAGCAGACGCACAACAACCATGGCATATAGAAGTAAATGTGGAACGCTATATATATATAGGAGAAGCGAAGCAGGAAGGACAGAAAATTGTACAGCAAATTATTTTTTATATATAAATTATACAATACACGAATACGCGCGACGTCTATCAAGATTTCTTTGTCTTCGGCATAATGTTTATAAAATGGAGTCGATGATTGAAATCAGCCCTGGAGTTCGGTGGAAACAATTTGTTGGATCGTATTGGTCTGCATAAAGACACGCATCAACACATCATTTTGTCCCTCTCACAGTGTAATTTTGTTCAGGTAAATTGAAATTTTCTCCGTAGTTTTGTCTCAAGGTCCACAGCTGTTATTAGGTTACACAATAACAGCCGACTGAGAAGGAAAGACCAACTTGATTTTACAACCTATAGATCCAATATCGTCTGGGAAATTATGCTTTTGTTTGCTTTTGCATGGTGCAACAAAATTCAACTTTGAAAGGCTTTTTCTGTAAGTCTAGGTCTCTCTTAGACACAGACAGCGGTGTTAATGCTGGAGAGAAGAGGAAAGAAATTTTCAAAAATATAAAGGTGGCAAAAGATATAAGTAGTCTGAATGGGCAATGAGGAACGAAAGTAAGAAGTGACAATTTTATTAACGAAAGAGTCTGTGAGCGAAAGGAAATAGGCCGACAGGTCTTAAATAGTCTCATGAATATGTCTGGCAAGAGGCCCGCAAGATGAAGAATGGTAAAGACAGAAAAGAGAACCAGAATTGGAGGGAGGAAAGGAGAAGGTGTACGTAGGACTAAGGGAAAGGGCAAACGAAAAATAATGAGAATAAAACATTAGCAAGGAGATGGGATAATTGAATTTTAAAAAGAAGAGACTGGAATGCGAAATTTACATGCGGCAGAGGAATCTGGGTAGAAAAAGAAGACAGAGAGAACACAACGAAGGACAAGATCAATGAACAAAAAAGTCAACATAGAATTACTGAGAAGCTGAAGATGAGAAAATTAAGAATGAACAGAAGAGAAATAGGGAAGATGAAGAAGAATAGTGAGAATCTAGAATAGATTATGTTTAAGGATTGAAGGAAATTAGAGAAGATAAAAGAAAGACAAGAAGGTCAATGGAGAAAGAAGAGGAAGGTGGACGGAGGACACGGGAGGAGGAGAAGGAGATTAAAGCAAGACAAAGGGAGAAGAAAGTAGAAAGACCAAGAAAAGGAAGAAGAAGAAGAAGAAGAAGAAGAAGAAGAAGAAGAAGAAGAGGAAGAAGAAGAAGAAGAAGAAGAAGAAGAAGAAGAAGAAGAAGAAGAAGAAGAAGAAGGAGA
Organism: Lumbricus rubellus; assembly: GCA_945859605.1. Classification (NCBI taxonomy): domain Eukaryota; kingdom Metazoa; phylum Annelida; class Clitellata; order Crassiclitellata; family Lumbricidae; genus Lumbricus; species Lumbricus rubellus. The sequence continues at coordinate 15,704,056 of OX243820.1, read as the reverse complement.
AAAGGAAGGACAAAAAAGATGGTAAATGCAACTGTCTCTCTCTCTTTATTCGATTTACCTGTCTTTTAAAAAATGTCGTTTCGAGCTAAATAATTATGCGCAACTAATTAAATTCTAGTTGCGCATATAGTTGCAATATGATAGTATCATATATTATAGAATAGTAAATATTAGCATTATGATTAAAATAATTATGCGCAACTAATTAAATTCTACAGAGGAAGACAGCCAAAGACTTGGATGGACAACGTCAGAGAGGATCTGAAGATGATGGATATCAGTATGCCAAGAGCAAAGGATCTCATCAGAAATAGACAAGTCTGGAGAAGTCATGTGAGAGCCTCATCGTCGTCGCATGACTGACGAAGGAGAGAATTAAAGAAGAAGAATTAAATTCTAGCAAAATGAAATAGAAACTGGAATAGGCTACGTTGTACAAAATAGTAGTCCTATTTGCACAGATATTAACAGTAAGTTATACTCATTGTAACACGGTTATATCATAATTATATTATAATAGTAAATAGGTCTAATAACATCAAGGCCGATGGTCATATAATAGTAAATAATATCACGCTATAATTATTAGGCTATAGCAATTCGTGTAATACAAGAAAATTATTCTCGTTTTTACAAATTTTCTGGAGGGATGCCATCTCTGTTAGTTTTAGCTGGACGAAATAGTATTCATACAAATATAGGCTATAGGCCCTATAAAGGCTACAGTAAGTTATAGGCCTACTCATTGAAATATGATAGTTTCATATAGCCTATTATGGAATAGTGAATATTAGCATTATGATTAAAATAATATAATAGTAAATAATATCACGGTATGTTAAGGCACTAATTTACAATGATGTAAAGAGCAACTATAACTATAACTATAATCATTTTGTCAAATTCTTATTGGAGGGGAAGGAATGTCACTCCTGGAGGGGAAACTTTTCCACCACCACAGACGTCTAGATTAAACACCGCCTGTCCATGTATTGTGTTTCCCAAGGAATTATGATCGGGATTAAGTCTTATGACCGGGAATTATGTCAGAAGGATTATAATTAGCTGAGGTTTTGTCTGGAGAATTACATTCGCAGGATTACGTTCGTCTATCGAAGAATAATTGTATTATGTTGTGATCAGTAACTTTGGCACACGGTTGTTTCGCCATCCACGGCGTCCTCGTAAAATGACTTGCGTAAAATAATCGAATAACCTCGAGAAGCCGGATATGCTGGAGACAGCTATTCGTCCGTCGCCAGACCAATGAGACCAATGAGACCAATGAGACCAATGAGACCAATGAGACCAATGAGACCAATGAGACCAATGAGACCAATGAGACCAATGAGACCAATGAGACCAATGAGACCAATGAGACCAATGAGACCAATGAGACCATGCACCTGTGGCCACCGTCCGTATAGCCGTCTGTAGCTGCATGATACATTCTGCGACCGAAGGTTGATGCCGCTCTATAGTCATCTTCTTCTTTTCTCTCGCTTCACCGGATTAATTCCAGGTTCACTGGCGCATAAATATTTCTTTCCTATCTGTTGGTGGATCAGTTCACTCACTCACAGAAGGCGACGACAGAATGCGAAATAACTCGACTGAGGCGCAACATAATATTGTCGTGAAAAACAATGCCAATACGTGGGCATGGCAACAGAAAAATGGCAAAATTTGCCAGAATTATCGAGCACTATCAGCCTTCAGATGAAAGTTCGCAAACATGATACACAAAGTGCAATTACGGCATGCGCAGTAGACATATGCAGGATGTAGACTAAATTACGGTATGCGCAGTAGACATAATATGCATGATGTAGACTAAATTACGGTATGCGCAGTAGACATAATATGCATGATGTAGACTAAATTACGGTATGCGCAGTAGACATAATATGCATGATGTAGACTAAATTACGGTATGCGCAGTAGACATAATATATATGCATGATGTAGACTAAATTACGGTATGCGCAGTAGACATAATATGCATGATGTAGACTAAATTACGGTATGCGCAGTAGACATAATATATATGCATGATGTATAGGCTAAATTACGGTATGCGCAGTAGACATATGCAGGATGTAGACCAGTGGTTCTTAACCGGTGTTCGGCCGAACCCTTGGGGTTCGGTGAGCCAGTGCCAGAGGTTCGGCAGAGGCCCTCTGAAATATATACATATTCAGTGAAACATTATCTGCTATTTTTTCAACTTTTATTTAGGCTAATAAATTTTGTTGGAACCTTATTAAATTTAAACTGTTCATCCTGTTAACCTTAGTTTTGTCTTACTGCATCAGTGCACCTCCCGATAATTAACACCAGCAGGCATCTTTCTGTGAAGTAATATAAGGTATTACGGTATTACCGATAAAATAATGTAATTTTTCGTTGTTTTTCTGCAGAAATAGCATCGTATGACGTACGCTAAAACCAACTATTGCCCTTTTCTTATATCTTTATACCACAGAGTATGTCGAGCAAAAAAGAAAAATTATTGTTCAGATCAGAGGGGTTCGGTGAATGGTCATGGAATTCTCTTGGGGTTCGGCTCCCTTGAAAAGGTTAAGAACCACTGATGTAGACTAAGGCCTTAAGAAGAAGAGAATTGCAAAACGAGAAGAAAGATGACGCAGGAAAGTAAATAAGCTTAGACCTTGAAATTAGTATTAATGTGAAGATAGAGAGTTGGAGTAATGAGATCCCTTCTGACTAGCCTGGAGGCTTGCCAATGGGGATGAAGTGTTAGCGACTTCATTTTCAAGGCCTCGGTAGCCTATATTATGAGGGCGGTGGCCAATCCAGCATCCTCTTCCTCAGTCAATCCTCACCGTCTCCTTATCCACTGACAGTGAGGTCAGTGTACTCATCATTCTAAGAGGCACCACTTCCCATAGATATTCATCTCTTCATTTCTACATAACACTTTTCCTAATAATTATTAGTCATCCCATACTTCCATCTTGACGCCACAGAGGTGACATCATTCTATTGATATTACGTACAGAGAAAAAACTTCTGTTCTGTTTAGCTTTTTACTAATTAGCCTATTGCAGCACCTTAACTGGCGCGGCGTTCATTCAACGGGGCATCAGCAGCCATGGCACCCGTGCAATGCAGTGATTCATTGAGAAGCAGTGCAAGGTGGAAGCAGGGCAATTTTCTATATTATGGCCTGTCAGCCTTCATAATATAAGGCGTGCACATTTACATTTCCTGTTCCTCCTCCTCCTCCTCCTCTCACGTCTCTCCTTTCAGAAGGATGCCACGAGGTTTGAACAGCAGCTCTCTCATCCCCACCACCACCACCACCACCACCACCACCACCACCACCACCACCACCACCACCCCCACCACCACCACCACAACCACCACCACCACCGCCACCGCCACCACCACCACCACCACCACCACCACCACCACGACCACCACCACGACCACCACCACCACCACCACCACCATCACTACCACCACCACCACCACCACCAATTAAGAAGATCATGCAGTAAGACACCTGCGCACCATTCTTACATTGCAGCGTTTAGTCGCATGAATCGAGATTTTTAATGACAACTTATGACAACAAAGGCCGTTGCCGTCGGCAGAAATAATTTTAGCATACAGACCTGATTGGTTTTTTTGCCAAGATTTTATTCAGACTCTGACATAGGCTCACATTCATATATGACAAGGTCTTACCTCGGACTCACCTTCAGACTTCACTTAATCTCTTCATTTGGCCTACTGCATGGTCTTAACAACTCTTATCAGATCAGTCAATCTTATTTACATTTGTAATAGGTATATTAATTAGCGATGTCAGTGTGCACCGTCTGCGAATAAATGTTCAAAGTTGATTGCACCAAATTTTGCATTCTCTTCTCTATGCATGTCGCACCTGGAATCAGGGGCGGATCCAGGGGGCCCAATCCGGCCATGTCCCCCCCTATTGAAAACTGCCATGGGACGTGGCCCCCCCATTTGGTCCAAAATTAGCAAAACGAATATGAGTACAATGGATATTGCCCCCCCTATTCGGAAAATTGTATGGGACGTGGCCCCCGCTCGGTTTTGAAGTTCAGGACTAAAAAAAAAGTCATAAACTTTTTTGGCGGATGAAATGGTGTGATTTTCTCGAAAATTTTGGCAGATGACTAAGAAAAAGGTCATCAACTTTTTTGGCGGATGAAATGGTATGATTTTCCCGAAAATTTTGGCAGATGACAAAAAAACCTTTTTCTTAAAAATTTCTTTGGTTTTTTCCAAGATTTTGGCCCCCACCTAAAAACAGTTCTGGATCCGCCACTGCCTGGAATTCCGTATAGACGAAGCCCTTCAAGTAATCTACATAATTATTATTTATTGTTAGGTGTGGAATTTCTGTGGATGTTTGAGAATGTAGTAGTAGAGAGAGAGAGTGGTTCAAGTTTGTGGAGAAAGGATTCTTGATAATATAGCCTACGTGTAGCCTAAGTATTCCCAGATTTTTTTCCTGTTTTAGTTTAAATACTTGATACGTGTTCTTTCTAGGAGAGGTGTTGATCTACATTATAATAGACCACATCAGACTCTATAATGTTTGGCGTTTCATACATGTAAACCAATTGACTCGGCAGCGATCAGAGGAGAATTATTCAGCAATGTCAGAACGTATACATAATAATTATGTCGGTAACAGAAGCGAGCAAATAAGCAAATATAAAGCCATAATAATAGGGTCTAAGTCGAATCTGACGGACATTGCATGCATGGCAGCTATTAGGACGTCGGTAGAAGTATAGGAAGTGATTTTCTATAATAATCTCGGACAACACAACAACGAGAAGAAAATTGTCGTTTTCTGTATCGACGATGTCGCAGAACACGACGAGTGAGGCTCAGTGATGAACACCACATGTTAAGATATTCCGATTCAGATTCCGAGAATCCAATTTAATATCTTTCATGATGGGCTGTACACGAGGGTAAACCTATCGCCTACGCGGGTATAGGCTCTGCGTGCCTAAGAATATTTTGCCAATACAGCCCTGCCTTGATGAGACATAATTATAATATTATAAATCTAGGCTAGGCAGACCGTCCACCTCAACCGAAAGTCCGAAACTATTTATGAAACGTGTCTTTGCCACAAAGATTCATTCACTATCATATTGTGACGTGTCAATAAACTGGGGTTAGCACCAATAACTAGGCCTAATAGTTGAATAGACAAGCAATTAACACACAGTAACACCACACCAACCATGCATATTGGCCCTAGCCTACTATAGACAAATGTTTGGCCTGTAGCTGACGACACAAAAGTCTGCGAATGTGGCCCGAGCATTGAATATTTCACCAATGTAATATGAAGTCATGCGTTTGAAGAAGTGATTGTTGATTGATAAAAAAAGTAGACCTATACATTAAATACGCTTCAGGAAATGATTTCTGAGATAAAATTAAACTGAGGTTTATTTTACTGGAACAAATAGACCAAATTTTAATTCACTATACCCACAGCCACACACACTATAAAATTTAGAATGCAAGAGATAGCCATCAAAACGATCTTGCATACATTTAATAAACGCTTTCCAGAGATGACCGACCATCTGATCTTAAAAATCATGCATTCTAATGTCGTTTAAGTAGAGGTCGAAAAGATACTTATCAGTGCTAAATTTTTATATCCCAATGAAATTAATAAATGCAATGTGCTGCACTCATAAACCATATTTATTGCACTTGATAATTATCAAATAGCGCTTTAGAAGTTAGGAGATTAGGAGATTACGAATACGATAGAACCACGGAACCGTCCAAATTGATGGGCAAGTAGCTTTCTCCTCTCTGCTTCAATCTGATCTGCAACATCTTCAAAACTACACGGTGTCCCAATTGAAGTGAGCCCCTTTTTGTTTTGGCGATATACTTGTCAATTCGAAATGAAACTCTATAAAATTTCACAGCATGTAAGAGGGATAAATTATCAATGTTTCCTGAAAATTCTATCTAATTCTACGAACAAAGTCCAAAGTTATGCACGTTCAAATTTGGGCAACTAAAATTGTAAGTTTCCAACATGCAAAAGATAGGAAATTAGTGTTAGCGCTGTTCTTCAAAACTGATGTTCAAAATGTCCTCCATTAGCTCGAACGCATGCTCTAAGGCGCTTTCGCCATTCATTGATTGCATTGTCAACAATCTCTTTAATCAAAACGATTCCATTCTTCTACATTTCGCTGTTTGAAGTGATCACTGATGAACGTCACGCGTATGCGAGTTTCATAAGGCTGCGATGGGCCAGTTTCTGTTAGAAATTCCTTTAAAAATCTTTTGCAACGTAGGCTAATGTTTTTCTTCTATTAAATTGTTTATTAAACACAAATCATCTTTGCTGAAAACCATTTTCATTATTGTTCTCAAACATGGAAATGACGGAAATATGACGGAAATATTTATTAATTTATAAAGTAAAGCGTGCAGTTGCAAGCAATAATTTCCTATCTATACATGTTGGAAACTTACAATTTCCTTTGTCCAAATTTGAATGTGCATAACTTCGGGCTCTATTCGCAGAATGGGATAAAATTTTCACGAAACATTGATAATTTATCCCTCGTACCTTCTCTGAAATTTCACAGAGTTTCATTTAGAATTAATAGATATATCGCCAAAACAAAAAGGGGCTCAGTTCAATTGGGACACCGTGTATAATTATCATAATCAATGCTGACTTCGACAACTACCGGTACTCTGTCCATCCATGGATGACGTCGTCCAGTTATGGAAGAAGGAGATCTGAGTTTCTGCAGCGTTACAACATTCTATTGTGCAGTCTAGACATGATGTCGCCTCTCAGACGTCTAGAACGAGAATGCTTTAATGCCTCAAGTGGCAACTTCTTTTTGCAGTTCGAAAGCTGCTTTGCTATGGAACAGGAATTGTCAGCCACCTACCCGATGCAAATGCACAACGAGAGAAGAATAATATTAGCCTACACTCTATTTCCCATTTTGTCCATCTGTGCCGAATTATGCTAATATGCTCGAACACAAACATGCTATAGGCCTACGTGTATTGCGTAGTTGTTCTCAAACTTATAAATGCAGACCGTTATCACAGACCGGCAATAAATTTTTGCTGAAGCTTGAGTAGTCTAACTTGAATATCAAAAGTGCAAACAAAAGCGACCAATATAGTATAAAATATACAATTATAAAGCTGATTTTGAGGTGAATCTGCCTGATAATGGAAACAGCTAAAGTTGTGTAAGTTACAACTAAGAATTTCGAATAATTTGTCTGAGGTTTCCTCATTTTTACAATTAGACTTAGAAAATAGCAGTAGGCCTTATAATTATAAAATATTAAAATGTTTCACTGCTGCACGTGTGCAGGGCACCTGTTCGGCTGAAACAATTTGAACCTGATTCCTTAATCCGCCTCTGGAGCTTCTTGTAACTTACACTTTATAAGATTGACATAAATACACGACTTGCCAAAGCATAGCCTAGTAAGTAAAAATGATAAAGTGAGCAAGTAAGTAAGAATATACATCATTAGATTACCAGCAAAAGCACAGCAGTTTAAAAAAGAAAGAAATAAGATAAATATTTATGCAAAGCAATACAACATTCTCACAACAAAGATATTAAGTCAACAAGAGCAATAGAGAGGATAGGAAGTTAAATGCAAAATAATAACGAAGATATTCTATAAAGCAAAATAAAATGAAGACATCATGCTAAAGTTAAAAAAAACTAAGAGGTTAAGCTGATATTAATTGGATAATAACGGAGAGATTAAGTTAAAGTAAGATAAAGAAAACGGAGAGATTAAGTTGCAAAGATTTAGAGGCCTAGGCCTATATGCCAATCCACTGGACGATCGACGTAGTCCTCTGCAAATCCATTTTCTAGTTTGGCCTTCGACATAGATCATACTTAACTGTCAATACTGTTGGTTAATTATTTATTGTGATCTGGAAGAGAACCAATTAACTTTGCGCTGTCTTCTCTGACTGGCATTTAGCCAGAACCATCTATCTCTGCAGCACCCAGTCTTCTGACGAACCTTGTAAATTTTGATTCTGAACATCGTCGATTTCACTCTTGGATGTGGCCAATGGCCAATGTGTTAACGGCGCTATATATAGAGAAAAGTCGATAGATTCGCTGGATCCAGTCAAAAACATCCGATCCGGTTCAAAATATTCGACCGGTTAAAATAGGTTCGCATCCATTTCTTTAGATTGTAACGATGTCAATTACATATTTCTGAGATTCGCTCATGTCGCAGCAGAATTATTGGTTAACTGTGGATAGCCTATTTATAAAATGATTTATATGAAATTGACTTACAATGTGCACTGCTCAGTCATTTTTCTGTGAGCGATTTCATTATGATAATGCTGGTTAGCATTTGGCTGTTTTGTGCTAGTTCAAATTGAAATTAAATGGCTGACCATAATATTGAATTCACACTTTTACAAGAAGCGACTGAATGTGCCAAGGCTGCTACCAAATACCAAAACACAGCATATATAATATTATAAGATATGATTTATTTCATTTAAGAATCGTAATCTAAGACGGAAGCAGAGTTGACTAATGCTATGGTCGAGTGATGATAAAAACACTCATGGTCAAATGGTTCTACTCCGTATGGTTGAATGTAGGCCTGTTTGAGCACTAAGCTCACTACTTAGAGGCTCTCCCGACTATAGCGCGGGCACTGAATCGGAGTTCCACGCCGAGGAGCCCGAGCAATTGCGAGTGAAGAACTTGCTCAAGGTCCCTACGCGGCGACGTGAGATGGATTCGAGCCCGCAACATTCCGGTTCCAAGGCACCGATCATACCCCTACACCACCGCACCCCACATCCATACTGTCGAATGATTACATGGTCGAATGATTCTATGGCCGAATGATTCTATGGTCGAATGATTTTGTGGTCGAATGATTCTATGGTAGAATTATTCTATGGTCGAATGATTCTATGGTAGAATTATTCTATGGTCGAATGATTTTGTGGTCGAATGATTCTATGGTAGAATTATTCTATGGTCGAATGATTCTATGGTAGAATTATTCTATGGTCGAATGATTCTATGGTTGAATGATTTTATGGTCGAATGTTGTTATATTCCAATGATGGTCACGATCGACTGACCTGAGGGAGGCTGAAGATGGCGCTGAGAGCGTACGATGTAAAGATGAGGATGCGGACTCGATCCCTAGAGTTGCTGCGACCGAGAGGATAGAGGACGGCGATGCATCTATCGAGACCGATGACGACCGTGATGTACGTCGACAGATAGAGTCCGAACAGCTGCAGATACTTGACGATCTTGCACGTCCAGCTGCCGGCGTACCACTGCACGGTCGATGCCCACACCGCATCAGTGACGTTGCAGAAGAAAGCGACGATGAGATCAGAGATGGCGAGATGCACAATCAGAAGATTGATGCTCGACTTCTGAAATGGTCTGGCTCCCCGCGGTCCCTTGCACAGCTGCTTGATCGTCAATGCATTGCCAGCGAATGAGATGACGAACAGGGCGCTGAGAATGGCCGTCTTGACGAGAGACATGTCGTTGAACTCTGGTGGACTGATCATCATGCCGGTGGCGGTAAGGTGGTCACCCACATCACCGACGGTCATCGGTTCTTCAGTGGAGGGGCGGGGCGGCGTCGGCCACTCCGCTGTTGTTGTCACGTAACTTGTCATGTCCAGCCACCAACTGCGGTCATTCCATTCCAGCGATGATGTCATTGTTATCAGTTGCACAGTCAATCAGAATTTAAGCCAAGCAACCACTACACTGCACTACACTGCACTACAGGATCACAGTAATTACAACTAAATATGCTGCTCACAGTTTAATCATCAACAAATCGACTTTAAATTTGTAGACCTATTGTGTATGTTTGTCTCAATTACTTCCTTCTAGCATTGCTACTCTGTGTCTCTGTGTCTCTCTGTCTTTCTGTTTGTCTGTTTGTTTCTCTGTCTTAAATACGAAGCCAAACGAACGGCAACCCTTCAATTAAATAAGACTATTTTGTCTCCATCTAGCGCTGCTTTGGTGACGCACAAAATAGAAAAGCGATGAGACTTTTGCCACCACTGGCACCGATAATAACATCAACAGCAGCAGCAGCAGCAGCAACAGAAGAAGAAGAAGACGACGACTATAGGACGGCGACGAATGCTAAAGAAAGCCATTAGGCTGCAGCTGGATGCGGCTGCTGAGGAGGCAGCAGAAGATGGATTTTACGATCTATGCTTTCGATGTCGAATCACAGTCTTTCACAGACGTAGTAGACTATATTTACGTGTGATAATACAATAAGAGCATAATGCATATAATTTTTATAAATGAACATGTGTTACGTGTTACAGTAGCCTAAGTGCATCATTATGATCACCATAAATCACGGGCTCATTGTTCATAGGTGTAGGCCTACAATGCCGTTTTCACAGCGTTCCTCCAAAACAGACTTTTTCTCGCCCCCGCCCCTGCAAACCACCTCTCCACGAATTCTCCTCCGAAGCAGAGGGACAGCATGAGGAATAGATTAATTAAATAATTATCTCTAGGCCTACATCAAACGTTAGATGTCCACGGCCACATGCCCCAACAACAATAATATTATGTGCACACCAAAATACTGACACCAGTTAATCAATTTAATGAGGTGCGCACCAAGTAACATCGGATCGATTGACTTATTGACTTATAGTATCCTATAGTCACTTTTTTATATAAAACTATGTACAACAATGAAACTCGCTGCAGTCAACAGTGATTAACAGAAGAGACGGAGAAAGTGAGAGAGAGAGAGAGAGAGACAGACAGACATACAGACAGAAAGAGAGAGACAGACAGAGACAGACCGACATGCAGGGACAGAGACAAACTGACGTAGGCGTATAGACAGACAGCGACACATGTAGAAACGAAGATATATAGAGACAGACAGAGACAGACAGAGGTAGGCGTATAGACAGACAGCGACACATGTAGAGACGAAGATATATAGAGACAGACAGAGACAGACACAGAGGTAGATATAGGTATAATGATGTCGTTCGTATTCGAAGCAACCATCAAGATAGGTTTTTATGTGACTGCAGGCCGATAGTTTTACTGCGAGAGAAGATGGTGCATGAGATGAGAATAAAGCACAACTAACGTCTCTGATGATCTCATGATCAGACGTTCGGTGCTTTCTAAGCGTCACAGGTCTATACCGTATAGGCAGTAATTCCGGTTGTCCGAAGGAGAACGCTTTTGCCGCTGGTTTCATATTATAAAACTATATTCGGTTTCAAGTTAATTTGTAAATATCATTCATAGAGCAGGAATTCAGAATTTCGTTAATGAATCAAGCACCAAAGAAGGACGTGACGAAAATAGACCTTCATCCGCGCGGAAAAAACAACTTAGCACTGGCGTAAACTTGTCCAAAATAATGGGGACTTGTGGTTTTTGAAATCAGAACGCGAAACCTGGTGACATCTTGTTGACCAACGTTTCCAGTGCTGTGTAATGCACATGAGATGGTTGTCCTGATTGTTTTGCTTGCACGTAAAGAGCTTCATATAAATTTAAATATAAATAAATTTAAATAAATAAATAATAAAACCAGTGAACAAATTAGTCCACTGTATACTTTTTGAAAACTAGGCTACTTTGCAATTCATCAGGTTGTGTCGATGCTTGTTAACCTGGCTTTATATTAAATGATAATTATATATAGGCCTATATATATATATATATATATATATATATATATATCGATGTCTTTAAGACTTGAAGGTATTGAAGCTATAAAAATCTTTGGGTACTAGTCGGTTAATTCACCGCCACACACAGAAACCCTATAGGCTATAGCCGCTATACGAAATTTTACATGCAGAAATTAATTCACCGCCACACGCAGATCTGCCTCTGGTTTCCGCCCGTTTCTCACTTCTTTCACTACAGCAACAGACATAGGCCTAATTACACAATTATTAACTAAGTGACAGATGAAATTAGTGTTTAATTAGCAGTGACTCCACAGCTGGGTTTTTTCACTAGATCTGGGATTTTTGGCCTTCGTCTGGGTTTCTGGGTTTTTTTGGGTAAAATCTGGGGTTTTTTTGTGAGCTGACCATTGTACTTACAACACATGAATATTCTGTGAAATTCAATGTAAAATGGTTGTGATGCATAATTTTTCCCACTAATTTTAAATTTTAGACCACAATCAAGATCTTACATTGTCAATTCACAAATAATTTATAACCTGAAAAATAGCTCTGCACAGAAATAAATCATTTTGACATCTCAAAATAGTCAGGTCACACCTCTCTGAGGCTCTCTTCTTGTTAAGCTTATTGTCGGTACGGATGCCGAGTTTCTGACAACTTTAGCAATTGATATTTTTTAAGTTGTAATTACATTTTATTCGACTCTTTAGACGAACATTTTGTTAACCCTCATAAGGAAAAGCGAAAAACCAACTTAATTTGAATAAAGTGGTCAAAATAGCTCATATGAATAGTCTGGGTTTTTCTGGGTTTTTTTCGGAAGAAAATCTGGGTTTATTTCTGAAACCTCAGTGGCAACACTGTTAATTAGGATCTGTAAGCACAGTGCACGCACCAACATGTTTTTGCGTGGTGGTTAGACCGTGAATAGCCTAGATTCGAAGATTTAAGACAGCGTATACAGCGATCTCTTGCATCGAGGAATGCTGTGCATGGGGGCTGCAGCAGTAAGTTGCATGCAGATCGCTCGTCTCTGTAACATACGGTCGTCGATCGTCACTTGCAACTGAGATTATATTGGATCGTAATGAAAATCCTCCGTGGAAAATTCAACGACGCACAAAATCCCAAATGCTCATGGGGAAATTCGTCTGTTCCGTCGATCGGTCACTTAATTACATTTGCTTATCGCATGTTTATAGGCTACATCTGTAGGCCTAGCCGTATAAACCGGTCTGGAAATAATAATTATTGTAAAACAATCAGCGCAAATTACGCAAATTAAGCGCGATGCAGTGAAAGAAGAAAACAAAGCAGCACACAGGAGAAGAGAAAGGGCGGGAAAGAAAAAAACACAAAGCAGAGTAAAATAATCGGAGCAGAGCGGAAGAGAGTTTACAACTGACGGAAGAGGACAGAGGTGAACATCCAGCGTTTCTTGCCCCGTGTGTAGGCTTAGAAGGTGATAATAGGGCGTATAGGCTACGGAAGCTAAACGCTCCTGTAGCCTATGGGTTTATAGCCTAAGCAAAGTAAGCCTAAACATCTAGAAAATTAGCATCCATTCAAGACCGACAGAGTAGAGCATCTAATGTATCTAGGTAGCCTATGTCCATGACCTAAATTGCGTTGCTCTCTTGTTGAGACTAACAATTTAAAAGACTCATAGGCGTACGGGAGATTTCAACAGTGGGGGGGGGGGCAAGATTTTACTTTTGCCCGAAAAATAAACCTCGTGGTGGAAAATAGGTCTACTATTTTCTCCCAGACAAAAAAGTTGAGGCCATTTTTTGGTCATATCGGATTAAAATCTTGTGAAAAATACTATTTCTAGCTTTTTAAAAACGAATTTATCCGGGTCTGCCTTGCCCGAAAAACAGACTTGCCCAAAATTGGGGGGCATTTGCCCCTCTGGATCCTCTCCAGGTTCCAATCAGGTTCCATATCACCCAACTACCACCATCACCGACAACCACGTGCACCGTACGTAGCAGCACGCTGTCTCCTTGGCTCTCACCTCCCCGGATTTTGACCTGGCACCGGAACGAAAACGGCCAGGCCCGGCCCTAGGGTTTGCGGGGCCCAAGGCAGCACCTCAAGCACAAATTTACTCAGTTGATTTCCTGCCAATACGGCACTGGGCCATGGGGAGTATCACTTAAGATGGGCCATGTTTTCCTAATTTTTTTTGAGCAAATAGCACTATTTTATAATAAGCCACACTGATAGCCTGTGCATATTTGACTTTCAGATGATGCATGTAGGCCTAAAAGTCTAGCAATTTTCCAAAAAGCGAAATTAAAAAACTTAATAATCATGTTCCAACTTAGGCAACTATATCCATAAGATAGGACAATAATTTCCATAATGTCAGATTGGAAAAATTTAATAATGTGAAATAGCATCAGCGAACGTGAAAATTTTCAATTTATTGTCAATCAAATCAAGAGAGCAGCACCGTAAGTATTAACACATTTAACAGTTGCTAGGTTGAGACTAATTAATATACGTCACCAGTTATTCGCAGCCCTTGACAGTGGCTTCCTCTGCGTATAGCAGTAGCAATAGGTGTGTTCCATCTTATGAAGCGTCCCATCTTAGGTGGCCTTCCCTACTACCTTATGTAGGCTAGGGCCTAGGCCTATTTAAGTAATACAAAATCATCAGCGCCCGCACTTAGAGGCAAGAGAGGCCCCGCCACGTAAACTGAGAATTTTTTAACAACTGAGACCTATATACGTTTTGTTTTTTTGACAAATTTCTTTGAGTCAGTGCACTAATGATGCTAATTATTCACGAAGTAGGCTAATTAAAGTGACATTATTTTAGGCACCTCTCTGAAAATATCCACATTCTAAATTTCCTGCTTTGCATTTTACAAGATTTCGCAAAAAAGTCACTTCATCATTTTGTTTTGCCCTCTCCTGCAAAAATGTATGCGGACGTCCATTTGCGCATTTGAAGCAAAATGAGTTAATTAGTGTTTTCTGAAAAGAATTCTACATGCAGGCATAGGCTAAAGAAGTAGGTTAATTAACTGTGAGAAAGTTTCGTTCTTTCAAAATCACCCTATCACATTCACGTGGCAAATAATTGACTGCAAGCGTATTATTTTGTTATGCGACGTAAGTCACGTGACCATTGTCAATCTCAACAAAGAAAAAATACAGCCAGTTGCGCGGGGCCCTGGAAGCGCGGGGCCCAAGGCGGCTGCCTCGCTCGCCTTTCCCAAAGGCCGGGCCTGAAAACGGCAGCTCTGGGTATTGCAGGTTTATATTTTTAGCGTGCAATAGGCCTAGTACACAAAATGTGTAGTTCTAGGCCTAAATGGATTCGTGCAGTTGTAGAAGCACTCATGTGCAGTTAAAACTAGTTGAAAATGGTAATTTTTCTCCGATTGGGAGTAATTTACCATGGAGGATGGGACGGAAAAGACTTGTGCAGTTCTAAAAATTCCTTAAAACCTTCCTGTCTATTGCCATGCTATTGCGGACTTAATTTGATATAGCGCCCACGAAAAAGCTGGTCTCCATGACGTAGGCTAGCTTTTGCGGACGCTGAGAAATTCTCGGCGATTACCTAAATAGGAAATACAGCATTCACAGGACAGTGCATATGATACTAATGACAGAAAACAGACTAAATAAGGAAATTAATTTAGTCTGTTTTCTGTCATTATAGTATTAGGCCTATGCAGGCAGATATACTGTCCCGTGAATGCTGTATTTCCTTTTTAAAATTTACTTTTGTTGTGAATGTTGTCTTATTAATTGTGCTATCATCATTTGGTGAATAAAGATTGATACAGGCCTATAATCATCCTTGAACACGATTTTCACTGATTGGTTTTTCTAAAGCTGGGTTTTCCCAACGAAGGTAAGTCATGATGGTTTTCCCCATGTTTTAATAAATTCCCTATATAATATAAATTATAATATCTATATATATATGCACATCTGTAGTGTAAAATAATTATATAAACATATATACAGTGTCGATGGTTCCTCCACGTTGTTCTGGCTTTTAAACCTACTAGCACATAATGGACCACATCTATAGAAAGATCTTTGTATCTATGGTGCAAAGGTCGCAATCGTAATCACGACACGTTCTTCAACTTCCAAAAAGTAACTACATTGCTGAACTCGTTTTGTTTTCAAGATTTGCCAAAATTAAGTGGACGGAAAAGTGGAATAATGGTTGGTAAGATCGAAGTATGCTACGATCGACACCCTACGGATTGAGTGCACGTTTAACTCTGTAACGGATGACTTGATAGCCTAGCAATCGTTAAGCACCAGTGCACGTCTAAAAAAATTCAGTCAGGAAGACCAGGTAATTCACCTTTGCTATGTCTCTCAAAATGATGTACTGGAGAGAAGCAGCCACACTCATTTTTGCCGCAAAGAATGTAGGCCTAAGCAGTTCAGTGACTCGTGTCATTCAACCTGATAAACAGCACGACCAAATGACAGCTGCAGAAGACTACAACATTCTGATGCTTAAGCGAAGTGGATCAAGTTCCTTCATGCCATCTCGAATGGTCTTTCCAGGCGGAACTTTGAGTGACGTCGATCATTCTAGAGAATGGTTCGACCTGTTTTATAAATTATCTGGACGACCTTCAGAGGACTTAACCCGAGACTTTCAAGTCAGCGGACCACGACCACCTATGATCTCGGCCAAGCGACCACTTTGGGAAGGCAGCAGCACGGCTGATGTCACGTTCCGCATCTGTGCCATCAGAGAAACCTTTGAGGAGTCAGGGATCTTAGTGGTGCTGTCAAGAGATGAACTTCTTAAACTTCCGAGTACAAGGAGTAGCAGTCTGTCAACTTTTAAGAGGTGGAATGAATCAGAGAAGCTGGAATTAGAAAGATGGAGAAGATTGGTAATTAAAAATGCAAGTGCATTTTCACAGATGTGTGCAGAATTGCAAGTCTTCCCCAATATCTGGGCTCTGCGTGAATGGAGTAATTGGCTTACACCAGTCTTTTCAAAAGTGGAGAAACCTGTAAAGAAACCATTGAGATTTGATACAATGTTTTACATTTGTTGTTTTGAATGTGATGGTCTTCCATCAACTTCTGTGGATAAGGAAGAAACTGTACTCTTTGAGGTAATTAATTGATTTGTGTATTTCAATAACATAAAATTTGCTTATCATTACTGGTAGAGTAAACCCTCTGCATTTTGTCTGGCTTCTTCGGATTAAAATCTACCTACATGTATGTGAGTCAAATAACCATTAGAAATATTTCTGCCCAATTACCCAAATCTAGGTTGACTTGTTTTCCCTTCATTTTGAGATTTTATGGCTCAACACTGAAATTGGTTGTGATGCATCTTGTTTTGTAAGTTTATATGAATATCCATAATATTATAATGTCTGTTTTATTTTATAAAGTCTTTTGTCTTTATTAGTGGAAACGACCTTTGGAATACCTTGCGGATGAAAAAATGTTGGATGCTCCACAAGGTTACGAGCTGATGCGCATGCTGCATTTCCAGTCACTTGCTCAACTCAACCAGTTTTCTGCAGACCGAGCTACAAAAGGTCTTGAGCGTTACATGCCTGTTATTCAATTCTGTGATGATGGAGTTATTTCTTTTTTACCTGGTACGTAGTTTTTCTCCTTTTTCTGTTACTTATTGTGGTTATTGCTGCTGTGGTCTCTCGCTGTGTCCTTGGCTGTGCTCCGTAATACTTGCGTGATCTTTGCTGTCCAGTCTCTGACGTTGCAGCGCGTCGTGTACTTCGCTCTTTGGCTAGGGGTGATCGAGCTTCTGGTCCCGCGGGTTTGCTTGGCTATTAAGCAGCACCATGTTTTCTCGGTTGTGGGGCCTACTGTCTGGAACGACCTCCCGGTTACGCTTCACTCTCTACTTGTGGCCCATCCGGCTGAGTTTTACAAGTCTCTCGTCTTTTTTCTTTGTTCGTGGTTGGGCTGGGAGCGCCTCTGAGTAGTTTCTTGAAGGGGCGCTATATAAATGCTCTGAATGAATGAATGAATATTGTGATACCAGGGTTTGAAGTGTGTGGGATCGCGTAGGAACAGCGTTCCCACTGCTCTCAAAATTCTTTGCCTGCGTTCCCACTGCTCACCATGCATGCAACCCTGGAAGCATGTGTTTTCCCAATAAAACTTTTCTTCTGTGTTCCCACTTCCCACTTCTCACCCAAACTACTTTATCCACTGTGTGATACTGCTGGTTATTATACGATTATAAACTGGGGTGACCATGTTTTTGCCATCCAAAACCGGGACAGTTTTTGGGAAAACTTTCTAAAATTGCAGTTTCTTAAAGTTACAGGACTGTCACTAATAAGCCTACGAGGCCTCACCCAATAGAGTTTACTATAAAAGGGGCAAAAATTAGCTCTAACATGCCAAAACAATTTATGTTGACATCAACCGCCATTGTTCATTCATTAGCTGTTGTTTAAACTCTGGACCCATCCATCATGCAGGGCTAAATCCAAATGGCGCAATTTTAAGAGGGTGTAAAATTAATAAAGCAAATTTCAATTAGGCATAACAAAAGAGAATTCTACTACTTTCGTCTTAGTGCCTGCCAATGGGCTGAAGTAACCTGTGAGAATGATGATGCAAGTTTTGTGCTGGTGTGGTTTAATGCGTCAATCGCAAGCAACACAGAACATTCATTGCACCAGAATTGCAAGATTAGCTTAGGAGTTAGGATTGTTTTCTCAATTTCTGGATTTGTCTTATTCAAATTTTGGCAGACTCAAATCCATGTAAGCCTAATCTGAAAACTTCACTTTTGTTACGACTTCTTTTTGAGTTACAAACTATAATTTGTTCAGTCATTACAAAGAATTGACCTTTCCAAGATCCAAGTTGACTATTTATTTTTTTCTTCTTGTCAGAAACCGGGACAATTTTAACCTTTTGCCTAAGTTGCTTTGGCATATTATGGCTACATAGCACATGGTAGCAGGGCTTAAAGTGTGTTGCTGGAGCTGTGTTAAAGGAAATTGTGGGGGCAATGGGGCATGTACCATTTAACTTTCCTTCAGAATTGAGCTCAGCTGCCATAACTTTTTAATAGCTTTACTGCAGCTATGGGACTGGAGTAGAAAGCAAGAAAGTAAGTGAGGAAATTCTGTTGGCCAGAAACTCAAATATACAAATCCAATTCGGGTCAAGACATTTATCATCTTAGCGCAGCTGTGTGTCACTAGAGTAGAAAGCAGGAATCGGAACCCTATTTAATTATAATAATTTTTCTTTATTCAACAATCCAGTTAACATACCGCAACCGTTTAAAGTGTACAATTATGCAGTTAAAACAATTCACAGGAACTCAGATATCAGAATACATTTATCTTAGCAAACTAACTGAACAAACAGCGTGCAATAATAATTATAATTAGAGCACATGGTTCTGACCAGTTCCAACACAAACTCATTCGCAATAGGAAACTCCAGTGATACAGACCGCTGCATACATAAACTCTAAATATAAGACTGAAGAAAAATTCTGCATTCTGGACTAAGTTAACACATGCATCAAACAATTTTCATGTGCTAGATCTGTTGCAAGGCATGCCAGGCCTGTTCTGAACGTCTGACAGCCCACCATGACGAGTCTGGTCTTATCATGGGGCGCCATCATGCAACTTAAGGGGTTGCAGGAGACTTCAGCCCACGTTTAAGGCTAAAATCTTCCTCTGCACAAAACTTACCTTCACACTACGCAAGACTTCAATACAAGTAGAACTTTTTTGTATGTGCAAACAGAAGGGATGTGAAAACAGAGCTTTGTTTGAATGTACGTACCTCCTGTTGTGGTTTGGCACTTGATTGTTATTCCTTATGACTGGATGTTTGAAATACTGAAGTTTTGATGTGTGAGACATACTATATTTTGAGCTAGCAATATTGACCATGTTAAGGATTCATGGCATATATTTCGTGTGTAATGTTTCGCAGGAGACTTTTGTTATCCAGAGAACCCGGATTGCGAAGGAAACAAAGTCGGCCCAGCATCAGTATCTCTAAAGGTGACAGAACTTCATGATCAGTCCAAAAGAATGCACCGCTTAGTTTTTCAGCAAGGCGGTGCAAGTTCCACCTGCATTTGTAACATACCTCATCCGTGTGGACACGTCAATCCAATGCAGTTCATACGTGACGCTGGGAAAACGGCAGATACACTCCCTTCCAAAATATAATATGAAATATTGTGATAAAATTAATTTAATTGTGCAATGTGCATGTATGACATTAAACAGAGTAAGGTGAATAGCTTTAGCAATGAAGATAAGTAACCAGTCACTGACTGGATTAGATCATTTCAGTTACTGCATTGAGGTGTAAGGATGAGTGTTACTGCATTAAGGTGTAAGGATAGTGTCTTAGAAATAGTGAAATAAAAACAATTAAGTGTTCATGTTGCTGGAACTGTATTGTTTGATTTTTAGTGACCAAGATGCTGGCAACACCCAAGTTCATCTCTTTCCAAGTTTCTCTGACTCCATAGATCATCGATCCTCTACTCCATGTACATGGGCGTCCGCAAGAATTTTTCTAGGGGGGCGCAAACGTTTAAATAATTGTCACATGGTCTAAATTTAATGGATGACATTTTGAATTTCCATATTACCACGAGAGAATCCTATAGCCTACCTATACGTTATGCGTCCAAAGAAAGATTATAGGTTCAACTTGTAGAACGAATCGATAATCACATTGAAAATCGCGTTGTAACAATCACAACCAAAATAATCTAAATTTATGTGCAACTATGCGAAAAATCCAGGGGGGCGCACTTGCGCCCCCTTGCGCCCCGCTGCGGACGCCCATGTCCATGTAGTTACCCAAATCTCCTTCTGGAGAAATTAAAACTTCCTATGCCTAAACCCCTCTAAAACTAAATTCATGCCTATGGGCCTCTGCAAGCAATTGGATTTTCTTTATCCCTCCAATTTTCTATCAACCTTGACTGCAACCACCCACACCATTAACTGCAGATTCTTCTGTCTGCAATGAGGTGAATTTTTTTCACCGAAACCTTCGCTTTTCTGATCACCTCACCCATCTTTCCCACTCTTGCTTAACAATTTTCCCCGACCGAGAGTATAGGAGTCCTCATACCATTTACTACACTTTGGCCAGTAAAGGGTTAATGTGTATCCATAACTTTCACAGAATCTTCCATATACTCAATTTGTGTTATGACAATAATCTGATCCAGCTTCTGAACTCACTAGATCCTCTTGCCATATCTCCATGGATCTTTCACTCAGAACTTATAGAACTGCTTTTTCATAAATCACATCTCGATACCTCCTCATCTTTCCCTCATGTCTCTCACCATTTCAACTCTAAACACCATTTACCATAGCCTACATAGCCCCTCCAGATCGTGCCTGTCAATATTTTCTGCATCTGTAAATAAGCTGGTTCTCGTGACTTTGCCTTGTTGGTGTTCTATAAATTTTTAGTTTGCAATTATTACGATGGAAATAATTGGGCTACCTCAAGTTTCCTGTTTTGTTGTTGACTACCGTAATTCCGTTGAGTGCAATTGACATGTTTTCTTTGAAAGTTGTAACCTACGTTCACATAAATTAATTGCATTGCAACTATGATTTAGCTAGTAACCCACAGATTTTTGGCTCGCCTTCCTTACACTACGCAAACCAACTTTTCATTCTGTCTTACTACAAACGTGTATTTCTCGTCTCCATTCCGAGTTGTTTTCACTCACCTCATTTGATATTTGATGCTCATAATAATTTAATTGACGGGACTTTTATTAGTGCATATTAAATTTAATGATTGAATAAAATTTATAAACTTATAGGCTCTGTAAACTATTTTCCAGTATTACACAGCTTCTCTGGCTGGATAGTATTAAAAAGGAATTTTTAAAGAAAATGGTCAGAAATTTTTGATCAGCGAAAAAGGTTTGACAGGTCAACCAAAAACAGCTAGTGAAGCATGTTTGGCCCGTAGGCCACAGTTTTGAACTATTGGTTTAGAGCAGTGCTGTCCAACCTGCGGCTCGCAAGGTGATTTCAAGTGGCCTGCCTGAAGTTCCCAGAATTTTTGCACTTGTTTAAAATGAAGTTAAAGAACAAATTCAGTCATCAGATCTATTTGAATGTTTACACTTTGTTGAAATTCTAACGATCACCGGAGTTAGGACTGCTACCAGAAAGGTCAATCCAACAACTAATATTAGGACTATGTTCGTTCTATCTCAGCAGTTAGGGTCAGTCGATTGACAATGTATATGACTTTTGATTTTAACAACTTTTATTTCTGTTCTCAGCTAAACTGACCTCAAAAACGTCACCAAGCCCTTCACTTCTAGTCAGTTCCTAAGATGTGTTGGCCTATGCCTACTGAGTTCCAGCACATCTGTAGGACAGTGGCTACAGCAGTTCCTTTCGAGAGATGCATGTAGTCCAGTTCTAGCCCTGAGAGTTTGGAAGGAAACAATCGATAAGAGGGCCGACGAATGGCGATGCCTTGGTTTCTATCTCGACCGATGACCATGACTCTGGCTTTAACGACTCTAATTTATTGCCAGAGCAGGAGAATGGAAATCTGGCTCAGCATTAAAGTGGGGCTGAGCCAACAAAACTATGGCTGGGCGTCGAAATGAATAGCTCAACATTATGCAAGAGCCACAAAGACAAAAGGCGTTGCACGATTGACCAACACAAAGGGCCTACATTCCACATGGAATGATCTGTTTTATGCAGCAGCAATCTTAAATCATGTCATCCTTTCAAAGTGCCCACAAGACTGCATATAATTTAAAGATTGGAAATATTGTAGCTTGGCAAAAACTGCCGAGATAAACGTAAGAAAAACCAATTTAATTGTCGATTTTGGGGGATGAGCTAAGCTTATAAATTGAAAAACGATATCGCATTAAAGTTGCAAAGTGAGTTTTCTAAAGACAGTATTCAGTTGCTTACTTATGAATTGCTTACTTATGAACAGTCATCATGCCAATAATCCTCTTTCGACTACTTCCTATGTGCTACATGCTGAGCAGTTAAAAATATTTTACATGCATTCGATTCCAGCACTTCAGTTCCTATGTCAAATTCAATCCAAACCTATATATTGGAAGAGCAGATGGCAGACAAACAACGAGTTGTCCCATTCAAATAGTCACCACTAGTTTATAGTCACCACACTGCGAAAGCATCGTATAGTACATTCGAGTCCACGACATCAGGAATTCAAGCACAGCTATCAACAATCATCAAAATATTTGATGGTCATAAATTCCGTAAGAATGAACTTCTGTAGTCCTCCGTTTCCATTGGAAATCAAATGCCGACAGAAGAGCGACTCGAGCATGTTGCAGTTGATTCCAAACAGCGTGTAAAGACTGAGAAGTAGTTTCGAATATCGAAGTCTGTCGTCTGGATAGCAGTGCTGGACGAGACTTTGTAGATGCTGCTGCGCATCTGCATTCGCCTTCTCCACTAAACTCACATTCTCTAGCATTCTAGAACCTGCAACAAAATTCACAAGACAAAACGTTGATGACTTAATGTAACTACACTCCGTTAAAGCTTATAAACGAGTTTCCTGAAAATAATCTACGTATTACACTTGGCGCCGCATGTGGCTGCCTCTATAAAGTTCATCAATCGCTTGTCTCTGAATGTGTGTTTTGTCGCTGTCAAGGCGCCCTTGTAGCGGCATGGCTGTGTTATGGCGCCATAGAAATTGTCATTGTTATTATTATTATTATTAAACCCCCACTACTATCAGACAACACCAACAACAAAAAGTTTTCAAAACTCCAAGGACTCAATAAAAAAATTCACAAAGGACTAAAAAAAAATGGCAAAGCAGCATTAACACCCCAATGCACACGCATGCATGCATAAAACCAATCTGTCTGAAGCCAATAATTGAAAAGTCTAGAACCTTTTTTCAGACTATTATCACAGCTCGAAATTCCTTAATTCTATTCTGATTACAAATCTCGGCTATCATTAATTCATGCCTCAGCATTACCACACACACATAAACACAAGATTCGCAAATAAAACAACCTAAAAATACTCGACATACACTTCAATGCTGCCTCATTAAACTTTTTTGAGACAATTACCCTGTAGCTGACAACACAAAGTCAGATACTATGTTTTGGACACCTAAAATAGGATATGGCATACATATTAGGCCTCACCTTTATCAAAACCAACGACTTTCAAAATCAAATATTCCTACTACATCATAGATAGGCCTACTGGTTTAGGGTGGACATACGTTCCCGTTTATCTCTGCCACTCTGGTCTCATTTCTGGTGTCCAGCTGTGATCTGCTGTCCCACTGGCTGATCAAGCTGAATTATGCAGCAGCACTCTTTCTCCATGTACTTTAACCATAGAACCTGTAATGGGCACCCTGTTGCGCTTTGTCTGGTACCTACAGGTCACACCAGTGCTACGTTATTTTAGAACTTAAATACTGCCTTATTTAACTATGGCTGGACCATTTGGACAATGCTGAGTAGATTATATTGAAGGGTGCTATATAAAAGCTAACATATTAATGATGACAATGCTACTACAGTACTACTACACTGTGTCCGGAAAAAAAGGGACCCGTTTTGTAAATATGAAAATAAATAGTAAATATTCATCGATTTTTACAATTCAAACACCATTTTAATCCTGACATATTTGTCTAATATTGGTGAAAATATAAAAGTTTCAGTCACAACAATGACGTCATAATGACGTCATTTGCATAAAATGCATTTATCCGGCTATTCATGCATGGTTTCGGTTGATATTGGCTCTTGGTAAAACAGAAATCCATGTAAGGAATGAAAACAAATGCAGCTTATTAAAGGGATTGTCCGCTCTATAAAAAAAGTCGTGCCTGATATCCTGGAATATTCGGAACAATAGCCTACACATTTAAACAAAATGATGCTTCAGCTCACCGAGTTCGTCGAAATGTTGAACTGTTGACTAATGAGACTCGGATTTCATTCCTCTTAATTCTTTGGCCGCTAAACGGCCGCCCGCTTAAAACTCGCTGATAATAAGATTTGGAGACTGATGGGGAAGGTGTAGGCTACAGGACAAGGATAAGAGACATTGAAGAATTCCGTGAGCGAATTGTTAATGCCTGCTGGGGAGGATTTTGATGCGCTGGTTATCGATGCTGCTGTTGGCTATTAGCGCGACCGTTTTGAAGCTTACGTTGAGGCCAAAGGTGTACACTTTGACCACAAATTAATTCAGATATAAAAATTAAATTAAACTTACATTTATTATTGATAAATTACATCATAAAAATATTGAAATTTTTGATGATTTTGCGCATTTATCTCTTAAATTTGACATTTTGTGAAAATGACGTCATAATGACGTCATTATTTGGACTGGAACTTTAATATATTTACAATTGTTAGACAAATATGTTAGGATAAAATCGGTCTTTGAATTGTGAAAATCGATTAATATTTACTATTTATTTTGATATTTAGAAAATGGGTCCCTTTTTTCCGGACACAGTGTACTACTAATAATAATACAGAGAAGAAGAAAGTTAACAAGGACAGCTCACATACACACACTCACGCACACACACAGTAAGAAAATGACCTAGATACACCACCCTCGCACAAATTATATATATATATATATATATATATATATATCGCAACAGCAAAGAAATCGAAGTAGACAAAGGAAATTGAACGATAAACCTCTTAAACCGAGTGAATCAATCAAAACTCTCCTTTCCCATAAACCCATTAATAGCCAAACGCAGGCCAACACGAACCGTTTCTGCTTTGGCGGCTGTCACACGGCAGTCTCACTTGCTTCGATCAGACTCATTCAGGAATATCAGTCTCAGTATGCTAATCCTTGGCAGAAAATCAACATCGCTGTGGCCCACTTCTCCCTAAAATTAGTCTTCGATTGCAAAGGAGGAGAGGAGGAGAGAGAGGCAGACAAACTGTCGCAGACTAAGACCGTTCACAAAGTTCACTCTTGTTTATTCAGATGCAGAATAATTCAAAGCCAACGCTTCAACGCTATCCAGCCAACATCCAGGCCCTACGTCACACTGTCCGTCTCTTTGTCTGCTTCTGTTTGTGTCTCTCAATACAAATATCTCCGTCCTTACGTCGGTTGGGGTGGGGTGGGGGGGGGTGTAGGCGTCATAAAACAACGATGGTCCCCAGGTCCACAAAGTACCGTTGCTGAACATTCTAAGCATGTTTGTGAATTCTTCGACAGTTCAAGCAGAGGCCAAGGCTATCACGTGAATCAAACAGAGCTGCTCGTGCGCGTGCCATTAGCTTTCTTACGACTTCCATGCAAAGAAAGTCTGTCATGCTGCCACTCCTCAAGTCTAGTCTAAACAATGACAAAAGTCTCAGACAACTTTTCTGCAAAGAACTTTAACCTCATCTTGCCTGACTGTTGTCATTCATTACGGGACCATGTTCTTTCAGTCACTCTTGGTTTCCACAAAATTGCTTTGACCTCAATCATAATCAGATCCAGAATGACAGACTACCTTTCAGATTTGATATACAACGCTCTGTACAGACGTAAAGTATTTCTTGACCCTTTGACGACCAGAGTACACTGCAGTAAAAGTGACTGAGAAACCAATGCAACTCAAGAGTTAAAGGATTAATCAGTTCTCAACCTAATCATTTTAAATATCACGTCGACATCTTCCTCATAATAAGAAAATTATTTGACAGACAAAATCAGTTGAACTTCTATTGCATCAATTGTTGATGTGAACAGCACATTAATAGAATGTAAAGAAAACATAGGCCACATGCATGCAAGTTGCCCTAGGGGTTCATCCCACCTTTATACTCACTCGGTCTCCTCTCACCACCAACATGCAACTTATTCTCCAGCATTCTCTTCATAGCCACTTTCATCGCCAATTTCTCTACCCTTAATCGCAAAACTTTATCCTGCACATAGTACTATGAAAACATGAAGTGACCTCAACGTACACCATACGGTAACAACAGCCTACATTTTTATGAGCTACTTGACAGCACCAAAGGCATAAGATAAAAAACCCATCACCAGTTAGAAAATCTTGTGAAATATATGTATTAATCAACACTTGTATGTATATACCTGTATGGAAAAGAGTGATAATCTTCATGTAGGAGTATTCTCTGGAACTGATGTTCATTGCCTGACACTTGCTGATGTAGTTCTGAACGGTTTCTGTGAACTGCATTGTTGGCTCTTCCATGCATGCCGCTGTTCCCTCCTCTGATGATGCAACTTCCTCTTCTCTGATAGGAGTCACAACAAACTGCTGGTTACTCTCCGCCATACACAGCATCAGCAGTCTGTGCACGGAATCACTGATCAGGGTCCTCTGATCATTTGCCGACAGTTTCATGAAGTCCGGCAATGAACGTAAGAACTGCGTGATTCTCTTCAGATGTTCAGATGTGCGTCGCGTCACTGGACCAAGATTGCGCTTCGCCAAAGTCATTCGCTGACGAAGAGAAAATCCCGAGGACGTTGCTGCTGCTGCTGTCTCTTGGCTGCTGCTGCTGTTCTTGAAATCCTGTCGACTGCAGACAGACAGCGTATGCGAACGTTTCCTTACCATTCCAACGAGAACAGATTTCAGAATCGATTGGTCTTCAAACGATCCAACGTTCTCAAAACCAACGTTTGTTTGACCAACAGCGTTAAACGCCGTTCCCCCGTCTGCACCAACGTGCATAGACAGACAGTTTAGAGAAGTTGACGTTGCATCTGATTTCTTGCGCTTACACGTCAGATCAATTGGCAAACTTGGACCGATCGCATATTCCTGACCTGATAGTTGGCGCTTTGCAGATGAGAGTTGGCTGCCAAAAGAATACTTTCTTCCAATTTCTTTGTCATAAATGCGAGAACGTATGAAACAGCTTTTTACATCTTCACTCTGGATAACTGGAGACAGCGATTTGGGTGACTCGATACCCGATTTGGGCGACTCACTACCCGATTTGGGTGACTCACTGCCGCGAGTTGATAACCTCTTAAATTTGTTACACGTCACTTCCACCAGGGTTTCCTCTGTACTTTCATTTTTACCTGTTGTCTGATAGTCGTCAGCCAGACTGCCATAGCTACCGAGACTGTCTCTGCTGTGGGAACGACTTGTCGTCTCCTGGAATGTATCTGGTGTTACCACCAACCCCATCGATCGACTGCGTGGACGATGCTGCTGATACTCACCAGCATCAACGCACAACGCTGACTCTGTTCCAGTACAAGTAGGCCTACAGCTGCTTTCGTCCTTTTCACCAAACATCGCAAGTGCCTCTAGATTCTTTGATTCCCCGTTGATTAAATGCAGAACTCTGCAGCCATTGATGCTTCTAGTTTTCTCCGCTTGATTCTGTAGGTTGTGATGTGCAATGGATGAAACCTGCTGAAATGAATTCTTATCGTGAGTAGGACTGGGAATCCAAGAGTTAAATTGGCCGATACAGTCTGTCACTTCACCCACAGCAAGTGTTGCACTGAGTATGTCCGAAGCATTGACTTCATTCATTTCTACACCACTGTTTCATTCCATGAAAATAAATCCTTATATCCTTTTACAGTTTTGATCTGCAAAATAAATTTAAAGAAATGCATCTAAGCAGTCTAAGCAGTCTAAGCATAATGCATAAAAGACCCAAGAGACAAACAACTCTTGAAAAAGCTGATTTTTTCCAGTTTTGTAAGATCACCAATAAATTTACATTCCTATGCCATATTAAAGCAGGCTAATAAACACACTCGTAACCAGTTCGAAGAGTACGATAACTTTCCTTATCCGGGAATTGACGACGTTTATCAGTCAGAATGACAGTGTACAGAAGCAACAAAATTTGATTCACCTTCACATTGAGAACGCTCGATAATTAGCGGCAGTCCCTATAATAGGTCGCTATCCAGTTAAGAACGTGCTACGTGCCTCTTGCGAGCTTCAACTATGCTATAAGTCTTACCTAATAAATAGAACAACAACGTCAGCAGTGTCACACTCTTCGATTCGACACTCGCGACTATTAACTATAATCAACTGCAACCGTAGGCCTAACCGAAGAAAGAAAACAATACTCACTTTCCTAGGCCTACGTCCAGACGACGATTTAGAGAAATGAAGTAGGCCAAATATTAAATACACTCCGCCTCGTGCTTGTGCGACCTTGTAGAGTTCACAACGCCGTCGACGACGACGACGATTGGCCTGACACAGATTATAACAGAATGATATCTGAGCGCGGCCACGGATAGGCCACGGAGGCGGGGAAAGGGCGGGCGACCGGATTACGCGCGCGAAGTGTACAAGGAAACTGGGTCACAGCTACCGTCACGGCATTTAGCGTTGCTAGGCTAACCAACTAATATAGGCCGATGACACACTCTCCGGAAAGCGCCGTCTGGCTGTCTAATCGATGGGGTGTCTGTGGCAAAGTAGCTCTGCCTCCTCGTACAGGCCTACGGCATAGCCTACATATAAATGAGCAGCTGGGTCGAAGTTGTATATGGTGAGAGTCGCTAGGCCCTATATAAAAAGTACTGTGTACATTCGCTTTACATGCACTTATTTGATTTCTGGATAATATTTATTATCTTAGAAATAATATATGAAATTTATATAGGGTATAATAAAGTAGGCTCTATTTGAAAAGCAAGCGCTGACAATATGCTCACTACTGCTTTATCAACAGCGCTTTCTCCCAGATATTTAGGCCTATAAACTGCTCGGACTGCTTTACAAAACTCCGTCATTGTTCGTACGGTCGTTTGTATCACTGTACCAGATAATACCAGTTCAAAGCCTACCGGTATTGAAATGAGGAGGGCGATGTCAACAACCATGAGCAATCATCATGATTTGGTGTTCAACTCAATTACCTACACTACCACTGACCAACAGCACCTTCTCATAATTTTATAAATATGACGACTGGTACAGTTACTGTAGTCTGCTGTTTGTGTACAAAATTGCCGCACACATCTGCAGCGTGTAGATTATAGCACAAAGAAGGCTGAGGTCAGCGTATAGATTTAGGTAAACAACGCTGGTTCCTGTTTGCATGAGGACCCGATCGAATGTGTTTACGATGTTATCTTGAAACGCTGCAGTCAAAACAACTGAGTTTGTGCGTCACGATTTGTAGTGAAGGTGAAATAACGACGACGACATGTCCTTCGCTTGTGAGAAACCAGTGCCAGAAGAAGTTCCACTGTTCGGAAACAATTATAATTATATTTAGACCTACTCGTCTGTTACTAATTGAGTCCATAATTATAAACACATTATGCAGTGTTTAATCTAGTCCCTTTGCTTGGGTGGGGGGGGCTCAGGTTTCGGGGGCGGGGGACGACCGGGACGACAACCGCTAAAGCGGACAGCTGCGAGACGACACCCTTTGTCTAGTAATTTTTTCCTGATGAAATTTTTGTCATTAGGCCTATGTCAAGATTTAAAATAAATATTCAAATTCCGATAACATATTTAGATCTTCAAAATCGCCTGAACGTTTTTAGTTTTTCGTTAATTTTTGGTTGGGCACAGACTGATGAACATGTAGGCTACGTAGGTCTACAGTGGTGCTGCTGCACCGTGCACGAGAGACAGACAGACAGACACACACACAGACACACAGACAGACACACAGACAGACAGCAAGAACAAGGAAATCGCTTTTCTTACCACCCACTACAGTCTACAGACTATAAATGCGGATCATCCGATCATTGTATCATGTCCCGTAGATGTGCATTATTCTATGTAGGATCTTTTTTTTTATTGCTCCCAAGTCAATCATATACAGTTCTGTTTTTTTTTAAACAGTAACTTGTAAACTTAAACAACAAATGTGATAACAGAACAAAGACAATTCAATGCAATTCACACTCGACCAGCCTCCAGGGCCGCCGATAATGAGGCAGAGGGCCCAAGGGCCTGGCGACCTTTAGGGACCCAGGCTAGGTGCAGGTGGTTATATAGCCTATGTACATAGTTTATGCCTTTTTCAATATAATTATTACAGAGAATTAGTTTAAACTTCAAATTATAAACTCGATATTTTCATTATTTGATTTAGTTGTAGGCCCCCTAAGTATAAATATGAAATCGTAGGTCATAGCCTACTTGCTTTTATTATTTCAATTTGTTTCCACAAAAGTCTCAAAAAGACTTAGAGTCTCTTTTAGACAGTTTAGGGCCCGTGACTGCAGCGCTGCTCAGATTCTCAGAGGCCTAGAACTTCCGTCGTCCATGATCAGCCGTGCACTGGACACTGGACAGATGCCCACTTAAAATTATTTCAGGTCGGTTTCATGCCGAGGATCCCACTCCGATTCTGGTACCAGACACAGAATAGCACCCGATTGTTGCGAATGTGACATCGGTCCGAAGCATTGAATGGAATAAACACGGGCTAAACTTCGCTATGGAGTTCCGTTAGCATCATAAGTGTCTGAAATATGCAAGCAGTTAAATAGACTACTGATGTACTGATGTTATGTGCTAATAGAAGAATTTAAATGTTGCTGATTTAGCCTCAAAGCATAGATATAACTTGGGTTTCAATAAAAGCAATTGATTGGATGAATATGTGGAACTATAATAACCATGGCTACGTAAGTGAACCTGCCGATCCAAACATCAAACCACATCAAACCATCAATTCAAACGTTGCTGTGTATAGTCCTATACTTTGTCCGAGACAATAATTATATGGACCCATTTTGCAAACATGAAAATAAACAGTAGGCCTAAATGTTCATCGAGTTTTAAAATTCAAACACCTTTTTCTACACATAGACACTGCGTGCTTCGAGACTTGAATCAAGTTCTGGTTATAATATTATGGCCTATAGGCCTAGCTAACATCACCTGGACAACGTCTAAAATACGAGCACCTAACACCAATAGCCTATTCAGTGGTCTAAGGTTATGCAGTGTGATTTTCCAAAATGTTTCAACTTCACCTAAACTTTTTACCTGAGTTATATAAGTAAAATCTTCTAGAGCAGCTAGATGGATTAATATAAACCAGCAGAGGCAATTGACTGCGATACAGAAGTAGGCTATAGACTATATTGAGGATGGACAATTGAACCATGTTCCCATAGGCTACCGAATCTTTGATTATTGCAGCCAACTTACTGCCAGGTATCGGATATACGGCTTCTCATACAAATAGGGCAGGACGGCTATAGCCTAATACTCTCGAACCAGAGTATTTTTCTATCGACGACCGATTTCGTGGGTTTGAGGCTACTGCATGCGCCGCCAAAGACGGTGGCCTTGAAAGGCGCGCGTGGCTGATAATTATGTCCTCGTCACTCAATTACTCAGATCATTGCTGATCGTGTGGTCGTCGTCCATGGAGACAAGAAGGAAGGAGCGAGAGATCTGATGTCATTTGTCTACCTTGTGCAGACCAAGACACATAAGCTGCAAACGTAATTCATCCATGTCTCGTGCACATTCAGGCATATTTATAAATGTAGCTTCATGGGTCAAATTCAAAACATCTAGGGCCATGTGCATAATATCAATATGTAACTTATACTGGCGACAAGATGAAATAAGTACAAATAGGTGAGAACTGGGAAAGTCCAAAGTTGTGCAAATCACAGATAAGTAATAAAAACATTTGGAAATTTGACATTTGGAAATTTGAAAGATACCGTAGTGCTGAATAGAAGACATTTAGTTGTGCAAAAATAGTTTTTGAACAAATAATTAACAGTGGATTAAAGGCGGCTACTCATCGTAACATGATAGTGTCATTATTATTATTCTTTATTATTATATTTTTTTTACCCGAGGTATCTATAATCCCTCAGGTGTCAGATATTAATAAGAAATTTAATTTATTATTATTATTATTATTATTATTATTAAGCAGTAGAAGGGAATTGGATATACGGGGACAAAACACCATAATCAACCAATAAAATTCAACTCAACCATAATCAACCAATAAAAATCAGCTCAACCAATACCAACCAATAACAAATTCATCGAAACTGTGGGAATTTCCAATATTTTCGATTCGTCATGCACAAACCAATAACCAAGGATAAAACCACATACCACCTATAACTATGGTCAAATCACCTCAAGCGCGCCTATGACTCATCATCGATACTACTGGAAATCACCGCGGTATCGATGATGAGTCATGACGCAGTACAAAAAACCTTTTTCTTGTGTATATAAAATGGACAAAAATATTTTATCATCACGCAGTACAAAAAAACTTTTTCTTGTGTATATAAAATGGACACAAATATTTTATCATCACGGCCTAAAGGAACGCCGTCTCATAATAAAATGAACTACTCGAAGAAAACTGTGAAAGAATTACGAAAAATCGCCAAGGAGAGCGGCTTGGTCGGATACACGAGACTGCGGAAAGCGGAGTTGATTACTAAAATTGACGCCCACAACACACCTTCAATCCCACCTAACGTCAGTTTGCTCGACGCTCCTGTTCCCGTCCACGAATTCCCAATACTCCAACCCGTGCCAGCTGCGGTAGTACCAGCCACGGCAGTACGAAAAGTATTCGATGATACAAAATCAGCGATTAATACATTCGCACAGTGGATTGAAGGGTATATCCCAGAAGAACCGAAGAGAAAAGTGAATGAAAAGTTAGAAGCGTTGAAATCCAAAGTGAATTCTATATTCGCTAAAATTCATACGAAGACGCGTAAAATTAGAGAGACGGCAACGGCTATCAAGGGCTTTACGAAACAATACACAGTAGAGGGGGTTAGTGGTATCGATGCTACATCTTTTCTCGACAACATTCGAACACAAGCGGTAGACTTGTTGTCTAAAAATCGTCAGACTAAAACCAACTTTGTCCTTACATGCACAATGGAGCGCGTTGACATGAAGACTGGAGAAGTAGATTCCCAAGATTTTCCATTCGTTTCAAGAACTGAGGTGATTCTAGACTCCACCGATGTAGGTGAAATTTATAACAACGCGAAAGATAAAATTATGGAGTCGATGGCAGCCTTCCAGATGCGGGGTAGTAACTGGAGACTCCGTGCAGTTCAAAAATTAGAAATCAACACAGTTGTTTATAAACCGCTGAAAGGTAGTTCTTACATTCCACTACCGAAATATTTAGCGAGGAAAGAGGGGATTATTAATATGAAGAACAAAGATGAAGAATGCTTCAAGTGGTGTGTAACGCGAGCTGTAAACCCCGTTGAAGAACACCCGGAGAGAATTACAAAAGAATTAATTAGACAGTCTGAGGAACTCAATTGGTCTGGTATTGAATTCCCAGTAGCAGCGGATGCTAATGTGATGAGTAAGTTTGAGAGAAATAATAATAGGCTATTAGCATTAATGTTTTTGGTTACGAGTTCGGTCTATTCCCACTATATATATCGAAGCATGAGAACGATAGGTGTGTAGATCTATTACTCATTTCTGATGGAGAAAAGAAGCATTATTGCTGGATCAAGAATTTCAACAGACTGATGGCGGTGAAAACAGACAAGTCCATTCATTCGATGCACTATTGTAAAAGATGTTTACAGGGATATAGAGATCTAGGTTCGCTTCACAAACATAGTGAGTACTGCTCCCAACACGCCACCCAACGAATAGAACTCCCAGACCCAGGAACCATGTTGAGCTTTAAAAATTATTACAGAAAAATGCGTGTCCCGTGGGCTATTACGGCTGACTTCGAGAGCCTAATTAAACCTATAGACACATGCCATCCCAATCCTGACAAGTCCTACACCAACAAATATCAAAAACACATTCCGAGTTCTTTCTGTTATTATATAAAATGTTTTGATGATGACCTGTATTCGCAAGCTCCCGTAACGTTCACAGCGGAGAGCGAAGACGATGATGTAGCGCAGATATTTATTGACACCCTGATAGAGAATATCAAAGTAATTTACAATCAATTCAAATTCCCAAAGAAAATGATATTCGGAAAGAAAGACCAGGAGCTCTTCGACTCGGCTACTGTTTGTCATATCTGCGGAGGAGAGTTTATAGACGATGAAAAACGAGTACGAGATCACTGTCATTTGACTGGAAAATTCCGAGGTGCCGCTCACACCGACTGCAATCTGAACTACCAAGTTCCCAAGTTTTTTCCAGTAATACTTCACAATTTATCTAATTATGACAGCCATCTATTCGTAAAGAAATTACGAGGTGGTGATAATGAAAATATTAAATGTATTCCGTGCAACGAGGAAAAGTACATCTCGTTTAGCAGAGAGGTCGTTGTCGATAAGTTTGTAAACAAAGAAAATAAGGTAGTTGAGGTCAAACGAGAATTACGATTCATCGATAGTTTTAGATTCATGCCAGCGAGTCTCGACGCGTTATCGAGCAACCTGAGCAAAGACCAGTGTAAAAATGTAAGCAAGTACTACTCCGGTAATCAGCTCGATCTCTTGCTTAGAAAAGGGGTATATCCTTACGATTATGTTGATTCCATCGATCGATTGAATGAAACAGAACTACCACCAAAGTCAGCATTCTATTCGAAACTTTACGACTCGGACATTAGCGATGAAGACTACAGCCACGCACAGGAGGTCTGGAAAGAATTCGGATTCAAAACATTCAGAGAATATCACGATTTATACAACATGAGCGATGTTCTCCTGCTCGCCGATGTCTTTGAGAATTTCAGAGACGTCTGTATGAAGAACTACAACCTAGATCCCGCCTGGTATTTTACATCTCCAGGTCTCGCTTGGGACGCTGCATTAAAGTTGACTGGAGTAAAGTTGGAATTATTGAGCGACTACGATATGGTACTAATGGTAAAACACGGAATAAGAGGAGGCGTT
The DNA here is from genome assembly GCA_945859605.1 of Lumbricus rubellus. Taxonomy (NCBI): domain Eukaryota; kingdom Metazoa; phylum Annelida; class Clitellata; order Crassiclitellata; family Lumbricidae; genus Lumbricus; species Lumbricus rubellus. The sequence continues at coordinate 15,668,424 of OX243820.1, read as the reverse complement.
AGCACCATTTCACACCGTTTTGGGCAGGCGAACAATAAATACATGCCATCGTTTGACAAAAGCAAGCCCTCATCATTTATAACCTACCTAGACGCCAACAACTTGTACGGATGGGCGATGAGCAAGCCGTTGCCAACTCATGGGTTTGAATGGATGAGCGATGATGAAATGACTAATTGGAGAAGTGTTACCGAACGACATGGGGCGGGATGTATATTGGAAGTGGACTTGGAATATCATAGAGATTTACACGATCTTCACAACGACTACCCTCTCGCTCCAGAGAGTATTACACCCGAATCTTCAACTGTACCTAAACTCATCCCAAACTTGAATGACAAAGTAAAGTACATAGTTCATTACGAAAATTTAAAACTGTACGAAAGCCTCGGTTTGAAGATTACCAAACTTCATCGCGGAATTAAATTTGAAGAAAGTGCCTGGTTGAAAAAATATATCGACCTGAATACCAACCTGAGGACCAGAGCAACCAACGATTTTGAGAAAGACTTTTTCAAACTAATGAACAATAGTGTGTTTGGTAAGACTTGTGAAAATATAGAGTCTCGTGTAGACATAAAACTAGTTTCAAGCGAGAAGCAAGCCATAAAACTAGCAGCGAGAACGAGTTACGACACTCGTACTATTTTTGATGAAAACCTAATTGCTATTCATATGAAACGAACGAAGCTATACTACAACAAGCCAATATATCTCGGAATGTGTATTTTAGACTTGAGTAAAACAATAATGTTTGACTTTCATTATAATTACATCAAGAAAATGTACGGAGATAGGGCCAAGCTATTATTCACCGACACAGATTCGCTAGCGTATGAAATTAAGACCGAAGATTTCTACGCCGATATAGCTCCCGATATTAGAAATAGGTTCGACACGAGCGACTATCCGAAAGATCATCCCTCTGGTATAGAAACCGGCGTCAACAAAAAAGTGATTGGAATGTTCAAGGACGAGGCCGCAGGCAAGCAGATCGAACAGTTTGTAGGTTTGAGGGCGAAACTGTATTCCTATAAAATGGCGGGAGAAGATCACAAGAAATGCAAGGGTGTGAAGAAGAACGTCGTCAAGAAAACAATTACACACGAAGATTACAAAGATTGTCTATTCACCAAGAAAGAACAATCTAGAAGAATGAATGTTATTAGATCTCACCAACACGATATATACACCGAAGAGGTCAACAAGATCGCTCTCTCAGCAAACGACGACAAAAGAGTAATAATGGACGACGGGATCCATACCATAGCCTATGGGCACTACACGCTGATGGAAAGATGGAAAGGCTAATGAATGCAAAAATTGTAAACATAAATATTATCTCACAGTAACACCTCCTAAATTTCATATCAAAATCAATATGAAATTATAACGATGAGTCGTCGTAAATTTTAATTTCGAATCTGTTTCGCCATACCTTTCCATTATACGCCGAGATTAATTGTGCGCTTTGCCCGTGAGCTTTTCCAGCTTTGTACATCGATGAGTACACGGCGGTATCACCTGTATCTTTGTCTAAAATCTCTACACGTCTCGGGTTGTTTCGAATAGTTCTCAATCTATCGCATCTGCCATCATCGACGACTTTACCTTCTGTTCGACGATCTTTCCAATATTCTTTTTGGTAGATTTTTTGGTAGTTTTTTCGGTATTCTTGTGCTGACAATCCTTGAAAGTTCATTTTTCCCGAGTGGGTGTCGCTAGGAATCAATCCTTTCTCAATCAGCAGCTTTACCAATTCTGGTTTGTTGAGACGAGCGAAGCCTCTAATCTTATTCTCTTTCGCTAAATTTTGCAACTCTGGCAGCTTCATTTTATATAGTACAAGATTTTTTTAAAACATGAAATGTATTTTCGTTTAGTACACAACGCTCATTTTCCGACCGTCGGAATAACGGCGCTATAGTCGTCGATTGATAAAATCACGTTTTGATAGATAGGTTACTTTTTAGAACGAAACTTTGCGATGAGAGATTGTGTTGAAAATTTGCGACATCGATGAGAAATTTCAGATGAGAAACTGTCGAGAAATTTGTGGACTGGTCAATAATCCTCGATGACGATATCGTATTTATTCGTCGTCTTCTCCATTCTTTCTTCTAATAATTTGTCGGCGGTAGGTGTTTCCCAAAATGCGGGTCTAGTCTCGGCAATCTTGCAAACAGTCTCTCGCGTTGAGGAAAGTTGTGAGAATTTCGCAAGTTCTCACAATTCTCGCAAGTTCTCACAACTTTTCGCAAGTTTTCACAATTCTCACAATTCTCGCAAGTTCTCACAACTTTTCGCAAGTTTTCACAATTCTCACAATTCTCGCCACTTTTCGCAACTTTTCACAATTCTCGCAACTTTTCACAATTCTCGCAAGTTCTCACAACTTTCCTCAACTTTTCACAATTCTCACAAGTTCTCACAACTTTCCTCAACTTTTCGCAACTCTCACAAGTTCTCGCAATTCTCACAACTTTCCTCAACTTTTCACAATTCTCACAACTTTCCTCAACTTTTCACAATTCTCGCAACTTTTCACAATTCTCGCAACTTTTCGCAATTCTCACAACTTTCAGAAACCTATCAACACACGAGTAGGCCTATCGTTAAGTTTTCTATTGTTACTACTCCGCCGTCGTCTGCTGCTGTTGCTGTGTCTCCGCCCTAATGTACTCCATCGCTGCCTCTGCCGCCTCCGTCCCCGAATCGAGCGAGCCCATCGTAACGATTTTTCCCTTCGCGTTTTCCCGAATGCACGCCAATAGAGTCTCATCGGCGTGACAGAAGACGTTAGAACCGTATGGATCTCACTTCTAGAGCAGTTGACGAAGAGACAGACACACCGATTCGAAAGCAAAAGCGATGATGATGATGATGATGGTCAAGAACATAGAAATTAGGCGACGCGAGAGACTGTTTGCAAGATTGCCGAGACTAGACCCGCATTTTGGGAAACACCTACCGCCGACAAATTATTAGAAGAAAGAATGGAGAAGACGACGAATAAATACGATATCGTCATCGAGGATTATTGACCAGTCCACAAATTTCTCGACAGTTTCTCATCTGAAATTTCTCATCGATGTCGCAAATTTTCAACACAATCTCTCATCGCAAAGTTTCGTTCTAAAAAGTAACCTATCTATCAAAACGTGATTTTATCAATCGACGACTATAGCGCCGTTATTCCGACGGTCGGAAAATGAGCGTTGTGTACTAAACGAAAATACATTTCATGTTTTAAAAAAATCTTGTACTATATAAAATGAAGCTGCCAGAGTTGCAAAATTTAGCGAAAGAGAATAAGATTAGAGGCTTCGCTCGTCTCAACAAACCAGAATTGGTAAAGCTGCTGATTGAGAAAGGATTGATTCCTAGCGACACCCACTCGGGAAAAATGAACTTTCAAGGATTGTCAGCACAAGAATACCGAAAAAACTACCAAAAAATCTACCAAAAAGAATATTGGAAAGATCGTCGAACAGAAGGTAAAGTCGTCGATGATGGCAGATGCGATAGATTGAGAACTATTCGAAACAACCCGAGACGTGTAGAGATTTTAGACAAAGATACAGGTGATACCGCCGTGTACTCATCGATGTACAAAGCTGGAAAAGCTCACGGGCAAAGCGCACAATTAATCTCGGCGTATAATGGAAAGGTATGGCGAAACAGATTCGAAATTAAAATTTACGACGACTCATCGTTATAATTTCATATTGATTTTGATATGAAATTTAGGAGGTGTTACTGTGAGATAATATTTATGTTTACAATTTTTGCATTCATTAGCCTTTCCATCTTTCCATCAGCGTGTAGTGCCCATAGGCTATGGTATGGATCCCGTCGTCCATTATTACTCTTTTGTCGTCGTTTGCTGAGAGAGCGATCTTGTTGACCTCTTCGGTGTATATATCGTGTTGGTGAGATCTAATAACATTCATTCTTCTAGATTGTTCTTTCTTGGTGAATAGACAATCTTTGTAATCTTCGTGTGTAATTGTTTTCTTGACGACGTTCTTCTTCACACCCTTGCATTTCTTGTGATCTTCTCCCGCCATTTTATAGGAATACAGTTTCGCCCTCAAACCTACAAACTGTTCGATCTGCTTGCCTGCGGCCTCGTCCTTGAACATTCCAATCACTTTTTTGTTGACGCCGGTTTCTATACCAGAGGGATGATCTTTCGGATAGTCGCTCGTGTCGAACCTATTTCTAATATCGGGAGCTATATCGGCGTAGAAATCTTCGGTCTTAATTTCATACGCTAGCGAATCTGTGTCGGTGAATAATAGCTTGGCCCTATCTCCGTACATTTTCTTGATGTAATTATAATGAAAGTCAAACATTATTGTTTTACTCAAGTCTAAAATACACATTCCGAGATATATTGGCTTGTTGTAGTATAGCTTCGTTCGTTTCATATGAATAGCAATTAGGTTTTCATCAAAAATAGTACGAGTGTCGTAACTCGTTCTCGCTGCTAGTTTTATGGCTTGCTTCTCGCTTGAAACTAGTTTTATGTCTACACGAGACTCTATATTTTCACAAGTCTTACCAAACACACTATTGTTCATTAGTTTGAAAAAGTCTTTCTCAAAATCGTTGGTTGCTCTGGTCCTCAGGTTGGTATTCAGGTCGATATATTTTTTCAACCAGGCACTTTCTTCAAATTTAATTCCGCGATGAAGTTTGGTAATCTTCAAACCGAGGCTTTCGTACAGTTTTAAATTTTCGTAATGAACTATGTACTTTACTTTGTCATTCAAGTTTGGGATGAGTTTAGGTACAGTTGAAGATTCGGGTGTAATACTCTCTGGAGCGAGAGGGTAGTCGTTGTGAAGATCGTGTAAATCTCTATGATATTCCAAGTCCACTTCCAATATACATCCCGCCCCATGTCGTTCGGTAACACTTCTCCAATTAGTCATTTCATCATCGCTCATCCATTCAAACCCATGAGTTGGCAACGGCTTGCTCATCGCCCATCCGTACAAGTTGTTGGCGTCTAGGTAGGTTATAAATGATGAGGGCTTGCTTTTGTCAAACGATGGCATGTATTTATTGTTCGCCTGCCCAAAACGGTGTGAAATGGTGCTAACGCCTCCTCTTATTCCGTGTTTTACCATTAGTACCATATCGTAGTCGCTCAATAATTCCAACTTTACTCCAGTCAACTTTAATGCAGCGTCCCAAGCGAGACCTGGAGATGTAAAATACCAGGCGGGATCTAGGTTGTAGTTCTTCATACAGACGTCTCTGAAATTCTCAAAGACATCGGCGAGCAGGAGAACATCGCTCATGTTGTATAAATCGTGATATTCTCTGAATGTTTTGAATCCGAATTCTTTCCAGACCTCCTGTGCGTGGCTGTAGTCTTCATCGCTAATGTCCGAGTCGTAAAGTTTCGAATAGAATGCTGACTTTGGTGGTAGTTCTGTTTCATTCAATCGATCGATGGAATCAACATAATCGTAAGGATATACCCCTTTTCTAAGCAAGAGATCGAGCTGATTACCGGAGTAGTACTTGCTTACATTTTTACACTGGTCTTTGCTCAGGTTGCTCGATAACGCGTCGAGACTCGCTGGCATGAATCTAAAACTATCGATGAATCGTAATTCTCGTTTGACCTCAACTACCTTATTTTCTTTGTTTACAAACTTATCGACAACGACCTCTCTGCTAAACGAGATGTACTTTTCCTCGTTGCACGGAATACATTTAATATTTTCATTATCACCACCTCGTAATTTCTTTACGAATAGATGGCTGTCATAATTAGATAAATTGTGAAGTATTACTGGAAAAAACTTGGGAACTTGGTAGTTCAGATTGCAGTCGGTGTGAGCGGCACCTCGGAATTTTCCAGTCAAATGACAGTGATCTCGTACTCGTTTTTCATCGTCTATAAACTCTCCTCCGCAGATATGACAAACAGTAGCCGAGTCGAAGAGCTCCTGGTCTTTCTTTCCGAATATCATTTTCTTTGGGAATTTGAATTGATTGTAAATTACTTTGATATTCTCTATCAGGGTGTCAATAAATATCTGCGCTACATCATCGTCTTCGCTCTCCGCTGTGAACGTTACGGGAGCTTGCGAATACAGGTCATCATCAAAACATTTTATATAATAACAGAAAGAACTCGGAATGTGTTTTTGATATTTGTTGGTGTAGGACTTGTCAGGATTGGGATGGCATGTGTCTATAGGTTTAATTAGGCTCTCGAAGTCAGCCGTAATAGCCCACGGGACACGCATTTTTCTGTAATAATTTTTAAAGCTCAACATGGTTCCTGGGTCTGGGAGTTCTATTCGTTGGGTGGCGTGTTGGGAGCAGTACTCACTATGTTTGTGAAGCGAACCTAGATCTCTATATCCCTGTAAACATCTTTTACAATAGTGCATCGAATGAATGGACTTGTCTGTTTTCACCGCCATCAGTCTGTTGAAATTCTTGATCCAGCAATAATGCTTCTTTTCTCCATCAGAAATGAGTAATAGATCTACACACCTATCGTTCTCATGCTTCGATATATATAGTGGGAATAGACCGAACTCGTAACCAAAAACATTAATGCTAATATTATTATTTCTCTCAAACTTACTCATCACATTAGCATCCGCTGCTACTGGGAATTCAATACCAGACCAATTGAGTTCCTCAGACTGTCTAATTAATTCTTTTGTAATTCTCTCCGGGTGTTCTTCAACGGGGTTTACAGCTCGCGTTACACACCACTTGAAGCATTCTTCATCTTTGTTCTTCATATTAATAATCCCCTCTTTCCTCGCTAAATATTTCGGTAGTGGAATGTAAGAACTACCTTTCAGCGGTTTATAAACAACTGTGTTGATTTCTAATTTTTGAACTGCACGGAGTCTCCAGTTACTACCCCGCATCTGGAAGGCTGCCATCGACTCCATAATTTTATCTTTCGCGTTGTTATAAATTTCACCTACATCGGTGGAGTCTAGAATCACCTCAGTTCTTGAAACGAATGGAAAATCTTGGGAATCTACTTCTCCAGTCTTCATGTCAACGCGCTCCATTGTGCATGTAAGGACAAAGTTGGTTTTAGTCTGACGATTTTTAGACAACAAGTCTACCGCTTGTGTTCGAATGTTGTCGAGAAAAGATGTAGCATCGATACCACTAACCCCCTCTACTGTGTATTGTTTCGTAAAGCCCTTGATAGCCGTTGCCGTCTCTCTAATTTTACGCGTCTTCGTATGAATTTTAGCGAATATAGAATTCACTTTGGATTTCAACGCTTCTAACTTTTCATTCACTTTTCTCTTCGGTTCTTCTGGGATATACCCTTCAATCCACTGTGCGAATGTATTAATCGCTGATTTTGTATCATCGAATACTTTTCGTACTGCCGTGGCTGGTACTACCGCAGCTGGCACGGGTTGGAGTATTGGGAATTCGTGGACGGGAACAGGAGCGTCGAGCAAACTGACGTTAGGTGGGATTGAAGGTGTGTTGTGGGCGTCAATTTTAGTAATCAACTCCGCTTTCCGCAGTCTCGTGTATCCGACCAAGCCGCTCTCCTTGGCGATTTTTCGTAATTCTTTCACAGTTTTCTTCGAGTAGTTCATTTTATTATGAGACGGCGTTCCTTTAGGCCGTGATGATAAAATATTTGTGTCCATTTTATATACACAAGAAAAAGTTTTTTTGTACTGCGTGATGATAAAATATTTTTGTCCATTTTATATACACAAGAAAAAGGTTTTTTGTACTGCGTCATGACTCATCATCGATACCGCGGTGATTTCCAGTAGTATCGATGATGAGTCATAGGCGCGCTTGAGGTGATTTGACCATAGTTATAGGTGGTATGTGGTTTTATCCTTGGTTATTGGTTTGTGCATGACGAATCGAAAATATTGGAAATTCCCACAGTTTCGATGAATTTGTTATTGGTTGGTATTGGTTGAGCTGATTTTTATTGGTTGATTATGGTTGAGTTGAATTTTATTGGTTGATTATGGTGTTTTGTCCCCGTATATCCAATTCCCTTCTACTTTAAGCTTATTATTAAGATTATTATTATTATTATTATTATTATTATTATTATTTTTGTAACTAATAAAATTTTAGTTTTCGATGAAGATTTCAAAGATCAAGTTCAGTTTTCTTATGGCTGCCATAAGAAATTATTTTATTATTATTATTATTATTATTATTATTATTATTATTATTATTATTACAATCATATTATTATTATTGTTATTATTATAATAAATAATGGCAACTACAAACCGGATCATAATCAAATTTGTACCAGTATCTTTCATTTGAGTTATGTATACACTGACAAAATATTATAAAGAAATATGAAGCCGTTACTGAGACAACGCATTTTGAGAACGGTGAATATTTGAAACGTACCAAAACTTATAGCACGTAACTCAACAAAAGTAACAAAAATGATTTGATTAAGTCACATTTCAAATAATTGTTATCAGATGAACTTGATATTGCTTCACAACCTGTGTTCAATGATTGTGTCAACCACCAGGGCTCACACTTGTTCTCAGTCTCTTTGTAAAGTTCTTGATGGCTTCGTTGACGTGCCTGAAAGGTGAGTCTTCCCATATCATTTCCAATGCGACCATCATTTCTCTAATCACTCTTAGTTTTGGACACAGATTTTAATATTTCTCCAGCATAGCACTCCACAATTGATTAATTATCTATTGGGTAAAGATCCGGAAATTAGGGGCTATCGGTTCTTCTCAATGAAAGCCGAATAATATTGATGTTAAACAGATCCTCTTCTATTGACAGCATATTTCTTAACTCTAATTTTAACTCGCACTTTCTCTCTGCTCTCATTGTTCATCAGAGTAAGTGGTGATTATAGCTCTAAATGTGTATTATTATACCATTAAGCTCCAAGACCCTGTTCATGAAGTATTTGAATACACATTTTGTCTGTCATTGAAGTCTTGGCCACTTTAATGTCTCATAAATTTAAATTAAAATTACTACTGTTCTAGGAGCAAAATTTGAATCTGAAAAATTCTTTATTTGCAACTCCATAGTCATCCTTCCAAATGATGTCACAGTGACTAGCAGCTACGACGGAATATGTTTCGTTTCTAAATAGTAACAATAATGATTGTCTGGCAATATCAAGTTGATTTTATAACAATAACTAGCTGTACCCAGCCACGCGTTGCTGTGGCAGAAAAGACCCTCCCCTCCCCCCTCCTCCTCCCCCTCCCTTCCCCCTCCACTCCCCCTTCCCCTCCGCTCCGTCCCCCTCCCACTCTGCTCCTTTCCTCCCTCACACCGTCCTTTACTGACAGCGGATAGAGCCCAAGAATGTTGGAAGGCCGTTTTAATGTTGGAAGGCCGTTTTCGTAATGAAATTATTCATTGAGGCGCTTATGACGTCACGGGACGCGAACTCATTAATGTTTCGTCACTGTGTATCGGGTAAAGACAATTCTGAAATTTTGCAAGCGTGCGCTTTCGTTGAATTTGCAAATGGCGGGCGAACGGATTGCAAAGTTAACTTTTTGTGGAAACGATTGGGTTTTTTTCGGGGAAAGAAATGTTGTGACCTTGCGGTATCGGAATGGAAGGTTTTGGTAAATTTTCAAAACAATTGGTGCGTCACTTTCGGCGTGATCGTGACCGCAGGATCGCAAAGTTTCATTTTTATTTATATAGATTATTTGAGACGTGACTTAATAAAATCGTATTTTTAAATAGGCTACTTTTTGTTGCATTACGTTTTTGAATTGACAAAAACATTGAGTTGGCTCACTAAAAGTGCTATAACGTTCGTTCTGTTCCAAATATGTCGATGACAAATTTGGCTATTGTACGTAGATATGAAGATCGTAAAACTTGAATCGAAAAATTCTTATTTTTGGCCAAGATATTGAAAAAATCCAAAGGGGATTACTTTTTTTATGGCCTACCCTGTATAGTTTTTACTTCTGAATAGATCTTAATCGCGTTATGTCGATCAGCATGAACTTATGTGGACTTATGTTTGCAATTTAGATTTGAACAGATTTCAATTAATGCCTTTAAGTTTTCCCAATTTCTTATTAAGCCAAAGTTATAAGAAGGAAAAACTGTTGTAGATTGATGTCACTTAGGCCTATAATTACTTTTTGCCTACAGATAAAGTTGTGTTAGTTGCTGATTAAAATGAAATTGCATAAACAAGGTTTTAAAGTTTAGGCTAAATGCAGTTTCAGATGCAGCAAAGTCAAATCATTTTCCGTTTCCGTTTTTGTCGTTTTTCCATTTTTCATTTGTTCGAATAAATGACTTTTTTGTGTTTTTTTTAAATTCCGTTTCCATCGGTTTTTTTACATCTATACAACCAACCATGCACATCACGACAGAGTCACATCACACAGCTGGATCGTCCAGTACTTCTACCCTGTGAGGTGCGGTATAGCAACTTATACGGTTGGCCAATGCTGCAATTGCTACTTGCTACCCATTGGTACCCAATAGCGACTTTTAGATGGCTCAGGGCAGGTGTGAAGATCGACCAAACCAAAAACCGGATTTGACCAATGTTGGCTTCTGATAGCTTTTGACATTAAGCCTGCAGATGCGTTTTAGCGTGAGCAGCCAATGACCATGACCTTCAGTCGACAACAACAAATTGGATATCGCGAGTATCGACTACACTTGAGATTTAACATTGTGTTTTACACGGGCTGCCATTAACTCTGTTGGTCTCTATAGTTGTTATGGGCGTTCCACATGGTCCAGGCCCATAAACACACGTGTAACACATCAAATTATGTTCGATTGTGAGTGAGCTTCTGACCTCGTTTCATGAAAGGCTTGATATGATAATATTTGTGATGCAACTGGGGTTTGAAGTTAGAAGCCCATAACGCGCCCATCAATCCACTTACAACATCGTTTACATGATCTTCATCTGAATGATGACTAGCTAGTCTTGTCCGATGGCTTTTCAATCTGACGCTGACACAAACGCTCAGTTTAGCATCTTCCGGTTACGTTACCAAAACTAAACCTTATCACTAATCTGCACGAAATGAGAAAATTACAGCAATATGATTATATGACCATTCACTGTAAATGTTAATTGATCATATAGGCTAAGGCATATACGAATGCTCTCTTCTCACTTGTCAATCCAAGACTATATAAATTATACTAAAGTAAAGACGGCTCTCCTAAAGATCAGCAACAATCGAGTGCAACACTAATATTCTGATACAATTATTTATTTTCCTGTTCTGCTATAATTCTTCATCTCTACTCTAATAATTAATATAGATCTACGTTTATTTAAAACTATTTCTGCTTTTGCACTGGCAGAAGATTCTTGCATCGCTTTCATTCAATCGTCAAAATCTCTTATCAGCTGCTGACATCTATCGAAGTGAATGAAACAAAACGACTTCCTGAGAATAGATCGAATTTTTATATATTCGAATAACAGAAAGAAGTCGCCCACAGTCATGAGCTCACATTGTCATCATCATCCTCATCATCATCATCATCACCATCACCATCATCATCATCATCATCATCATCATCATCATCATCATCATCATCACCATCATCGTCGTCGTCGTCGTCATAGTCGTCGTCATCGTCGTCGTCGTCGTCGACATCATCATCACCACCATCATCATCATCATCATCGCCATTATCACCATCATCATCATCGTCAACATCATCACCCTCATCATCACCACCACCACCATCATCATCATCACCATTATCGCCATCATCATCGTCATCATCACCATCATCATCATTATCACCACCACCACCACCACCACCACCACGACCATCACTACCATCACCACCACCACTACCATCACCTCCACCACTACCACCGCCAACGCCATCATTATTAATTTATTACAATCACCATCACCATCTCCTATCATTCAACAATGGCAACTTAGAGTAGCCTGATTAAGCGATACAAAATTTATTGCCTCGTTTTATAGACCAACGTTACATGTGATCGTCAAAGTTAAGTGCAAAGATACAAATTTCAGATGCATTTGTTGGAAAAAGTTGATTGATTAATGATTGCAAGCCAAAGCTGCTTACAGTTGCAACTTGCATGAACGATAAGAGCAAACTTTATCTTGATTCTTTGCCATCGTTACATTTGATTTGGTTTGAACTGTCATTCTTTGTTGACAATGTTCTAATTGTGAAATTAAATTTCTGTATAGAAATGTCATTTGTTTATTGCCAGCGATCAGAATGGTCACAAGTCAAATCTAGGTTTCACAGTAACAGACTTACATCACACGCATTCTGACGTTGCTTCCTCCATGTCTCCGTGTATGATGATTTATGAACAGCCTAATATTATTGGCCTAGCATTCATTACAATAGTCTCACATGCTGGACATTTATAGGCTACGTCGTATGAATTCCTACACTTCTGTGTGCATTCAGATGGAAGAAACATTATGTAATTATTCTTAAAATCCAGAAACCATTACTTGTACTGTAGATCAAGCTGGGGCCGTCCATAAAGTACGTCACGCTCCAGGGGAAGGAGGGGGTGTAAGAAAGTGTGACAGTTTGCGACAGGGGGAGGAGGTCAGCCCATTTTTGACGTCACACATTTATTTTTGAAATTTTTTTTCTTCTAATTTAAAAAAAAAATTTTAGTAGAATTTATTTGTTTTAAAATAATTTTCAAAAATTTTGTGAAGCATTTGATTTAGTTTTATGTCAAAATAGCATGAAATGCGTATCCCTGAATGTGTTGTTCACGATTCCTCTCGCTAGGAGCGCTAGTAATGCTGTTGAGAAGCTTTGTTTTAGGCCCTATGTATAGCCTTGCAGTGGTTTTGTTTAAATTCGAAAGTGTGACGTACTTTATGGGGGGGGGTCCGAGATTTGTGACAGTTTGTGACAGGGGAAAAGGGGGGGTCAAAAATGGTCAAAAATAGCGTGACGTACTTTATGGACGGCCCATAGAGCGACCACAACAATTTGTTTCTCAATGAACGTTTAACTTCACGCGGTCTGTGACATCCATCCGATCTATCAAAATTAATGTGTTCATCGCCATCACAGTCCACACACGCCCACAAACATGCACATAGGGCCTACATACACACTTATGCACACACACACACACACACACACACACACACACATCCTCATGCCCATCCACACCCTTACATATAGGCCCTACATGCATGTGTGGTATATAGATCTTGATGCCATTTTAATCGGCATTTATCAATAGGTCAATTTTAGATGTAGCCTACATGTATTTTGTTCTCATTGGTCTAAATCCGAGTGGATCTGAAACAAAATTTTAATCGAAGTAGTAGGCTGCAGGCCAAGCGTATACATCCTAAACGTTCTCATTATCTGCGATCACTACCGTATCCTATGACATGTCTTTGTTTTTATTTCGAAATGAAAATTTTGAAGCTTCTGTCTTTAATGACGTCAAAGAATCCATGACAACCGGGGATTTCCACAAACTGGAAGATTGGTCAACATCTGCAGAAGTTTTAAGATCACACGGCAAATAACATCCGCACTTTGTGGACTAACAGTAATTCAGAGGCAAAACGAGAGTTTGGCGAGAGTCGGTCGGTGGGTCGGTGTGGCGGTCGGTCGGTGGAATGCACCGCATGGATTAAATCAATCGTCTTCTTTCCATTTAACAATTCTTATTCGTTTTTCATCGAATCAAAGTAAGGACAAAATGAGGAGGAGGAGGAGGAAGAGGAGGAAGAGGAGGAGGAGGAAGAGGAGGAAGAGGAGGAGAAGGAGGAGGAGGAGGAGAGTCGATCGTTATTTATGTCCATAGGGTCCATGCAATCTTAATCACATCTTGTGAAAAACGGAAAAGCATTGGCCAACTCGCCAATCGATGCTGTCTGGCCTTCTGCATCAAACTGACGAAACACACACACACACACACACACACACACACACACACACACACACACACACAAGCACACAAACACACACGCACACAAACACACACGCGCACACAAACACACGCAAACACACAAACACACACGCGCACACAAACACACACGCAAACACACAAACACATACGCGCACACAAACACACACGCACACAAACACACACACACACACGCAAACACACAAACACACACACACACACACGCAAACACACACGCACACAAACACACACACACACACACGCAAACACACAAACACACACGCGCACACAAACACACACGCAAACACACAAACACATACGCGCACACAAACACACACGCGCACACAAACACACACGCTTCATAACGTCGAAATAAACACATGCTGTTTCGCACCACCTCCTTCTTGTCCACTTCCGAATATTCATCTTCTTCCCTTCCTCCTCATCTTCCCTCCTTCATCTCGTTCTCATCCTCCTCTTTTTCTCTTCTCCTCATATTTGCAAATCTCGTGTTCAGATAGCAGAACATTTCAAGATCATCGTTCGATTAATCATCTTTTCATTCGTCATTTTGGTAACGTGGAAAAAGAACATGGTTAAAAATTGCTTCTTTAAACCTGCTCCTCCTCTCCCTTCTCCTCCTTCTCCTCTTCTTTCTTTTCTTCCTCTTCCTTCTTTTCTTCCTCCTCCTTCTCCTTCTTCTCTTCCTTCTCCTCCTTCTCTTCCGTCTCCTCTTCCTCCTTCTTCTCCTCTTCCTTTTCTCCTCCTTTTTCTTCTTCTCTTCCTTCTCCTACTCATCTTTCTTCATTTACTTGATTAGGATTTTCAGATGATCTCAGTACGATCAATTATTGACAATCCTCAGTTTGTAACATTAATCTCTAGAAATGGAGAAATTCCAATGATTGACGTTTGAACGTTGAAAAGAGAGAAGGAAGGCGAGACACAATCTATGATTGAAGATGTGTACAGAGTTTGATGTTAAAGACAACGTTGGTCGACCGTCGTCGTCGTTGTATATTATATATTCAGTTTCTCTGATGCTTTGTTGTTCGCTAAGGAGTAAGAAGAAGAAGACGCGAAGATGCCGCCACGAGCCCCGAAAGCGAAGCCGATCCCCGTCATGGGGCCGGGCAGCAAGATCGTTGCGTTGGCTCCACAGGTGAAGCGACACATCACGTTTCGAATGTACGGAAAGGAACCGGGAGTCGACCTCTCCTTCAACACGATCCTCTGCAAGAAGCTACCGAAGGAGGTCTACAAGAACGAGGAGATCGCTCAGCTCGCCAAGAAACTCGAGGTGCCGAACAACAAGCTGAACAAACTGCCAGGCGCCATAACCGTAATGTCCGAACTGCAGCACATGAACCTACGACACAACCTGCTGAAGAAACTGCCGAACCGCATCTGCAAACTGCACGCCCTCTCCTATCTAGACGCATCGGACAACTTCATAACGGCTCTTCCCGCCAACCTGCACAAGTGCGAGGAACTCGTCTGCTTGAAGGCGTCCGGAAACAAGATCAAGGCCCCTCCTGGCAAACTCGGAAACGCGCCGCTGCTCGTCGACATCGATATGTCGCACAATCTGATGAAGAACTTCCGCAAGAACATGTACAAGCTTCACATGGACATCGACTTCTCCTTCAATAAGCTCAAGAAGATGCCACCGGCTAAAATGAAAAAGCCCGGACTGCACACGATTGACGTGTCTAACAACCTGCTGGCGGATGTTCCGCCTAGCGTGGAGTTTCTTCAGTGTATGACCTACTTCAACATGTCGAACAACGAAATGGTTGAAATGAATCCGGATGTTGGCTACACGAAGTATCTGCGTAGATTCGACGTCTCACACAACCGAATGAAGACATTGCCCGATGGATTCTGTAACCTCGGCTACGCGCTCTACGACTTCGATGTCTCTTACAATCTCCTGCAGTCCGTTCCAGACTGTTTCGACTCCTTCAAACGCCTCGCCATTCTCAACATCTCCTTCAACAAGATCAAGACTCTGCCGTTGGAATTCGGTCAGCTCAAGTTCCTTCGTGTGCTCAACTTCTCCAACAACGAACTGACGGACATCGATGTGATCGTCGGACTGAGGGATTGCGAGGAAGCGGATTTCTCTCACAACCAGGTCACTCACATTCCTGAGACAATCAACCACATGCCGTCTATCGCTTCCCTCGACCTGTCCTACAATAACCTAACCGACCTACCGCCGACGATTGGGAAGGTGACCACTCTGAAGGTTCTGCGAGTGGCACACAACCAAATCGAAATCATACCAGAGACGCTCGGCACCGATCAGTGTCTGGCTACACTCGACATGACAAGCAACAAATTAGACGGTCTTGTGCAAGACATGCGAAAGCTACGAACCCTGGAGAATCTACTCGTAGCAGACAATCAAATATCCGTTGTCCAGAAGTCTTTCGAGCGCCTCTACACTCTGAGAGTCGTGGACATTGCGAGGAACAACATAACAAACCTGGCATTGCCGAAGTCCGGCTGCCTGACTCACTTAAACCTTTCTGGGAATCCGATCATTCCACCCGAGGACGATCCGAAGAACTCCATCCTCCTTCACATCGGAGACCCAGCCATCGCAGGCAACATCACGGCGCTCGACCTGTCGCATCTGGAGCTCGTCGAAATCCCGGCGGCCGTCGGTCGGCTGAAGGGATTGACGCAGCTGAACCTATCGTACAATCAGATCGAAGCGGTGCCTAAGAGGGTGACGATGCTAAGAGCCGTCTACGACCTCAACATTTCTCACAACCGCATCTCGTCCATCTACCTCTTTGGCAACTTCACCCAGATGAGGATACTATGTGCATCGCATAACGCCATCGACGATTTCGCCAACGAAGTGACCACTATGCAGTACCTCGAATACCTCGACCTCTCAGACAACAAACTCGAACATCTACCGGAGAACTTCGGACTGCTTGTCAATCTGCGTACGCTTGATCTGTCTGGAAACGCGCTGCTCAGCTTTCCTAACGACCGCGTTGACGTCTTGGCCTCCTTGAAAACGCTGAACCTATCGAGAAACTTCATCGATGTCTTTCCAGGTGATTTTCCTTACCTTTACCGACTCCAGGAGCTGAACGTTTCTACGAACGACCTTGTTGAATTGCCGAAGGAGATATTCAAGATGAAGGAGCTCGTGAAGTTGGACCTTACAGACAACATCATCGAGGAACTGCCAGAAACGCTGGCTAAGTTGCCGAACTTGAAGGAGATCAACCTGACGAACAACAAGATCGCGAAGATGCCGATGTGCTTCGAGCGTCTTCGAAAGAAAGCGGAAATCATCGGGTACACTGAACAGGACTATTTCAAGGAGAGACCGTACAGGAACAGAGGCAAGGGGGACGAGGAGGAAGAAGAGGAGGAGGAGGAAGTGGACGATGGAGCAGGAAAGAAGAAGAAGAAGAAGGAGCCAGGACAAAAGGGTAAGAAGGGCAAAGGTCGTGCATCCCAAAAAAAATCCAAATCTTCTCAACTCGTTCAACCACAGGACGACATGTTGTCGATGATCGATGAGCTGCACATGTCAATGGGTGGCAGTGGCAGTGCCAGGAGGCTGGAAGTGCCAGACATGGATGAGGAGAAGGTGGAAGGGGAGTAGGAGGAGGAGTGACTGGCATCTGGAGAACGACGACGAAGCAACTTCCGCTGAACTCCAGAGTTACTGCATGTTAAGAAAGATGAAGATCTGTCAGTAACTGGTTTAGCTCATTTATAGATGTTGACACAAAATCTGTAGACTTAATATCAGCTTAGCCGCACCCCCACCGCCCACCCCACACACACACACACAGACTGCAAGCTATCGTTGTTGAAAGAGGAGAATTTGGCGACTAGGTAGATAACAATAATGTCACGCAATTAATAATATGTCCTTAGAGAATAATTAAGTAGCCTATAATAGGATATCACGAAGACATTGCGAGTTGATCGCCGCTTCCCATGTACAGCAAGTTTGTCACGAATTATAAAAAACAGAGTATAACATTCGACAACAGCGTCGTCTTCATTTGATGCTCTCAAATCAAGCCGATGTTATATATAATATATATAAGCTTATATATGATGGTTCTCTGCCCGAAGGCAGGTTCATTGGCTTTACGCCCCTGGGGATGAGATGAGTGAGGTGGTTTCCCGTTGCCTTCCCAACAGACAATGATGGGTAAGCAACTTGCCCAAGGTCGCTCCGCAGCAGCTTGCGCCACCGCGTCCCACACGTGCTAGCCTGAGATATCGAAATCTCTGAATGTCAACTCCCAGCCCGGGGCTTGAACCACAGTCCGTTGTATCCAACAGACGAGTGCTTTTCGCGCTTACCGGTGTAGCTAACTAGGCTAGTTATATATATTCTAGGTTTAAACAAAAAAATAATTATGCTCATAGTGGCAACAATCGCATAAAAGACAGCAATAAGGGTAAAGAATCAATAATGAGCAAAATGGCGTCACTGGCTTAAAAGAGCATACAGGCATGTACAGTACCGTTTCCTTTTTATACAGTACAGTACCGTTTCCTGTACATGTAGGCCTATATACGGTACGCCTAATGAGCCGAGTGCAGAAACCGATCTATAGTCGTCTCAGAGATTCAGAATCGCAAGAAGGGAGAGACCAACGAGGTTCGAGCAGCAGTGGTCAATTTGACTGGCAGCAACGGCATGCACATGATGCACAGGAACAACAGTAAGTTATTATTGATGAAAACGAGGAGACGAGCAATTACTCGGAGTTGTTGGTGAATCCGATAGTAGCAGCTTCGATAGACTGTGTTGACATTTTGAGAAAGGTTAAGTTCCGGGTCAAGGATGACACTCTGCAGACAACGGATCATCATCGGGGGGAAAATAAATCTCACGACAAATAATTATTCGTGAAAGCTGCAGAAAATCAATCCTACTCTCTAGTTAGCGACAGTGGCGGTCAAATGAACGGAGTCCTATATGCAAGGATTTGATTTAATAAGAGGAATCGATTTGAGGCATAGATCTGTGCGTGCAAGACCATGGGATGTCTACAGTGAGATACATCTGACGCACAGTATTGATTGCGTCCGATTATTATTATTTTTTAGTATTCTGGAACGATTACACCTCATCCATATCGGGTTTGGGTCTGATGAGGGTGCCCTAAAAAAGCTACGGCGTTGAAGCGCTGCATTGTGATTGAGATTCTCTGAAAAAAGTAGCTTGTCTCTCTTGGTTCGCCCGTAGCTAGCGTGAGATGGCGACCCAGGTCCGAAATAATAATAATAATAATTATTATAATTATTATTATTATTACATAAATTTAATACGTGCGCATGCAAGGTCACACCGAAATGTGAATCTGAGGCGCGGAAGAATACATCCAGTCGCATCTGCAGATGGATGTGAGTCATGTGGCTGGATGTATTGTATGCTTGGACATCATCCGGAAAGAGTTGGTGCAGGAGTCCCTGGGACTTACAGTGGATGTATTGTATGCTTGGACATCATCCGGAAAGAGTTGGTGCAGGAGTCCCTGGGACTTACAGTGGATGTATTGTATGCTTGGACATCATCCGGAAAGAGTTGGTGCAGGAGTCCCTGGGACTTACAGTAGAGCAGTGGTTCTCAACCTTTTCAGACCCACGGACCCCTTTTCAATTTTTGCTCCTAGTCACGGACCCCCAATAACTTTTGGCGCCTTTTGGAGAATTGGAGCATTATCGCGACTGTGCAACTCTATTATCCTATATAATAGTAGGCCTACATGTATGTTACAGGCTAATAGGCTATAGCCTATATGCCCCTGCACTTCTGTAGTACAAATTTATATAACCAATAAGATTATAATTATGAAATGTAGCCTATTATAAAAAAAACTGTATTTTATTTTAATAAACAGGGTGCGCCAAAAAAAAAGACCCCCCCTAAGATTTTTGCCAATATCTTGACCAAAAGTAAGAATTTTGAGATGAAATTTTACTGTCTTAAAGACAATTCATATTTACACATGATGGCCAGATTTCATCAAAATATTTCAAACAGAACAAAAATTATGCCACTTTTAGGGAGGTCACCCACCGTTTTTTGACGATTCAAAAACGCGACGCAACAAAAAGTAATAAAAATTCAATCTAATTATTCTGGCCAATATCTTGGCCAAAAGTAAGAATATTGTAATGAAATTTTACAGGCTTAAAGACAATTCATATCTGCATATGATGGTCAGATTTCATCAAAATATGTCCAAAAAAACAAAAGTTATACCACTTTTAGTAAGGTCACCCCCCAATTTTTGACAATTCAAAGACGTAACGCAGCAAAAACACGATTTTATTAAGTCGCATCTCAAATAATTATTATAAAATAGCCTTGATATTGACAGATGATCATTATTATTACTATTTAAGAAATAAACAGGGTACCAGCGTAGCTGCACGTCACTGAGAAGTCACTTAGCAAGATGACAATCAAATTCTTAAAATAAGAAATAATAAGGAATCTTTCAGTCAACAGGTCCATCAAGAACTCTGCATAGAGACTCAAAATAAGTTTTGGCACGGGTGGTGGGCACATTGAATACAAGTTGTGAAGCACTACCAAGTTCATTTGACAACAGTTATTTGTGATGAGACTTAAAAATCGTGTTTTTGTCACTTTTTGTTGCGTTTCGTTTTTGAAACGTCAAAAAACGGTGGGTGGTCTCACTAAAAGTGGCATAACTTTTGTTCAGTTTTAAATATTGTGATGAAATCCGGCCACCATGTGTAGATATGAATTGTCTATAAGACTGTAAAATTTCATTTCGATATTTTTATTTTTGGCCAAGATATTTGCAAAAAACCTTTAAAAAACTGCGTTTCGTTTTTGAAACGTCAAAAAACGGGGGGTGACCTCCCTAAAAGTGGCATAACTTTTGTTCTGTTTGAATAATTTTGATAAAATCTGGCCATCATATGTTAATATAAATTGTCTATAAGCCTGTAAAATTTCATTCGAAAATTCTTAATTTTGGCCAAGATATTGGCAAAAAACCTAGGGGGGGTCTTTTTTTTGGCGCACCCTGTAGGTCTATGCTTTGGGCATGTATTTTCGAGCACAGCTTACTGCTCGAAACACTCAATCTGAGCCCATGTTAAACATCAAGCCGTGTTCGATAATTATTTTTAATTGTTACCAGGGCAGAATATCCACATTCACAAAGAATGTTGATGATGTCGCATCTAGAGAGTCTATTACAAACTTTTCCCTGTTGATAACCAGCGAAAATCGGCTGGCCTATAGTCCTACATCATTTACTGTTCATGATTTCCATATCCCAACCTAATGTAACAAAAAGACGAGAGTTTAGTGGACGCGTGGCTTGATGAAAAATTAATTATAATTAGCCTAATCATTTTATGCCCTGATCGTAAATAAATTTCAGTCTGAACTCTAGCGATTGAAACAAACCGACCCATCTAAAACAGATGATTGTGTTATTGATCAGCATATTATTAGTTTCATATCGCTACTGATAGCATGCAGGCCTACTGAAAAGGGGAAAAATTGACAGAAAATTTATCTGTTTCTATTTTCCGGTTGAGAACCGCTGCAGTAGAGGACAGAGATCAGCTGTGTAAAGAAGACTATATTAAAGCACCGAGTGCAGACAGAACCCTGAGGTACGCCAAAAAGAGCAGGGACCCAGAGGAACATATAGAACCCATGGCACAACCGCAAAGTTTGAGCGTTCAGATGGGAATAAACGAAGCCATTCTATAGACGATAGTCCACCATCCCAATACGAATGAGCTGCTCTCCCCCTCCCAAAAAAAGTTGCAGGAGTTTCAAGTCTACAAAGAAATTACGAATCATGACGTTAAACAATTCTTATAAGATGTTCAGTCAACTCTACGTTTGGCCACGTTGAGATAATGTTCATTGCTAGAATTGCTCACAGTGCATTAGGCGTGTACGTGTAATTTATTCGAATGAAGAAGAAACGAAGGCACATCAAGAGTTTTTAGCACTGTGCTTGATAATTCAGGACTTATAACAAGATTTGTACAAATACCGAGAGTAGCGCTGAACTTGACAAATGACCGCAATGGGCTTGACAAAATGACCGCAAGCACTGGAGGACTTGACAAATGACCGCAAGCACTGGAGGACTTGACAAATGACCGATGAAAATTGAAACCACTTATTAGCACCAATCTCCGCCAAAGGGTCGTTATATAGTGACAGATGATGACGATGCGACCAATTTTATTAGCTGAGAACCAAATTTGGACTTATGCACTGAAGGACCTTGAAGCCATGGCCTGTCACCATATTACATGTATGTTGCTTACTCCGAAAATTACTGCTTGATATCATAAAACAATTTTAGAAAAAGCGAAATTAATCGACAAAAGTTTAACAGTTAATTGATAAAATCAGGAGCCATAAAATGTATAGACTGTTTATCACATAATTATTTTCTAACTACTTTCCTATGATTTATGCAACTTGATTGAAATACATTTTCATAATATTTAATAGCCTAACCGAATCTAAAGACATTGTCTGCGGTTTTGTCTGCGGTTTCCTCATCCTTCTCTTTCTGTCTACCTCCCTCCTTCCCTCCCTTTTGTCCACCTTTCCTTTCACCCGCTGTCATTACCTTGATCGCTCCTGCTCCTGCTCCTGCTCCTGCTCCTCCTCCTGCTCCTGCTCCTCCTCCTCCTCCTCCTCTTTCACCTTCACTTTGTACCATTCATCTAAACCTCCTACATTGTTTGCGACACCTTTGACGAATGAGAAAAGAGATTGGTTTCCGAAAATAACCCCATACTCAATTGTTGTATTGTCACCTCACCATGGTGTTCGCTCGCAGAGGAATACAGCAACTGTCAGTAGAACCGTTTTACAGTCGATGCATGTAATCATGATTAAGCATTGGCAATATGGCATATAGATTATAGAATACATGTAACCTATGCGTTACTTCATGCTGCTTATTAGGATTATCTACACTTATCTACAGTTATATATGCCTACACCACGCATCTATGTATGTGCGTCAGCGTCTTCTCGTTCATCGGTGTCGACGTACTTTGGCTTTTTCAACTAAGACGTCTTTATTTGGACGTAGCAAACTTCAACGTATAAAATGGACCTAACCAGCAGGTGGACTGACCGGATGTCAATCTATAATCGGAATCTATGTTGAAAATTGCAAAACGTTTATTCACTAGCCCCCCTTACGTGAAAGAACTTTAATGACAACAGGTCTTATGCATTTTTGAGCAAATCTACAGCTGCAGTTGATTCCCCATAATAAATATGAACCGAGTTGATGCCAGTGTTTCTTCCTACTGAATATATATTAAGTATATAGTTATTATGGGTATCCTAAATAATCAATATTTTATGCTAGCAGGCTTTGCCTTCAATGCCCCTTAGTCGTCAGGCAAATTGAAGATAGTTTAGCTTTAAAAGGTCGTAGCCTATACATGTAGATCAAATATTTAAAATTACTGTAAAAGAAAGCAAAATAAATGACCATGACACACATTTTCCAACAGTTAGGCCTAAACAATAAATGCTCAATTTAAAAACCTAATGTTTCATCCAATTGCTCTAAACAAATAAATTTTGCTCAACCTTATTTATGATCTTTGCCTAAAATGTAAAGGATGCCTAAGTCATTCATATGAAATTAATTCTTTTTCAGTGATGACGCTAATATCATCGGTCGAATGCTAAAAAAATCTATGGCGATTACAACATGATGCGATAATTGCGATATAGGTTTATATATTATGTACATGTACTATAGGCCTAGTATAGCGTACACACATCAAAGAGAATCAGCGACACGTGTCACTCATACAACAAAATGTTTTATTATCTAATAATATACAGAAACGTATACTATTACGGATAATTGTAAAATAGAGTGAAAAGTGACAAAAAAACATAATACATATATTATTCCAGGGCATAAGGGCTATCGTCTAAATAAAATAAAAACTGCATATATATATATAGGCAAATAATACGATCGACGATTGCTATGCAAATTGCAATAAGCATATGATAAAAAAGTATATCCTCAAATTAATTGGTCAAGGACAGCAATTTGGACCCTCGCCCCTGACAGTCTGTCATCTCTCTTGGATGAGTTGCATAGACTGTGTTTTGATTGATGCCAAGGTCTGTCACGCCTACGATCCAAAGCAAGCTGCTATCCACTCATTCGGATGACTGTAATTAATCATGCATACATTGTATTAGAGAGCAGCAGCAGCAGCGCTTTTATTATCTTATACGAAGACAAATTATTGCTGTGCTGGCAAGGAAGCGAGGAGGCGGTCAATGAATGCTTCTTCCATGAATGCCAGGGTCGTTTCAAGGCCTCGTCCACCCGACTTTGTATCGACATTCCTTTAATCTGAATTCCTTATTGATCTAAGGTATGTGAGTGTGCGTGAGTGTATAGTGTATATAGCCTATATAATATATATATATACACGTGCACTCAAGAATGTCTTTGTGCCTTCTTTTTTGTTATCTGCATCACGGACACTGCGGTACCGCTGCCAGGGGCGGATCCAGGAGGGCTTATCCGGCCATGCCCCCCCCATTTAGAATTCCCATGTATCGTGGCCCCCCCCATTTGGATTCAACATGCCGTGGAACAATGTATATATTGTACAATTTGGCCACCCTATTAAGAAATGCCAATGTATTGTGGCCCCATTGGGAAAAAATGGAATGACTAAAAAAAAGTTATCAAGTTTTTTCGCGGAGAAAAAGGTAGGCCTACTACTATTGTCTCAAAAATTTGTCCGGATGACTAAAAAAAAAGAAAGGTCATCAACTTTTTGACGAAGAAAAATTTTCCAGACCCAAGGCCTAAAAATTTTCCCGCACCCAAGACCTAAATTTTTTGCCCCCCCCCGTCCAAAGTTTCTGTATCCGCCCTTGACCGCCGCAACCATTCTCATACGAATGCACAAATAATATAGCAATCAAAGCCCAGCACAGTGGGTCGAGCATGGATCTGATTGCGTGTGCATCAAGCAACCTTTCATGCTATAATTGTAGATGAGGAGATCACAATGGCAGCTAGCGAAAAGCACTTCTTCTTGTCTCATTGCTTCATGTCTCTTATGGCAAAACAGACGGAAGATTAATGTGAAGCACTGCGTTAATTTTAACTTCATGGCTGCAATGTTTGTGTAAGACGAAAATTGACCTCTCTATAGGAGTAGCTATACCACCGCTGTCGAAATGCTTTTTAAGCAGGTGAAGATGTTATGGCTATCGGCTATGGTCATCGTTCGTAGCTCGTAACTAAACCCTACATGATATCGAAACTCCAGAATTAGCTTGACCATTGCTCCTTGCTATTCCAGTTCACATCATCATTTTCTTTATTTGTACTGCAGCGTAAATAAGATGAAACTTATTGACTTACTTATACGGGATGCAATCTTTTACTCACGGATGTCCCATGCATGGGCAGCGTAACCGAATAAAAATTATAGATTCATCATTCACAGATATAGTCTACACACACGCACACGCGCCTGTGTCACGAAGTAGAATATGTCCCACAATAATCGTATCCCCCCAGATTACAAGAAGCTGAAAAATCACTTCCACGTGTGTTAACTGTTGCAAATTAACTTCATTTGCTTTGTTTTGAACATTGTCACTAATATCAGATGTGTTAATTCCTACCAACTAACTTTTTTGCTTTTCTTTTATAACACTTAGAACATTTAGAACGCTTAAGAACACCTAGAGTCGCTAAATAAAATCGAGTTGCAAGCCTTGCTCTGAATATTTCGCACATGTCTAGAACACCAAAAACATTTAGAGTTATTCTAAATTTTAATTGTACAGCATAAATTTATCAATTATACGCATTTTTCAATAATTGGGACAAAATGGTCCATTTTTCCGGATACTCTATACCTGATATATTCCATCCTCCCGGATAGCTTTACGGGGGACAGAACATTCCGTGACACCGGCACACTGATTGTAAACTCTGAAGTTTTATATATATATGTACATATATATAATATATATATCAGTATATACTGACTGATTGCAGTATTATCAGACGTAACTGGATTGTCCGCGTGAAGGTCGTTTCCATGGTGATGGAAAAGGAAGAGGGAAGCGTTGTTAAATGAAGGAAGAGGGAAGAGGAGAGAGAAAGAGATGCGGCATCGAAGGATCACGAAATGCGAATGAAGAAGCAGAGATAAATTGAGATAAATGAGAAGAGGAGGCAGAGGGCGAAAAAAGAATGATTAAGGACTGTATTAGATGAGGAAGGGGAGCAAATGAGAAATAGATGCATGTGCACGGATTGAGGAGGAGGAGTACGAAGAAGGAGGAGGAAAAAGGAGGAGGAGGAGGAGGAGGAGGAAGGAGGAGGAAGGAGGAGAAGGAAGGAGGAGGAGAAGGAGGAGGAGGAGGAGGAGGAGGAGGAAGGAGAACGGGTAATTTATAAAATTTAAAACAGCAGACTATATACCAGGTACAGTGGCAGCAGAAGTGAAAGTATTTGAGAGGAATGATCCTGCTGCTGATTGCATTGTCTTGCCAATGCATGCACCGATGCACTGATGCACTGATGCACTAATCCACCAGCGACGGTTCCTAATTATAATTATAATATAGTGCACGCCTCGATACAATGATCGTTGAGATGCACTCGGTGCTAGACATCGGAAACGTGGCGCTATATAAATCACATCTCAAGGTTTTAAAATTATCAGAAAGTTTCTCTAAAATAATTGTAGTAAAAAAAATTGATCTTATTTTATAGACGGACGATGAAGATTAATTCAATTCTCGTGACATCAATTAATTATTAGTCAGCGATCAATTAAGCAGAAGTGAGACATTTGAAGAGAAAGAGTCGGAGAAAGAGAGGATAAGGAGGAGAGGAGAAGGAGGATGGAGAGGGGGAGGATGGAGAGGGGGAGGATGGAGAGGGGGAGGAGGATGGAGGAGACTGGAAGGAGCAGAAGAAGAGGAGGAGGAGGAGGAGAACCAAATGATGGATGATGTCATCGCATGAGGTCACGAGTTCGTGTCTCGATAGAGGTGAGGAGGTCGTAGACCTTTCGGCTTTTCTTGAAAGTTATGTATTGCACTGAACTGCAGTCCATAACTTATATGGTGGTAGAGTTCAGCCTCTCAGTGTCTCCGTTCTTATAAGTGCACAAATGTCACCTATACACACAGCATTCGTCTCCTTTAAATGCCAACAATGACGTCATGCGACACGCTTCAGTGCGCCCGAATAGCAACAGTCCCACAGCATTTGTCTGCAGTTTTTTTTGACAAAACTTGTGATAACTTTAGATTCTTCGTCGAAGAAATGCCGCCGAATCCAACAGTAACTGCTAGCTGCGATTGACAAAAACCGTCTTCATTTGTTTGGTCTCTGTTGTCTTTGTCTTTTCCGGTCGTGAGCTGCATCGGTTTCAGCATGTAGAATACCTGTCAGACATTTTCACTAGATACCAAGTTAGGAAGCATAATAATTATGTCTGACATAATCTGGCTTTTATCTGCTTTCATCTGATCTCAACTTGCGTTATTTAATCTCATCATATGCCGTGCAAGCGTGAAAGAAATAATATTCAATAATGCAATTATACAAACAAAGAAGAAGAAAAGACAGAGCCATACAGACAAACAATCATGACTTGCAGTTTGATCTGTACATTGCAATGCGCGATTGTTCTGAACGATATACATATAGCCAATTAGCCATGCTACAATATTATTATGTATAATGGTATATATTAATTATAGGCTACTGTATACTGTATTTATAAGACATATCATATTGTGCATATTCGTAAACTCGAGATAATTGCTGCTGCGCCCAAAAAGGCCAAGTGTGCTATACATGTATAGGCCTACATGTATCGGGACCTGTTCATTCATTGCGCTCAGTCGAAACGAAATCGATGGCATGCAGATGGGTCAAATTCGGTTCAAGTTCAATATCCAAGAGGTCAGGCAGGGCAGTAAGGGCAGGTAGGCAGACAGACGGCTACGGGGTAAGGTATTAAGTATTTCTATATGTAGCCTATATATATAATATTATATAGATACAATGAGTAACTAAGATGAGAGAGAGACAGACAGACAGACAGACAGACAGACTCACACGCACAGTTGGCCATAAATCTTGTGTTTTGCGCCGGAACCTTTTTACGGTTCTTCAGTCAGCTTCCGTTGTGCAAACACTTTGTCCGAGAGTTGCGTCTCTCTGCAGTGTGTCCATTCAATCCATTGAGAGACTCTGCTACGATTGGGACGTGGACGGGGGACGGGGGTGAGGGGGGCGGCCGTGGTCCATGCAGACGGTGGCCCATACCACCCAACACCGCCACCGTCGCTGCTGCTGCTGCTGATGCCGCCGCCGCATTGAGAGCCGCTCCTCCGCTCGTGCATTCGCTGCTGCAGAACTGCAACCTCTGTTACGCGCATCTGAGTTGGATAATCGTCAGCATCTGCTGCTTCAAACGCACAGCAGCAGCAGCAGCAGCAGCAGCAGCAGCAGCAGCTTTTAAACGAAGTCGGCAATTTGTTCGGTAAGTGTCGGCTCTACACGTTTCTACGCGCATCATACGTTGTTCGAAGTTGTTCGAAGTTGTTCGGCTCTCGTCGGCAAAGAGCCGCAGATGAAAACGATGAACCCGGTTAACACGAGTCAAACGACGTGAACTAATGACGCAATAGGAAATGACGTCATTTGTGTTGTCAATAGATGGATAGAGATGTAGACAAGACAGAAGCGACATTCACAGCCCGACGAAAGTCTATATAACTACAGACGACAACAGTTACTGATGCGCGCATAAACATGCATTTGGAAAATGCATGATATATGCAGTTGTGGAGTCTAAGATCGAGATTTCTTTGATCGGTTGTATATGCTGGCCTACTAGATTGTTTGTCATTCGGAATATTTATAGAGCATGCGTGAAATGCAGTAAGAGCCGCTGCAGGCACTTAGTCAAGTCTGATTCTGTGCAGACGACTCCGTTTCAAGAGAGACGAATTGTTATTCAGCGCCAAAGGAACAATAGAAATGGGGATTTTGGCTAAAAAATAGACGAAAAAGGACGAATTGCAGGGATGTCGGAGTAATTTGCCCCACCACACTCCCGAAAGTGGAGCCCAACTTAAGTGATAGAAGAGAGCGTTTGGCAGGCGGTCGATGAACTCGCCCGACGTTGAGAAAGCAGTTTTCGGTTAGCAATATAACTGATGCTCTTCTCGTTTGACGGCTAATTCTAAGAGTAGCAAAATTAATGATCTCCTGTGTGTTCGAGCAGACTAACCCACGTGACCTTGGATGCTATGACGAAGTCTAAGCCTTGCATCTGCAGAGGATTATAGGCTATACACGTGTATACACGTGTAGGCCTATAATTATATGGAAGTATACGTTACTTGTTTTCCACTGGAATTCAACGCCTATAACACATCTGATCTGGATGATGCGATGGTCTGCTGGTAGTAATGTCTGGTGATAATGTCTGGTGATAATGCGTTGGTGGCGTCTTAGTTCAATTCCTGGTGAGTAGATTATTAGTCTTGCATCTGGATTGCGGTCGGTGTTGACTTTTCGCTTCTACATAAAATCATAAAATCTGTTTGTTTACACTTTAATCGTCTGCTGCAATTCATCGAAAGGTGAGTTTAGTGAACATCCAATAATTACCGTCATCGTATATTATATATATGTTTATGTGTAAATATGTATATATATATTAATTCTGCTTCCGAGTGGCTGACCCCTCTCGCCAGAGACAATAATTCTAGCCTGAAGGGAAAGAAAAAGAAGAAGAAGAAGAAGAAGATTAAGAAGATATTTCTGCTAGATAGCAACAGCTTTTTTGCAGACGCATGTAGCAAAGATTCTGCACAGACAGACAGACAGACAGCCAGACAGACAGCCAGACAGACAGACAGCCAGACAGCCAGACAGCCAGACAGCCAGACAGACGCAATTACAGCGAATATATTTGCGAAAACAACATCTCTTCCATCCAACAAACAATAGCATATACATTGTAGAAGTAGATTAACGACAACTGCAGCGATTGAAACAACAGAACATTAAAGAGACAAAATAATGGACGCAGCCGCCGCGTCCTCCTCTTCCTAGACTCGCTCCATCTCATCCTATGATGCAGTGCGGCGGTAGAGAAAGCGAGACATAGACATAGACATCGAGACTATGCAGTAGCGCAATAGAAGTTCATCATCGTACCACTCAGATTTATATGGCGCCAGCAGAACGCCCTTTGCAGCATGCATGTTCAATGTTCATGGGATAACAGAGAACCGACACTGCAGCTAATTGGATCTTGTGGCGCCTCTGACATCGCCTCTCTGTGTTCGGTTCGAGTTCCACACTGCAGCGTCTGCAGGAGAAAAGGGGAGATGTGGGGACGGGAGGTGGAGAGGAGGAGGTTGTCTAATCCTCTCTTCCGATTGGCTGTTAATTTTCTCATCGTCTTTCAGCTTCAAGCATGAAAGCTCATTTAGCGAAACGATCGACTTTCTCAGCATTAGATCTATGCGCTGTCTTTATAGATATTATATATACATGTATATATATATATATAGATAGATTGCCACATCAATGTAATAACGACGTTTTCTCATTTCTAATTGCTACTTTATGGTTGGCGTGTTCATAAGAAACGATGCCGTAAATAGTATATATATATATACGCGCTATAATAAAAATAATAATTATTTGAAACTGAAATTACGTTGATATACACAGCACCGTTTGAAGCTAATTCTGTCCATCGAACAACAATTAGAATCGCAAAGGTGGGGATATAAATACATGGTTGCAGACTGAAACAGCCGATCTCTGATTTCAGTCTTTCGAATTTCTCCTTCGTCCTGCAAGAAGGCAAAAGTCAAGGTCAAGGTCAAGATAGGATGCGTAAGAAGAGAGAACGATAAGTTCCGGAAATAGGAGCTATACTGCTATATATAGATTTAAGATTTCTCATCGCTCGGTTTATCTATATATATAAAAATGAAACTTTCCAACCGTGCGTTATGAGTGTTTTCGAAAACTGACGAACCGATTGTTTTGAAATTTTTACAAAACCTTCCATTCCAATAGAACCGTGTTGTATTATGCTTTTTTCCGAAAAAACCCAATCTTTTCCACAAAAAGAGAACTTTGAAATCCGTTCGACCGCCATTTGCAAATTATACATGTCCCAACGTCCATGAGGGTTGCCAGATTTCGGAAACGTTTTTGTCGCGACATCACGTTGAAAAGTCGCCCAAAAGTCGCGAGATGACCAACTTCGATCTGGGTTGCCCAAAAGTCACCCAAAAGTCGCGATAGGGCATATGTCGCTGTCGGGAAGGAACGTGTGAGGGAGGAAAGAAGGAAGAGGGAGCGGGACAAAGATGGAGTGAAGAGACCGGAAGGGAGGGATGGAGAAGGGAGGGAGGGGAGGCGTAGAAGGAGGGGAGGGAGGAGGGGAGGGAGGGAGAGTGGAATAAGAGGCGGAGGGGAGGGGAAGGGGAGGGAGTCGTTGGAGGGGGAGGGGAAAGGGAGGGGGACGGAGAGGGGGACGGGGTAGGAAAGGAGGGAGGGGAGGGGAAGGGGAAGGGGCGGCGGAGGGGAGGGGGACGGGGGAAGGGGGAGGGGAACGGGGGAGGGGAGGGGGACGGGGAGGGGGATGGGGGGACGGGGAGGGGGAGGGGAGGAAGACGAGGGAGGGAAGGAGGCAGATGACAGTCTTTTCTGCCACAGCAACGCGTGGCCGGGTACAGCTAGTATATATATAAAAGCGACCTATGACATATATTATGTGTATAAGCTTATAGCCTATATATAATATAAAAGAGACTATTGTAAGACTTTAAAATTGCTTATTCATCGTCTGTTGTCTCTATCTCGACATTAGCCGACATATCTTCGCGCTATTGACCTCATAACTGCTTTGTCTTTATGATGCGCAATTAACCATTTCATGCCTTGCGACTCAGACACCGGCGCAATACAGAAGTAACACCGTGGAATTATAATTACAAGGTATACATAGCTTTACTTGGATATTGCCGTTAAACTTCGTTCAATTTAGGAGACACGCTAGCGTGATAAAACCTAAGAGAAGGAGGCA